>CM038463.1:65922177-66522177 GCA_021464415.1 Lonicera japonica | reverse complement strand
AAAATGGTTGTTTCTACTCTCCGAATTCGACATCACCTACATGACCCAAAAGGCAGTCAAAGGCAAGATCATAGCTGATTACCTGGCCCACAATCCGATATTAGGAGACATGCTAGAAGAAGCCGAGTTCCCGGACGAAACCATCATGAACGTCGAGACTGATGAAGACTGGAAGTTGTACTTTGACGGGGCCGCCAATCGAAACGGAAATGGGATAGGCATCCTGTTAGTTTCTCCGGACCAAACTCACTCCCCGGTATCATATCGTCTGGACTTTTTCTGCACCAACAACATGGCCGAATATGAAGCATGCATACTCGGGTTAGAGATCGCTCTTCAAAAGGGTATAAAGAGAATACAGGTATACGGAGATTCAGCACTAGTGGTCCACCAAGTTCTGAAGGAATGGAAGATCAGAGATGAGAAATTAGTCCCTTACCTCGCCCGACTAGAGGATGTCGCAGGAAAGTTCGAGCGTGTGGAGTTTTACTATATCCCCAGGTCCCAGAACAGTTTTGCTGACGCATTGGCAACCCTGGCATCTATGATCGATATTCCGGAGGGGATGGAAGAAATAACCCTCACGGTACAAAAGAAATCAGGACCCGCGCACTGCATGACCCTTGAGGTAGAAACTGAAAAAAATGGTGACTCGACCGTTTGGTTTTATGACATCTGGAACCTTCTGAAGAACCACCAGTATCCCGAGGAAACAGACAAGAGAACGCGGGTCACCCTCAGAAGACTAGCATCAGGATTCATACTCTGTGCCGGAAGATTATATAAAAGGAACTACGACGGGACTCATCTTCAATGTCTCACCGAAGAAGAATTGGTTAGAATGATGGATCAGATACATGGGGGCGATTGCGGACCTCATATGAGCGGGCATACACTTGCCCGCAAGATCATCAGGCAAGGGTATTTTTGGTCTACCCTACAAACCGACTGTGCTGACCATGTACGCCGTTGTCACAAATGCCAAATCTATGCTAAATCCCAAAAGCTTCCTCCAAAAGAGTTGTACAACATGACTGCTCCCTGGCCTTTCGCAGCTTGGGGAATCGACGTCATAGGGAAAATCTCGCCCAAAGCCAGCAACGGCCATGAATTCATACTAGTAGCCATCGACTACTTCACCAAATGGGTGGAAGCCGAGTCTTACCAGACCCTGGATGCCAGGAAAGTTGCCCGATTCATCAAAAGGAATATTGTCTGCCGATATGGGGTCCCACACGAGATCATCTCAGATAACGGCACCCACTTCGAAGGAGAAGCTAATACAGTCATGGAGGAATACGGTATCACCCGACACAAATCTTCGCCATATAGACCACAAACCAATGGGGCAGTTGAAGCCGCCAACAAGAATTTGAAGAATATCCTAAGCAAGATGACCGACACCTGCCGGGACTGGCCGGAGAAATTACCATATGCATTGTGGGGATACCGCACCACCGAGAGGGTCTCCACCGGGGCAACCCCGTTCTCGCTGACATACGGGATGGAAGCAGTCCTCCCTGTCGAGTTAGAGGTCCCTTCCCTCAGAGTAATGCTAGAAAATCAAGTCAATGAACTGAAGTGGGTTCAGGCACGTTATAACGAGCTAGCCCTACTGGATGAGAAAAGATTGAAAGCCGCATACCACCATCAAGGGTATCAGAAGAGAATCGCTCGAGCATTTAACCAGAAAGTGAAGACTCGGGGTATCAATGAAAATAACATCGTGTTGAAAGAAATTCGAGAGCCAGCCAGAGATCCAAGGGGTAAGTTCGGGCAGAAGTGGACAGGACCGTACATCGTCAAAGAAATCGATACAGGAGGTGCCGCTATACTCACTGATTTGGATGGGCAGTTACTACATTCACCAGTCAACATGGATCGACTGAAGAAGTATTATCAATAGGTGTGGCATGTAATAAGAACTACGTAAACCTGAGCCCCAACTCAAAACTTTTTGTTCTTTGTAAAAATCAAAAAGGGGAACGTAGGCAACCTGAGAAGTGACTTTAGGCCCGGTTTAAACTTTGTAAAATAAATTTATTTCCCGCAAGCAGTCCCTCATATATTATTTAAAGGTGGTTCAGAACACCGAAGGTTACAAAGGAGACATAACAAAAACGAAAGAAACTAATCCCTAGGGGTTGGCCACACTGGGTCCTCAATAGCCAAATCGATCCGAGCTTCATCCAAGATCTGATATGCAAAGACAATGTTATCATCAGTAGCCTCCGTATCCATGAACCGGAACCACTCCATTTGAAAGGGGTCGTCGATCAGTTCTCCTTCCAGAGATTGCCAGCAAGAGCGGATGATATCAGCCCGGAGAGGCCGGGTAATACCAAACTGGGCATAATTGAACTGACGAGTCAGTCGGGCACGCCACATCCTCTCTACCGATAAAGAAACATGTGGGGTCACAAATTTAGACTCAGAAGAGAAGTTGTTCAGACCAAGGGGAACCTCCTGAGGAATGTTAAACTGCCGAAAAAGACGCCCAGGGAGATAAAAGGAAGTGAACCAGAGCCCGCGGAGCCGAACGTAGTTCTGACCCCCAGTGCTAAGTACCATCGCCCTCAGCTTCCACCAAGGAATGTTCCACCGGATAGCCCGAAAGTTCTCCGAAAACCATACCGTTCAATCAGAGGAAGACATGGTCAAAGCACCAAAGAGAGAATGATGGAAGAAATGAGTCGGATTGTCGAGCCGAACCCCGTTGAAGCCCACCGATCGGAAACGCTCAAAAGCCACATATATAACAGGCGCGGACTTCCCCTGAAGAAGGGCGAGGCCCCCCGTTGAACATCATCAAGACCATTCAGGGTCTCTGCAAGAATGATCGGCACTATAGACTCCCCATTTCTAGCCTGGTAAATCAAACTCAGGATAGTCGGATCAACACGGGAAGAACCCGTCACCAGCAGCATATCAGAAACCAGCCAAATCAGGGCCGCTGCAGTACGCCCCACGCCGTAAGAGGCCCTATCTTCATAACGATAAAAGAACCTCACCATTTTATGGAGGTCAAGAAAACCATCGGCAATGAAACCATCACAGGCCGCCTGGGGAATGGCTAACAGAGCAATTAGCATGTCACGGGGACCGATTTCTTCTATGGGAACTGCCATCGGGAGACGAACGTCAGAACGTAACAGCCAGGAGAACTCCTCATAGGTCGGGCAGAGCTCATCTAGTCCAAAGCGGAAGATATGGTCCGCAGGACTCCAGAAATACAAGGCACCTAATAGAAAGGAAAAATCGACGGGACGATGGCACCAACCCGCTAAAGGACTGAAGGCACCAAAGTTCAGACCATTTTCAGAAGATATCAAAGCATCTCGAGCATTAACATAAGAAAAATCAGAGTTTGTACGATAGGAAGACATTGTGGAGAGGTGTGGGGATGAAGGAAGGAAGATGGGTGTATTTATAGCAAAAAAGAGGGACCTGTACCTGTTTGTCGCGCGACAAACCCATATTCAGGAGGGATTGTCGCGCGACAAACTCCTTTTGGGTCACCCTAATTTTGTTCTTCCTACACATAGCAGTCATGATTGCCAAAAGAATCATTTTTGGATGCTTTCTTGTTCTCACTTTGCTCTTTTTTACAGGAAAAGTATCACTACACTACAAGGTATGACTTCTAAAATACCGACTCTTATATATATATGTGTATGTATATATCTTTTCACATACAGAGAATAAAAGTATAATCAAACATAGATAAAGATATTTTATAAATCCAATAAAAGAACAGTTTTTAAATATCTGTCTAAACATGTCTAAAATAAATACATATTTGTCCAAACTAACACTAAATGCAGAAAGGAAAAACTAATCTACTTGGGCGCGTTTTGACACGCTCCCGCTATCACCCGAGCCTTCCTCGGGAGTAAGATCAACGACTGGGACACTGGGAGCAGGAGGAGCTGCCGCCTGGGAAGGACCCGTAGACTGAACCGGTGCCGTCGGACGGATCACCGAAGATCGGGATCGCCTAGAAGTCCGACTGCTACTCCGCCTAGACTCCGACCGGGCATGAGAGGAGGTCAGGGGGTCGTCCGGCCGTAAGGAGACGTCGATAGCCCTCTGATAATCGCGCATGTAGGCCGGAGGGTCTCGACCAACGTACTGGAGCAGGTTCCAGCTGTAAAGATACTGGGCGTGCCAAGCCCGTAGATCTGCCACCCGTACACTCACCCGCTGTAAAAAGACATAAGATAAAAGAATCAGCACAGTCAAAATAGATAGATATAGATGTAAAGGTATCAAGAGAAGTTGAAGAAAGTACCTCGTCATCAGGGCGACCACCCAGATAGTCAAAAGTATCCTCAGGAAGAGGGTACTCTGGGACGGGATATCGACGTAATCCAGCGCCAACGTAAGAGATGTCCCTGGGGAGTGGGGGTAGATCTACCCACGGAATAGACGACCCCGCCGGAACACCAGCAGAAGTGGACCCGCCCTCCTCACGGATCGGGAACAAGGGAGGCCGGGATGAAGAACCCCCGAAGCCTGGAGATCGGGCAGGAGGACCCATGACAGTCGCCGGGAGAGGAGTCAACGTGGCGTAGGTACGGACCCCCGGAGGATCCACTATGGCCGTCGCCCTCAAAGGAGGTACCCCACTAGAAGGAGTAGCCACCGCAGCTGGAGGAGTCCGCCCGAACTGCTCATAATCTGCCCCAAGGTCCGCAGGCTCCCAGGACCTCTCAGACAATCCCGCTCTCCCCTCAGCAGCCTCAGCAGCAGCAAAAAGGACCCCCGGAGACACAGAAGGGCCGGTGGGAAACTCGAAACCCTCAGCACGCTGCTCCCTCACAGGTGTCGCCTGAGGTGACGGCTCCGGAACAGCTGTCGCATCACCTCCCTCACCCTCTGGCTGACCACCACCCTCGGCCGCAGCAGGAACATCCCTCTCTCCCTCAGGATCCTCATCCTCAGAATCCGAAATGTTGTCCCTCTGATCGGGGACAGGTGAAAAGTGACCCGAAACCGCCCTAGCTAAATGGGTCTGTCCCCGTATGTAGTTGGGATCACCTCCCAATGCCCGGTACCTCTCATAGAAGACTCGTCCCCGAGTCCCCTTCGGCTCCCTTATCAGATAACGGGCAGCAAAAATGGCATAGTCTCCCTCCTCGACGAAGGTCTGGAAGCCGAGTCCATCGATCAAAGCCTGCACCGTCACCGGATCGATCTCGCCCGTCCGCCTCATCAGAACAGGAGGGAATAATGGAACACGAGGCCACTGGGACGGCGTGTGCTGGCGAATGACCCTCTCGCCCAAGTAGAAGAGAAGGCCGTACTCATCTCGGATAAGCCGCCTGGTCCTCAAGGCAGTCAAAGCACGGCCATACCCATAATGAGGACCCAGATCACCCCAAGGGGCCCACTCAACCTGAAAAGAAAACAAGTTTTTTATTCTCAATAATTTATATATTCTATCTAACTATTAAAAAACAAGAGTACTAAAATATTTACCTGCTCCTCCAACAGGTCGTGAACGGCAGCAGCTCCGGTCTCCCGAGTCCGGTATACATAGGGAGCCCGGTAGTTCCCCGCAATGAATCGGCGGAGAAAAGGAAACTGGTCCTCGTTCTCAACGAGGAGATCCACCTGGGCACGACCCAGGCGGGTATAAGCAACAAACCAGCTCTGAAAAAGAAAGATAAAAGAAATCAGCAATGATCAACAGGTAATATGTAAAGAACTGAAGCAAAGACAGAAAGACTAAAGAATGTACCTCCCACAGCAGAGAAAAGCCCTTGAGGTTCAGGGCTAAATGGCGAGAGACCTGGTCCATGGCATCATAGAGGACTGCAAGAATGAAGCCTCCCCAGTCATAGTCAAACATGAGGCTGAAGTCCCGAAGATAGGGCAACCACCAAAGATGAGCCGTGTCCCCACCACGGGCCTCGAATAAATCATGGAGTGTCAGTAGAAGAAGGACGCGGGCATACTGGCACGCCTCCTGACGGGTCATAGGAACCCCTGAAGCAACTAGTCGAGCCCTCTCTGTGGCTAACCGCGTAACCAAGACACCCCGAGGAATCGTATCACCGGAACTCCGTCGCTCCGGAAACCATCCTAATGAACTAACAATGCCCTCGGCTGTCAGACGCAAAGGGACATCGATCTGAATGGGGACCCCCCCTGAAGGAATCCCGGTCAGAGCAAAAAGATCGAGGGGTGTCATCGTCATCTCACCCCAGCTCCAATGGAAGGTATGAGTAGTATCCCACCAATGGCAAGCCAGTGTCGACACCAAAACTGCCGCCCTAGAAACCCGCTCTGGGAGGGCGTCAAAGAGGGAGCCAAAAGGAGTCGCGAGAATCAACTCCTGGACAGGGGCCGGTGCCCGTCGCCACTCCGAAGATATAGTGTTGGGGGAACCCCAACCTCGGCCAACCCACTGCAGACAAAAGAACGAGTATGGGGTTATGAGGGTGCTTTGGTGTAGTTATGAGAGTTATAGGGCTATAAGGGTAAATTATGTAATTTTCTAAAACCTGAGGGTACTTTGGTGTAATTATGAGAGTTATAGGGCTATAAGGGTAAATTATGTAATTTTCCAAACCTGAGGGTACTTTGGTATAATTATGATAATTATAGGGCTATAAGGGTAAATTATGTAATTTTCCAAACCTGAGGGTACTTTGGTGTAATTATGATAGATATAGGGTTATAAGGGTAAATTATGTAATTTTCCAAACCTGAGGGTACTTTGATGTAATTATGAGAAAAATAGGGTTATAGGGGTAAATTATGTAATTTTCCAAACCTGAGGGTACTTTGGTGTAATTATGATAGATATAGGGCTATAAGGGTAAATTATGTAATTTTTCAAACCTGAGGGTACTTTGGTGTAATAGATATAGGGTTATAAGGGTAAATTATGTAATTTTCCAAACTTGAGGGTACTTTGGTATAATTATGAGAGTTATAGGGCTATAAGGGTAAATTATGTAATTTTCCAAACCTGAGGGTACTTTGGTGTAATTATGGTAATTATAGGGCTATAAGGGTAAATTATGTAATTTTCCAAACCTGAGGGTACTTTGGTGTAATTATGATAGATATAGGGTTATAAGGGTAAATTATGTAATTTTCCAAACCTGAGGGTACTTTGGTGTAATTATGAGAAAAATAGGGTTATGGGGGTAAATTATGTAATTTTTCAAACCTGATGGTATTTTGGTGTAATTATGAGAGTTATAGGGTTATAGGGGTACATTATGTAATTTTCTAAAAAACCTAAGAGGTATCACAGGTAAAAAGTATGTGTTCGCTAAAATCGGACATTATTTCTAGGCAGACATACATACTAACATTGTTTAAAATACATGCAGGAAACGACAGAAGTAATAGAACAGATAAAAAAACACACGAAAAGAAGACATACCAGAGACCGTCGACGGATCTCGTGAGAAACAGGCTCCATCAAAAGCCACGGGACATCCGGGACCGGAGCAGCCCGGATAGCATCCCGATAGACCACCGCCCGACCGCGGTCTATCCCATCCTCATCATACCAGTCCAAGTCCGCCCAGTCGTCGTGATGAGGGCTGCAGCGGAGAACGCCCTGAGCGTCAGTAAAGGTGACCTCCTCCTGGTCACCCTCCAATCGGTCGAGATGAGCAGGGTCCATCGGTATAGGTAGAATGAATGGAAAAGGTCGAAAAAGTCAAAAACACGGCAGAGCTTCCGCGCTTGGGAGAGAAGAAAAGAAAGAGAGAAGGAGAGCTAGAGAGAGAAAGAGAAAGGAGAGAGTGAGGTGGAATGAGCTCAGCAGGAGGCTTATATAGTGGGGAAGTTTGTCGCGCGACAAATGGCCACATTGTCGCGCGACAAAGAGCCAGACACCGAAGTGTCGCGCGACAATCACCCTCGACCCCTGATTTTTTGACCTTTGTCTCATTTTATCTCTTACAAAGGGCACTTCGGAGAAGCAGTTTTTGAAAAAATTGCTAAAAACCGCACACCCATGATAAAGATTTCAACGAGCAAACTTCCAAATCATCTCCCCGAAAAAAGCGAGAACAGAATGCCGCGATTAAAAGTAGTCTCTAATCTCATAGAAGGACCGAGACCATCAAATAAGAAAAAGCAGAATAGCGAGATAAGACGGGAATAGAAAAAAATTGAAAGAGTAGAAAAGAGGAGAAACCCGCATGAGCGCCCAAAGCAAGCAAGAGAAACAGAAATGTAGAGTGACAGGGAGAGCCACACCAAAAGTGATAGCTAGGCCAAAAACGGCTCAGGGCTTCGTTTTAGGGTGAGTAAGGCTCCTGATCACGACAAAGGGATGAAAAGACTCCTGGTCAAAAACAGAGAGGGCCAGGAAAAGTCTTTCCCAAAAGAGGGAGAAATAAGGGCATCGAAAAACAGAAAACGATGTTGGGCCCACCAAAAAGAGAAACTGAGAAAAGAACAGAGATCAGAGATTGGACTTTTAGACAATTTTTCTTTTCAGCACGATACAGAAGAGATGGTTTGGAAAATCCTCGAATCACCACACTGTGGAAAGCAAAAGAAAATCGAAAACTGCCTTCTGAGAAAAGTACCCTCACTCGAGGAAAACATGAGAACAAAATTCAAGAAAGATATAGGAAAGCGGACATTCGGATAAGATTAGACCTCGAGGAGCTCTTTTCACCCTCACAAAAACTTCTCTCTCTCACTCTAGCAGTCTAAAGAGAGACAAATTAAAATTTAACAAAAATCACAAACACAAGCCCTCTTCAGAGGCAAAATCACAAGCCCTCTCCAGAGGCAAAAGTTACTCATGAAAGTCCTCCCAGAGGCATTTTTTTCCTTCTTCTTACAGATCTAGAAGCCCTCCCAGAGAGGCACAACGGTAGTCCTCCCACCTGAGGCGAAGCCCTCCCAGAGAGGCACAAATGGTAGTCCTCCCACCTGAGGCGAAGCCCTCCCAGAGAGGCACAAACGGTAGTCCTCCCACCTGAGGCGAAGCCCTCCCAGAGAGGCACAACGATAGTCCTCCCACCTGAGGCGAAGCCCTCCCAGAGAGGCACAAACGGTAGTCCTCCCACCTGAGGCGAAGCCCTCCCAGAGAGGCACAACGGTAGTCCTCCCACCTGAGGCGCAATGGTAGTCCTCCCATCTGAGGCAAGTGGAGCAAGTCAAAGCCCTCGAGAGAGGCAATGAGGTAACAAAAGCCCTCTCCAGAGGCAAAACCAAACACGAAGCCCTCTCCGGAGGCACTCACAAGCACTTTTTGCATAAACACTTCTTTAGAGTTCATGCGGGAGTCATGGATCATGGTCTCTTCCAGTCGCCTCAATTCCTTACAAGTAAGGAGCTTGAGTCGAGAGGGTCTGTAGACACCCCGATCCGTGACCCCCGCAAGAACCCTAACGACCTACGAGAACTACTGCTTTTGGAGTCCAGGACCCACCCGAGCACCTGAAACTACCTCAGGGGGGTTTGTTGCGCGACAAACCTATTTTTATGAAAGATTGTCGCACGACATATCACATTGTCGCGCGACAATCATTGGAATGTCGCGCGACAATCCCTCTATGTCGCGCGACAATCCCTCTCTGCACCCGACCAACCACTTTCTGACACATCACAGTGTCAGGACCCATCACTTCAGCCGTTTGTCACACGACATACAGGAATGTCGCGCGACAAACAGATATGTCGCGCGAGACTTGCCTTTTTTGGGGAAATGTCGCGCGACAATCTTCTCCGAGCAGTATAAATAGGCCAACACCCCCAAGGGTTCGAGGCAGCAACTTGGATCTGGAAAATCCGGAGCTTTAGTCTGATTTTGTTATCAAGCATTTTATATTATCATCTTATCTCTGAAGAATTATCGGATCTATTCCCGACACTCGACGTGTCCCGTCTCTAGAATCGAATTCTCAAAAATATCTGAAGAAAGAGAAGATTATTATCGCCAGAGATCCCTCTGCCGTATTATATTTTCTTTCTTATTATTATTCTCGTCGGGAAGGTAAAGAAAGTCCCTTCTAGTATTTAAAATTAGATATCTGTGTACTTGTTTTACTTCTGGTATTCTGTCCACGTTTTATTTGAATAAACTTATTGTCAAGTTACAAATAGTCTATCGTTTTCGACACAAAAGACCCTGATAAAACCACTTTCAAAACCAGAAGAGTAAGTACATTATCGTCCGGATAAACCCTGTTTTCAAACCCCGGACCGATAAAGGACTTATCTAGGAATTAAAACCCACACATCCTGTCTTCTTCATAGACTGCGATGTGTCTGATAAACTCTCTTCAAAGAGTTCTAATTCCATATTGAATTAGTCCCGACATAAAGATCCGAACTTTTTCAAAAATAATCACAACTCGAGAAAATCGTCATTATCTGAGGAAATAATACGAAATACTCTTTCAAAATAAAAGGTTTTTTTGTGATTTGTCATTTACATCTTTTAAAATTATAAAAACATCGGATCTCGGAATAAAAAGGTTTTCACCCCTTTTTTCCCGTTTTTTCCGAGAAATAGGGTTTTCTTTTAGAAAGTAGTAGACTATCGGTAAAAGCATCCAAGTTTTTTCAACATAGAATAAATATATAAGTCCACTAGAGACCGAAAGGGCGGAATGGGTGCTTAACACCTTCCCAAACCGTAATATAGTTCCCGAACCCTATAGAATCCTGGTTTCCCAGACAAACGTGTAAAGAAAGGCTTGTCTATAGCCTTCCCCCTTACACAACCTTTTTGTCCGTTTTCTCATAAAACGTACTGGCGACTCTGAACGAACCCCTTTGCATCTAGAATAGACGTAGGGACACCCGATATCAACTATCAAAACAAACTCCAAGCAAATGGAACGACGGGATCCTTTCCGACGTTTCAGACCACCACAAACGGGGACGAGACCCGGGGGGTCGCATTTGCGGATTCTCACAACGTGCATAGAAATCCCCCTCATCCTCAATTTAGAGGGTGTGCAAAAGGGTATCGTTAAATCAATTAGAGCACTAGAACTTGGCGAAAAAGCCATTACCAGTGATCCATCTGGCATGCAACTCAATGACCAACAGCCTCCCTGAAAACTAGGCCACAAAGTTAAAGTCTTGTACTTGGCCTTAGAAGTAAAACCAAATTTAGCGTGCATGAAATCTATCCAAGTAGACCTGGTGTGCATAATGTCTCACACAAATTAAAGAATACCAGCCTTATTCTTAGGACCCAAGGCACAAATACCCAAACCACTTGCCTCAAGTGTCTGAAGACTTTTACGTTTTTAAAACTATGTCAAATTTTTGTTATTCCTATTTTACCCGACCGCACATATAATACACTATTATATAAAGTAGAAGCTCATTTTAAGTTTTTGAAGTCGTGCTAGGTTTTTAGATCTTCAATTTAGCCCTTGCGAGCTTTCATTTATTAAAAAAGATTTGCAATATAATGTACATAACATAATTTGAACCTTCACTACCATTGATTGTACATTGTGCTACTTATCAGTTATATATCCTTTTAAAATTACTTATATTTGTATAAATCATACATAGCATGTGCACAAAAATCTATAAAATAAACTAATACTATATTTTTATACATAATATAAGTGAAATTAATATATAAATAATTTAAAGAATATAAAACAAATTATAAAAAACAATAAATGGCATAGTGATTCAAATTGTAATACCTTTGTTAGCAAGGCTTCAAATTCTATTATTTGTGCTGTATCGAATTTTTCTATGTAAATAAATGCTTCTAATATAAAATTAAAAATTATGAGATGATATTTTTTTTTCAATACAAGTAATACATGTGGGTGGGTGGGCGGGTGCATGGGTGTAGCCACACTGTGGCGAGGGGGTGTGTGCACACCCCCAACGATTTCGATAATTTTTTTTTTTTAAATAAAAAAAATATATGTGACTTATATGCATAAATTTATAGTGGATGGTATATAATTATAAGAAATAAAAGTGGAGGTGCATTTGGAGAATTGAAATACACTTAAAAGAGGAGAGAGAACCCGAGACTCTCTATAATGACCCGGTCTCACCTCAGTACGATATTGTCCGCTTTGGATAGCGTCCAGCCAGGCCTCAACCCCGGAACATCTACCATCACGGCTTTGTTTCTGAGAGTTTACGACTAGCTTCCTTGGGGGTCACCCATCCTGGCTACTCGCTTAACTTCAGAGTTCTTATGGGATCCGAAGCCAGTGAGCACCCAAAAGCCCTCGTACTTAATTAGCAACCATATCTTACTTATATGGGTCTCCACGGATCCCCCATCTTCCGATGTGGGATGCCCCTTCCTAGGGGGTCACCCATCCTGGCTACTCGCTTAACTTCAGAGTTCTTATGGGATCCGAAGCCAATGAGCCCCTAAAAGCCCTCGTACTTAATTAGCAACCATATCTTACTTATATGGGTCTCCAAGGATCTCCCCCATCTTCTGATGTGTGATGCCCCCTTTGAGCTACAATTCCTCCTCTCAAGAGAGTACTCCTCGCTCTCAGGGCTTCACATCCTTCCCCTCAAGGGATCGTACTCTCAGGGCTTCAGTCATCCTCGGATTGCTCTGGTCCACTACTCGCTTAACTTCGGAGTTCTTATGGGATCCAAAGCCAGTGAGCTCCCAAAAGGCCTCGTACTTAATTAGCGACCATATCTTACTTATATGGGTCTCCAAGGATCCCCCATCTTCCGATGTGGGATGCCCCCTTTGAGCTACAATTCCTCCTCTCAAGGGAGTACTCCTCGCTCGTAGGGCGTCACACTCTCCCCCTCGTAGGGCGTCACACTCTCCCCCCTTTCTTTTTCCGTTCTCTTCTCCCTTGTTCGTATATATATATTAAAAAATAAGAAAAAGTTATGGTTGAATTTTTCTCTTTAATCAAATTTTATATTTGTTTGTATATGTATAAAAAAAAACATAACGGCCATAAGACAATTGGATGTTATGATATGCAATTAGTTATTAACATAACGGCCATTATACAAATAGTAATAATATGGATGTTATGATATGCAACTGGTTATTAATTTAATAAATGTTGAATTTATAGGGTTGATTTTAGAATGAAGAAGTATTATAACAAAATAGGAATAAGTTACTCCTTCAGCCGAAATTGCATACGCGTAGCCGGCAATTCCTGACTACGCCACTGGGTGGGTGGGTGAATAGGGGTGGAGTGTGAGTAAATCAACCCTCGTTGCCAATTTTATTATACCTCAAGTGTAAATTATGACACAACTTTAATAATAATAGAAATGGGTTTCAGTTATATATATATTATTGACAACTTTAATGGTGATTTTTTGTTTCCCTTACGTTATCACCCATACGGTTCAGACTTAGCTGCCATTGGTAAAAGCTTGAATTCATAATCCTAATCCATTGTTTTAATAATAATAATGATTATTATTATTATTAAAAACAAATTTTGTTTTTTACCATAAAGTTGTTTTGACCACGCAATATGTTCTAGGGGTCAAACAATATATATATATATATATATATTTATTTATTTTGTGAAGAATTGAAAAATAGAAAATATATGGCGTATACAATTCGTTCTTCTCTTCCCATTTAGAGGGCCCCCCACGTAGGGATACTCTAGAGCCTAATTTATCCCTTCAACCTACCTTAATCTACTCTTAATCCTCTACTATTATATGAAGTCCGAAAATATTTTAGGTTCCTGAAGTTATGTCAAATTTTTGTTATTCTTATTTTATCATGCTCGAATATATAATTTACTATTATATACAGCCGGAAGTCATTTAAAATTTTTGAAGTCGTGATAGGTTTTTAAACTTTCAATTTCTAACTCACAAGCTTTCATTCCATAAAAAAAAATGCAGTATAATATGCACACAACATGATTCAAGCCTCGACTACTCTAGCTTAAATGTTGTGCTACTTATCTTTTTTTAAAAAATTACTTATATTCGTATAACTCATACATAGCATGTGCACAAAAATCTAGAAAATAAAATAATATTGGATTTTTGTACATAATATGAGCTAGTGACATTAATATATAAACAAATTAAAAAATTAAAAATAAATTATAAAAACAATAAGAAGCATAGCGGTTCAAATTTTATTATTTGTGCTGTATTGAATTTTTCTCGGTGAAATAAAAGCTTATAATATAAAATTGACAAAATTATTATTACTTTTTTTTATATATATTTACAAGTGATACACGTGTATACTTGGTATTCGACTTCAGGGGGAGGAGGGCGGGAGTTGAGGTTCCTGAGAGTCAAACCATGTTAAGATGGGAGTAATTTCACCATCTTTGACAGCTTTAATATACCCGAAATTTAAATTATGACACGACTTTAATAACCGTTGAAATATATTTTAATTTTATAATATAATTTAATAAATGTGCTTTTTAGTAAGAGTGCAGGTAGAATTCAATCTTGAGAGGGACCAAGCAATTATTAATATTTTTGGTATGTATCTAGGGAGAGATGATATAATCTCTCATTAAACTAACAGTTCGTTTGGATGGAAGGAATGGGAAAGAAGGGAAAGAAAAAGAGGAGAGATTGCATTTCCTTTGTTTAAATAGAATATTTAAAAAGAATGAAATGGAAATGGAAGGAGTGGGAGGGAGTGTCATTCCACTGTATTTCCTAACTTTCTTTCCTTCTAAAATTGGGAGGATTGGGAAAGAAAGGAAACATTTTTAATAAATAATTTAATTTTTTAATAAATTACATTCTTTTTCTTCCTTTCCTTCTTTTTATTCAAACGGATTATTTTCATTCCCTTCATTTCCCTCTGTAGCTATCCAAACAATAATAAAATTAAACTTATTTCATTTCATTCCATTCATTTCCTTTACTTCATGACTAATCATTTCCTTTCTACTCCCTCTTTCAATCCAAACGGACCGTAACTTTACAAGGTGATAACGACTTAATTTTTTTCAGAAATTTATACTGGTAGGCAAATCTGAAATTCTGAATGAACTTCCGCTAATTTTTAATTAATGAAGGCAAATGGTGTTAGTACAACAATTATTTTTTCTATGAAAGTTTTATAATACGATTGTGCGAGCTGCACCCGGTTTGATAAAAATTAATAGTAAAAAATATTTATAATTAACTATTTTGTAAAATGAAAAAGCTAATTTGCCCAGACAATACTGGTTATTAATGCATAATAAAAGAAAACGGCGATGTGTATAAATGTCTTGTCCTATTTAACCATCGTTAAAAACTATTTTTAAGTCATTTCAATTCCTAATAATTCTATAGGAACAATTTAATATTTGACACATCTAATTAATGTGGCTATTATATATATATATATTGATTAGAATGTGATATATTTAGCATAATCACGGAATAATTGCCCAATTAAAATAGGGTGCTTTAATTATAAAAGACAAATGTCACACTCTCTTTTTAATAAAAAACGCTATTTTTAAGAGATTAGTTTGAAGGAAAACTTTTTAATTAAGGAAAAAAGACAAATTATTTAATTATTTTAATTAATTACGTTGAATTCCAAAACTACTCTTTTTATAGATAAATACCCAAAACTAAATATAAAATTAATTATACAATTAAGTCAATGATAATAAATTCAAACAAATTCAAAAACAAATAATAAAAAATTCAAAACAAAGATGATAAACACAAGAGTAATTCAAAAAAGTTAAATGAAAAATAAATTCAAAAAATTTCAAACTTATAACTTCAAATTTCAGAAAAATGAAAATTTTGATCTGAAGGGATAAAGTCAACTAAATAAGATGGTGTATTTGTGTATTGGATGGAACCATAGTAGATCCGGCCCAGACTGGTAGAGATGATAATTGGATCAAGTTTTATGATAGGTTTTTATTGGTTTCTTCCTCCAACTCTAATGGCTTCTTTTCTAGAGATAATTCCCCCTTTTTTATCAATCGCCTTTTCTATTTATAGATATCTTTTGGTACTCCCCAAGGTAGATTAAGTCATAAGTAAAATGACCATAAAGGGTACAACTCATGGTCTTTGTGATCTTCATCTCTCCCTTCCATGTGAGTGGAGCGCATCTGTTATAACTAACTTTTTTGCACTTTACACGTGTCACCTTGTCATTCGTTCTTGTAGTAAGCATTTATCATACTATGTTATCACATGTGTCACTGTCTTATTGGTTAGGACGCTCATATCGATATTTTTTCTATTTGTAGATCTGAAACCTTACTTAACTCGATTATCTCTTACTCGGCGTTTGTCATCGATTATCTCTTACTCGGCACTTGTTTACCATTTGGTCAATAGGTTATCGTTATTTACTCGGCGCATACCTTGTATTGCCCCTCATGTTGTTGGACCTTATTCATAACTCGTTATATCTTTCACGATATATGGATCTTGTTTTATCTATTCGGCCCATCAGGGAACCCTACAATTATGCCCCCACAATAAACAAATTAAAAACTTACTAACTTGGATATTTACGTTCGGACCAATGATAAAAAAATAATTAGTACTTCAATATAAATGAGTCCTTAAAACGTGTCTACACAATAAAATATTATAGTTGTTAGTTAATATACCTGCTGTGGACACCCCGATCCGTGACCCCTGCAAGAACCCTAACGACCATCGAGGAGTACAATTCTTGAGGCCCGGGACCCACCCGAGCACCTGAAACTGCCCCAAAAGGGTTTTTTGTCCAAACAAACCTGTTTTAAAGAGGGATTATCGCGCGACAGATCCAAATGTCGCGCGACAATTTTCCTTCTGTCGCAAGACAGACTCCTCTGACACCGACCAACTACTTTCTGACACATCACAGTGTCAGAACCCATCACTTCAACCGTTTGTCGCGCGACAAACAGATATGTCGCATGACAAACAGGTACAGTGAAACAGATATGTTACACGACAAGCAGATACGTCGCACGACAAACCCTCCCGAGCACTATAAATAAGGCACCACCCCCATGGGTTCAGAGGGCAACTTCTCACACGGTTTCTACACCAAAACACCTTATTCTCTCTCATATTTTCTGCAAGAGTCTGTGATAACATTTATTTCTGCAAGAGTCTCGAATCTAATCTTGGCACTGGAGTGCCAACTTCTAGAGTCAGATCGCTGGAAATATTTCTAAGAGGAAAGCTAATATCCGTCGGAGGTCTTCTCTGCCATATTGTATTTTCTCTCTTTTACTTTTATATATATCATCGGGAAGGTAACTAAAGTCTCTTCTAGTAATTAAATAAGATATCTGTATACTAGTTTTATTGTATTTTATAGACTTGTTTAAACTCTTATTTAAGTTTAATATATATATATATATATACGTACTTGTTATTTTCGAAAGTATTATAAGTGAGTAGGGACTTGGCTTGCTTGGGCTAACATAAACCGAAATCATTTACTTCCATTTAAGTTGTTTTGTAGACTCTTTTTATCTGTTGTTCTGTCCACTTTCTAGCTGGATAAACTTATTGTCAAGTTACTGATATTCTATCGTTTTCAAACAAAACAACTTGATAAAATCATTTGTAAAACCAGAAGAAGTAAGACTATTTATCATTCGATTAAAATCAAGTTTTCAAAACCCGGACTGATAAAGCTTACTTAGGAATTAAATTCAGATATATTATGTCTTCCATATAGACTGTAATGTATCTGATACCCTCTCCTCAAGAGTTCAATTCCATATCAAATTAATTCCGATAAGATCCGATCTTTTCTAAATTAAACAAACGAGATAATTGATATTGTTATTTGAGGAAACAATACCGAATCACTCTCATTTCAAAATTGATAAAATAAACTTTTGTCACTAGTAATCAGATTTCGACAAAACCAAGACATTGGATCACGGAATACAAGGTTTTCATCATTTTCCCCGTTTTTCCCAAAATCAGGTTTTCATTAGTTATTTCTAGAAAACAGTAGAATATCAGTAAAAGCATCCAAGTTTTTCAAACATAGAATAAACATATAAGACCACTAGAGAGCGAAAGGGCGGAATGGGTGCTTAACACCTTCCCAAATCGTAATATGGTTCCCGAACCCTATAGAATCCTGGTTTCGTAGACAAACGTGTAAAGAAAGGCTTATCTGTAGCCTTTTCTCTTACACAACTATTTTGTCCGTTTTCTCGTAAAACGTACTGACAACTCTGAACGAACCCTCTTGCATCTAGAAATAGGATAGAGGGACACCCGATATGAATTATCAACACATAGAAGCAAATGGAACAACAGAATCCTTTCCGATGTTTCAGACTCCCAAAACAGAGGCTGAGATCCTAGGGTCGCATTTGCGGATTCTCACAGTGGTGACTCTGCTGAGGACCACAAGAGAACTAGGCTCTTATATGTGGACTTTTTGTTTATGAATATGTTGATATGCATGCTTTTACTGCTCTCCCTACTAGCCCCCTAACGTGGCGCTTGAATTTTATTATTGACCTAACCTAGAGGCGCAGTAGAGTCCATTCATTGACATAGACATATGTTTAGGATTTTCCTTTTCTGTTAATTTGATTGTAAAGAAATATCTTTTCAAAGTAAAAATAGTGTTTTCAAAATACACCTTGAAGATAAGATATTTGCAAATTAAACCTTTCGAAAACTCTTGTTTTCACGCACATCACTATTCATGCATGGTTCTTACGAGTGTGATTTTTACCCCAAACCTCCGGAAGTATTATAAGTGAGTAGGAAGTTGGCTTGCTTGGGCCAACATAAATCGAAAGCATTTGCTTCCACTCTCCTTGGCCAAGTACGCCCCCGAGGTATATCGAGTGACGAGAACACTCACGTACCCGGGAAGTATATCAAAAGATTTTTGCACGTACTCGCCCCTGGGGTATATCGCAAGGTCTTGCCAAATAGGAGGGAGCCCGAAGCCTTCACCTTGCATTACACATGCGTTGCATATAGGAAGAGTCAAGATAGAACACTCTTATCTTTTTTTAATCAACCCTGAGGAGTTCGTACCGCATAGGGCCTTGTCATGTATATCTCCCCCAAATATTGGCGAGTGCGGCCAGAGGCTGACTAACCTCTGTCGTAGAAATTTACATCGAGATCACCTCATTGTGACTTTCCCCAGTACATCTCCCATGAAAAGCAACTCAAGAGGAGCGATATTCCCAATTTTCATAAAAACAAAATATGAGTTTTTCAAAATTCGGGACAAGTAGGGCAACCCAAGGAGCACTTTGCTGCCTACCCTAAACTCCCACTGGGAATTCACTCAAGTTGTTGTTTACGTGTCTTTACAAAACACCCGAAACTTGGTTTTCGTTGTTTTTCTTTCTCCGTGGTTTCTCTTGGCAAAAATGAATCACAATTTAGTCTTCCTTCATCTCCGCTTTGTGATATATCTACAGTCATACGACTACAGTCTGGAAGGTTGGATTGGAAGAGACTACACCGGTAGATTAGTTCGACCGAGCACTCTAACTATGTCGACTTCAAATCCAAATGACTCAGAGATCCGAGTAGTTGATCCAAATTTAGTAGAGGTAGCGAGGGCTCCGCTTACCCTAGAAGAACTGCATAGCCTATTGATAACAGTCAGTAAGAATCTTACAAGCCTCACTACAGAGCAACAGAGGTTTGAACGACTACCATAGAATCGAGATCCGAATCAAGGGCAATCATCACAAGTACTCCCCCCAGTCCAAGGCACCAACCCACAGCAAACAGGTCCTATCCCAACAGGCCCCATTCAAACTGACCCCAATAACCAGAACCAATGGGCCCCGGACTCCGGCCCTACTTATCAGCAACAAGAGCCACCCATCATCTGGCCGCAACCCCAAGTCCAACCAGGTTTCGACCCTCAGTACCCATAATGGCCACAAATCCCTGCACGACCTGTCCTACCACCAGCCCTGGTAGCCCCTCCCAATGAATACCCAGATATAAATCGACTCCGGGCAGTATATGCAGAATCAGTTATAGCTCGGGAACAGCCCGATGAAGTATCTAAAGAGAGTGAAGAAATAAAGAAACTGAAAGAAAATATGAGGGTCCTACAGAAGGGAGTTTCCCTAATGAACGGAGCAGACAAGATTACTGATATGAATGCCTTCTCCCTCTACCCCGAGACAAGACTACCACAGGGGTTCAAGCTTCCTCCTATTACTAAGTTCACCGGCACAACCCCCCCGAAAACACATCTGCAATCATATATTCGATCCATGCAAGTATTTGGCTGTGGAGAACCCGAGTTGGCCCAAGCATTTCATATGACTCTCACGGGGGCGGCCCTGAGATGGTTTTTTAATTTAGAGAGGCACCACACGAAAACTTGGGGGGATATCGTCAAGGAATTCATGGCTAAATACGGGTCCAATGAAAAGTTGGAAGTCACCCGTAAACACTTAGAGATGGCCAAACAGGGTGAGAAAGAGAGCTTCAGTGATTTTGTTACTCGTTGAAGAGAAATGGCATCTCAGATGTCCAAACGACCAGACGAAGATGAGCAGTTAGAGATAATTCAGAAAAACTTCACTCCGGCCGTATTGACTTGTATGGGAAAGCACGTGTTCCCACATTTTCGAGCACTTTTAAGCATGGGATCCCAAGTAGGAGAAGAGTTAGCCAGGAAGGAAAAAACCAAAACAAGGAAAGGCTCGTATACCGAGAAAAGCACGGCCACCCCCATTGTAAATCAGCTAAGCTCTTATCCGTACCAGTAAAGTCACTTTCAGCAGTAACAACCCCAGTTGAGTTGGCCTACACAAACCGAAGCATCCACTACATATCAACCCAATAAAAATAGAAAATTCAACAACCTCCCCACAACCCTAACCAAGAGTCTTGAATTACTACGGAATGCAGGCCTGGTTACCCCACTCAACCCTCATCCTCTATCAAATCCTGTCCCTTCTTCTTGGAGGATGAACGAGAACTGTTTATACCACCAAGCTGTGGGCCATGACACAGATAGATGTTTAGCCCTCCGACACCGCATCCAAGATCTAATCGAAGAGGGAAAAATCCCCGCACCAGGTGGACCAAATATGGCCAACAAATCGCTACAATGAGTTGGCATCGCTAAATGAAAAACGGTGGAAGGCCGTGTTTCGTCATCATGGGGCCTTTAAAATCAAAAAAGTGAAGACTCGGGGTATTTGTGAGAACAATGTAGTTTTGAGAAAGGTTAGACAAACTGACAAGAGATCCGAGAGAAAAGTTCAAAACTGAGCCGTACATCGTTAAAGAAATCAACACAAGGAGAGCCGTAATAGTCGTAGATATAGATGGTCAGACGCTACATTCAAGAAATATTATTATTAAAGCAATAGCATGTATAATCTAGAACTACATAAACCTGAACCCCAACTCACTTTTGTTTGTAGAGGAAACACCACGGGGAACGTAGGCAACCTGAGAAGTTACTTCAGGCCCGGTTTAATTATTATAAAAACTTTTTTGTTTTATAAAGATAGCAGTTTTTCAAAACCTTATAGCAGTGGTTCATAAAGTCAGTACATTTACTATCTAGCACCCCATCTTAGCCTCAGAAAGAAGCCGCATCGTATCCTCAGCCACCAGTTGCAACTCGAGCTTCATTCATGCCTCAGAGGGCTTTGAGCCCACGAACTGAAACCATTGCATTTAATAAGGGACGACAGCCAGATCTTCCTCTTCCAATCGCCAGATTGAACGAATGATGTTAGCCCGGAGGGGCTAAGAAAAGCCAAACCGTGCATAGTTAAAATACCGAGTCAGCCGTCCATGCCACATACACTCCACAAATAGAGAAGTATGAGGAGTGGTAAACTTGAGTTCCGAGGGTACCAGGGCATATCGAGCTTTGATAGAAGAAAAGTCAACATTTGTACAGTAAGAAGACTACAGAAATAAAAGAGTAAGTCTGGGGATGAAGGAAGGAAGAGAGGTGTATTTATCGGAGAAATCGTGCACTTGTACTCATCGTTTGTCATGTAACAAGCCTTGCTACAAATACATTTCTCCAATATACGGGTTCATTTCTGCTAAAAAACCACTTTGTTGCGCTATTCACTTAATTCCTCTCACTTTTGTAAGGGCCTAATGGTCATTTTTATTACGTCATTATAGGCATATTTTACACCAGCATGATTAACTGCGTATTTTCTTACTCCTTATTACACCTGGAGGTAATTTTATGAGTAAAAAACCTGAGTGTTTTCTTTGTATATATGTGAGGTATGTAGATGAAAGAGTATTTTTATATGAAACCCGAGCGTATGAGAGATATATAGATAAGAGGATATTTTCATTCATAAACCTGAGGGTACTTTAGTGTAATTATGCGAGTTATATAATAAGAGGGTAAAATTATGTAATTTTCAAAACCTGAGGGTATCTTTTGTATGAGTATATAAGAGGGTAATTTTGTGTGAAATAATAAAACCTGAGGGTATTTTTATGAGAGATAAAATAAAAGATGAGGATATTTTAATAAGAGGGTAAAATTATGTAATTTTTAAAACCTGAGGGTATCTTTTGTATGAGTATATAAGAGGATAATTTTGTGTGAAATAATAAAACCTGAGGGTATTTTTATGAGAGATAAAATAAAAGATGAGGATATTTTAATAAGAGGGTAAAATTATGTAATTTTCAAAACCTAAGAGTATCTTTTGTATGAGTATATAAGAAGGTAATTTTGTATGAAATAATAAAACCTGGGGGTATTTTATGAGAGATAAAATAAAAGATTAGGATATTTTAATAAGAGGGTGATTTTTTATATAAACCTGAGGGTACTTTGGGTAATTATGGGATTTATAGGATACAATTATGTAATTTTTTGAAAACCTGAGGGTACTTTGGGTAATTACGAGAGTTATGGGAATTATAGGATAAAATTATGTAATTTTCAAAAACCTGAGGGTACTTTGGGTAATTATAAGAGTTATAGAATTTTTAGAGTAAATTATGTATTAACCTAAGTGCATACTTTATGAGAGTTTTTAAGATTTGAAAGGTAAAAGTATGTAAGCTCCAAAAATCGGATATTACTGTTGAGATGATTATGTGAATTAATGAATGTTTGTTTAAACATGCAGGAAACTGCGAATCAAGATCAACAAAACAGCATGGGAAGTATCCTTAAGCCTACAGGTAGTATTTTTTCATATCAAAAGTTATCAACAAAAAGCATGCTCAAACACCACTTCACTACTACATGCATAACATGCATTATCTTTCAATAGATCACCAAACACAAGCATGCACATTCTTAGCGCATACCACATCCTACTAGATCACACCGCGGTCACGATCTACCATATCGTTCCTTGTCATTAGCATGAGAACTACATCGAAGAACACCCTGAGCATCCAGATACGGAAAAACTCGAGAAAAGAGAAGCTAGAGAGAGAATAAGAGAATGAGAAGAAAAGAACCCACTTGTGGGACAAAACCTACTCCATTGAATTGTCGCATGACCAATCCTAGCTCAATCTTGGCATTTTTCGGTAGGGGAATTGCAAGGTGGTTTTTCTTGACTTTTGTGCAGAAAAAACACACACTCGCACGATAATATCGAATGCCATATTCTAAGTCGTTTCTTCAAAACGCGAGAGCAAACAGCCTACAAAGAAATCTTTGATCTCTAGAAGACTAAAATCTAGCAAATGAGAATGAGAAAATATCAGATAAGACGGGAATAGAAAGAATTGAAAGAGTAAAAAAGAGAAAAATCCCGCATAAACGCCCAGAGCGAGCGAGAGAAACAGAATTGTATAGAGTGGCAGGGAGAGCCACACCAAGAGTAACAGCTAGGCCAAACCGGCTCAGGGCTTCGTCTTGGGTGAGTAAGGCTCCTGATCACGCCAAACGGGAAAAGAAGCTCTTGACCAAAAACAAAAAAAGGCAGGAAAAGCTTCCCCTAACGAGAGAGAAATAAGGACATTGAAAAACAGAAAACGATGTGGGCCTACGAAAATGCCTCAAGATAGCCAATGAATGTCAAAGAGATCAGAGTCTCCTTCAAACAGATTTCCTTCTCAGCTTGATGAAATCAGAAACGACTTAGAAACAAGTAAACGATTGAATCATTGCTACGCACGAAGTACAAGAATTGAGAAATCCATCGTGAAAACTCCTCTTTTAGAATAAAATAACTTACAAAACAAGTTTTCAAAATTTCCCAGATAAAGTAAAACTTTTAGAATGGGTATATAAACTCCCAAATGAGCTCTTTTTTCCTTTAGATACCTCTTTTTTTAGCTTCTCGTCAGTTACTACTATAGAGAACCGAATTCACTCGTAGACAGGCACAAGCCTTCTCCGGAGGCAATCCATTCACATAAGCCCTATGCGGAGGCAAACCAATCACTAAGCCCTTTTTAGGCGAAAGTCCTTTCTGGAGGCATCCATTCACATAAGCCCTTTCTACAGGCGAAACATCACTCACAAGTCATTTCTACAGGCATAAGCCCTCTCCAGAGGCAATCCATTCACATAAGCCCTCTGCGGAGGCAATCCAACCACTAAGCCCTTTTTAGACGAAAGTCCTTTCTGGAGGTAATCCATTCACATAAGCCCTTTCTACAGGCAAAACATCATTCACAAGCCCTTTTTAGGCGAAAGTCCTTTCCGGAGGCAATCCATTCGCATAAGCTCTCTGTGGAGGCAATCCAATCGCTAAGCCCTTTTTAGGCGAAAGTCCTTTCCGGAGGAAATCCATTCACATAAGCCCTTTCTACAGGCGAAACATCACTCACAAGTCCTTTCTACAGGCACAAGCCCTCTCCGGAGGCAATCCATTCACATAAGCCCTTTGCGGAGGCAATCCAATCACTAAGCCCTTTTTAGGCGAAAGTCCTTTCCGGAGGCAATCCATCACATAAGCCCTCTGCGGAGGCAATCCAATCGCTAAGCCCTTTTCAGGCGAAAGTCCTTTCCGGAGGCAATCCATTGACATAAGCCCTTTCTATAGGCAAAACATCATTCACAATTCCTTTTTAGGTGAAAGTCCTTTCCCGAGGCAATCCATTCACATAAGCCCTTTCTACAGGCGAAACATCACTCACAAGTCCTTTCTACAGGCACAAGCCCTCTCCGGAGGCAATCCATTCACATAAGCCCTCTCCGGAGGCAATCCATTCACATAAGCCCTCTGCGGAGGCAATCCAATCACTAAGCCCTTTTTAAGCGAAAGTCCTTTCCGGAGGCAATCCATTCACATAAGCCCTTTCTACAGGCGAAACATCACTCACAAGTCCTTTCTACAGGCACAAGCCCTCTGCGGAGAAAATCCAATCATTAAGCCCTTTTTAGGCGAAATCCTTTTCGGAGGCAATTCATTCACATAAGCCCTTTCTACAGGCAAAACATAAATCACAAAGTCCTCCCCGAAGGCAATGTTAAAGCTTTTGTTTTTAGGTACAAGCCCTCCCAGAGAGGCAGTGGAGCAAGGGTAGTCCTCCCACCTGAGGCGAGTGGATCAATGGTAGTCCTCCTATCTGAGGCAAGTGGAGCAACTCAAGCCATCTAGAGAGGCAACGAGGTAACAAAAGCCCTCTTCAGAGGCAGTGTAAGTCATTTCTACAGGCACAAGCCCTCTCCGGAGGCATTCACAAACACTACTACATGCATACACTCTCTTAGGGTTCTTGCGGGAGCCACAAATCGAAGTATCTTCCAGTTGCCTCAATTCCTTGCAAGCAAGGAGCTTGAGTTGAGAGGGTCTGTAGACACCCCGATCTGTTACCCCCGCAAGAACCCTAACGACCATCGAGGAGTACAGTTCTTGAGGCCCGGGACCCACCCGAGCACCTAAAACTGCCCCAAAAGGATTTGTTGTCTAAACAAACCTGTTTTAAAGAGGGATTATCGCGCGACAGATCCAAATGTCGCGCGACAATCTTCCTTCTGTCGCACGACAGACCCCTCTGACACTGACCAATCATTTTCTGACACATCACAGTGTCAGAACCCATCATTTCAGCCGTTTGTCGTGCGACAAACAGATATGTCGCGTGACAAACAGGTATAGTGAAACAGATATGTCGCACGACAAACAGATACGTCGCGCGACAAACAGATAAAGTTGAGAAATGTCGCGCGACAAACCTCCCGAGCACTATAAATAAGGTACCACCCCCATGGGTTCAGAGGGCAACTTCTCACCACGGTTTCTACACCAAAACACCTTATTCTCTCTCATATTTTTTAATCTTTAAGCCTTCTCCGGAAGCATCTGTGATAACATTAATTTCTGCAAGAGTCTTGAATCTAATCTTGGCACCTGAGTGCCACCTTTTAGAGTCAGACCGCTGGAAATATTTCTAAGAGGAAAGCTAATATCCGCCGGAGGTCTTCTCTGCCATATTGTGTTTTCTCTCTTTTACTTTTATATATATCGTCGGAAAGGTAACTAAAGTCTCTTCTAGTAATTAAATAAGATATCTGTATACTAGTTTTATTGTATTTTATAGACTTGTTTAAACTCTTATTTAAGTTTAATATATATATATACGTACTTGTTATTTTCGGAAGTATTATAAGTGAGTAGGGAGTTGGCTTGCTTCGGCCAACATAAACCAAAAGCATTTACTTCCATTTAAGTTGTTTTGTAGACTCTTTTTATCTGTTGTTCTGTCCACTTTCTAGCTGGATAAACTTATTGTCAAGTTACTGATATTCTATCGTTTTCAAACAAAACAACTTGATAAAATCATTTGTAATACCAGAAGAAGTAAGACTATTTATCATTCGATTAAAATCAAGTTTTCAAAATCCGGACTGATAAAGCTTATTTAGGAATTAAATTCAGATATATTCTGTCTTCCATATGGACTGTAATGTATCAAATACCCTCTCCTCAAGAGTTCAATTACATATCAAATTAATTCCGATAAGATCCGATCTTTTCTAAATTAAACAAACGAGATAATTGATATTGTTATCTGAGGAAACAATACCGAATCACTCTCATTTCAAAATTGATAAAATAAACTTTTGTCACTAGTAATCAGATTTCGACAAAACCAAGACATTGGATCACGAAATACAAGGTTTTCATCATTTTTTCCGTTTTTCCCAAAATCAGGTTTTCATTAGTTATTTCAAGAAAACAGTAGAATATCAGTAAAAGCATCCAAGTTTTTCAAACATAGAATAAACATATAAGACCACTGGAGACGGAAAGGGTGGAATAGGTGCTTAACACCTTCCCAAATCGTAATATAGTTCCCAAACCCTATAGAATTCTTGTTTCGTAGACAAACGTGTAAAGAAAGGCTTATTTGTAACCTTTTCTCTTACACAACTATTTTCTCCGTTTTCTCGTAAAACGTACTGGCGATTCTGAACGAACCCTCTTGCATCTAGAAATAGGATAGAGGGACACCCAATATGAATTATTAACACATAGAAGCAAATGGAACAACGGAATCCTTTCCGATGTTTCAGACTCCCAAAACAGAGGCTGAGACCCTGGGGCCGCATTTGCGGATTCTCACACCTGCAAAATTAACAAGGATAGAAAAATGCATACAAATTAATATGCCTACAAGATAATATGTTAGAAAAATGCTAACAAAATAAAATTTTGTACTTGCTAGCTAATATGCCTGCAAAATTAACAAGGATAGAAAAATGCATACAAATTAATATGCCTACAAAATAATATGTTAGAAAAATGCCAATAAAATAAAATTTTGTACTTGTTAATTAATATGACTGCAAAATTAACAATGATAGAAAAATTCGTACGAATTAATATGTCTACATAATAATATGTTAGAAAATGTCTACGATAAAAAAATATGTATTTTTCATGGCAGACATATTAAGTTGCGTTCTTATAATTAAATTTTTAATAGACATATTAAACTAAATTTTTTAAATTTTTTGGCAGATATATTAAAGGAAAAAAAGGAAATATTAATTAGAATGACTCTCGACTTCTGTTGTTCTAAGGAATAGTAATTCATATATTTTACCAATTTTTCCATCTAGGACAAGGATCTTAATTATATAGGGAGAGAGCAAAGAAGAATACCCAAGAACCATAGGAAAGGTTCTTCCACTCATGACTTGAACGTCCCAAACACAGAATCCACAATACAACAATTTGATCCTCACATCCTTCTCACCCATAGATCTACAATACCACAATCATCAATTCATCATCAACAACAAAAATCAAAAACAATTTAATTAACATTTGAAAAACAAATTACAAAAATAACATATTTGATGCTCAAAAGTAGAGAACTTATACTCCTCATTCGGTGAAGCCAAACCCTCATCAAGCACAATACCACATTCATCTCATTAAAAACCTCAGACTCCGCAAACTTCTCGGCCCCATCATGTCCACCAATCTCTTCATCAGGGATGAATGAAAGATAAACATCACGGACGAGAACGAACCCTGAGTCCTTCAATTTGAGGATGGCCTCGAGGTACTGAAGGCCCACGCACTTCATGTCCTGTAAGCCGCGACGTAAATATGGTCGGTGTGGGGATCAAGGTGAGCGGAGAAGGGAGGGTGGGTCCACTTATGGGGCTCGGAGGGAACGACGTCGGTGCGGGAGTCGAGTATGATTGAGGGGAGGGTGGGGTTGGAGCCGGCCATTTGAGGAGGATTAAGGGTTTACCAGGGACGAATTCAAGGGTTTGGGAATGGAGGGAAAGGGAATGAGCCAGGGAAATGATGAATTTGGAAGATTTTTGGTAGTTGGGGTTTGGCTGGGCTGTGTTGATTTGGAGGTATTGTTGGAACCTTAATATTATAGTGGAGGGGTCATCTTTTGAGGATGTAAGAGTGAAGGAAAGCAGAGAGAAGATGAAGAAGACGAAGAGGAGGTGAGGGTGGTAAACTTTAGAACCAACAACCCAAATTACACTTTTCACTCTCATACTTTGACATTTGTTTCAGTTTGGCCCTTCTCTTTCAATTGAAACAAACAAATTCCGGTCTCACCTAGGGACTTGTAGCACTTCACCTTTTTCTTTTTGTCTGAAAAAAATAATAATAAACAATTAAATTTCACACTAATTTTAAAGTTGAGGTTTTTTCAAGCTTTCAAGATCTTGAAGGGGAACGAAATGGAGACTCACTGCTATACCACAGTAAGGGTACGAGGAGACTGAGAAGGTGGAAAGATTAAGGAAAAACTCTCAAAGATTTATGAAGACTGTCATGCCTTCCGAAAACTATAAATGTTGAAACATTATCAAAGAGAATTGGTATAGATGGAAAGAGATCAGAATAAGCTGAAGATTAGTTGTTAATGGGATTTTTTATCGATTAAAAATGTTTATCCCTATCTCTCTAAAGTTGTTAGAAATCAAATCCTAAACTAATTTGAATTCAAATTAATTACATATGGACATGCAAACAATCGAGATAACATGTAAAAATACATAGGGACAAAAAAGTAAAATAACCAATTTAACAAAATAATTAATAAGTAATTAAAATAAAGCCAATTTGTCCTATATTAAAAAATTGTCCTTTAAAATAAGTTTAAAAATAGAATGTCCTTCTTTAAAACCCTAATATATTAATGTCCTTAATTATTATTTTCTATTAAAATAACAATACTTTACTTCAAATAAAATAAAATTGAAACTTAAATGGATATGAGCAATATTTTAACTTCTTAAATGGATAACTTGATATAGTGGAAGGGGGACCTTTGACAAAATTACACTAAAAAATAAAGATTCAAACATATCGGGACAGATTCAAGATTAACAAATGGGGGATGGAGGTCTCAATGCTTGAACCTTAGACCTCACAGAAAACCAAGCTCTGATACCATGTAAGGAAACATCTCTCCTAAAAACTTAAGTTATTTGGAGAAGGAATCGCAGTAAATATTATGCTTAACAGTGTAGTTTCGCCTGTCTAGACGCTCATCAACAAGAAATTTCAGGCACACTTATTGAGATTTATTTTGTTTTGTTTTTTATTGCTAATGTTAAATGAATTTTTTTATTTATTTATAATGTACTACAATGAAGCGCAAAAACTACGATTTATTTTTTCTTTAATTTTCTTTGAATTTTCAATGTCGCTAGTAACTACCTTACTAATTGTTAATTAATTCAATTGAGGGGTTTTGGCTCCTCTTCATAAAAAGAAACATGGATGGCTTTCTTGCTTGTTTAATTAGCTTGGCCACGACAATACTAAGAATCAATTTCGATTTAAGAGACCCTTCCTGCAAAGAATAAAAAAAACGTTAATCAAGATGAACTCTCGAACAGACTCCTTTCTCGTGGTCTGGTTTAGATTTTGCATAGAAAGTTCGTTTTAGTTTTTCAGTTTTTGGTGCTCATTGCCCAAGTAAATTTACAATTGCTTTACCGATCTACAAAACCTCTTCGCCGGATCATTATCTACAAAATTCCAGTGCAATCCATTTTTAGGAGAATCAATTGAATGAGATGGCTTCTTGATGATGAAAGACGGAGGTAGGGCTAAGAGGAGGGGTTGGGGGGGGGGGGGGGTTGGTTATCTCATTTCCTCAAAAAAATTTCAATAATGTCCATTTTAAGGGCTAAATAAATGATATTTTCATGAATTTTATAGAAATAGTCTTTATATTAAGTAGAACATCCCCAAGACCCCCAACAAATTTCAACAAGAAATTCAAACTGGAAGTAAATGTTATAAAAATTATATATATATATATATATGTTTATTTTTGTCCCTTAAAATTTTGGATAAGCGTCTCACCCACTTCTAACTTGAATCTTCTGATGAAATTTTGTGGAAACGATTTACTCATTATATATACTATCTCTATTAATTATGTTTCATGAAAAAAATATCAATTCATTTTGGCTTCAAAATGAATTCCATCGAAAGAAATTTAAAGAATGAGGTAACGGAAAAAAGGCAAATCCATATATTGAAGTAGTTTATTATGTTTTTCTTTGTCTTATTACTATTTTGTTACAAAAATTTATTAGTGTACTATTATCATCTGAAAAAGAGCCATGGGCAGTTCCTTTCCTACACGCACTTATGCGTACGTATTAGTGGGAAAGCCGTGGGTCCCAATGGACAAATTAACGGAGAGACCTTCGCTGTTTGTTTCTTCTTTAATTTTAAAACAAAGGACTATAGTTTATACAGACCCTTTTCTCTCTCTCTTTAGACCCATTCTCTCTCTCTCGAAACATTGCAACCAACGGAGCATAAACTAGAATAGGTTTGATTCAAATATTAGATTTTATAATTTCTAGTTTGGGTTTGATTCAAATAGGTTTGATACTTGTTATAATTTTGAGATTGGGTTGATACTTGTTATAATTTCAAGATTAGGTTTGATTCGAATGGGTTTGATACTTGTTATTGTGTCTAATTTCGGTTTTGCAATTGAATTTGGGTTTGAAACCCGTTATAATTTCGAGTTTGGGTTTGATTCGAATGGGTTTAATATTATTCTGTCCAAATTCATTAAGCTCGGTAGAGAGATAAAGTGTGGGATTAGTTTATGTGGTTTTTTTTATGATGTTGCTCCATCAATGGAGTTGTAGAGAGAGTTGAGGTCATAGAGAGAGACACACACAGGAGAGTGAGAAACAGCATTTGTCTAAAAATAGATGAGGGATAAATTACTTGTTTTCTTTTCCTTTTAACCCCTTTCTCTCCGTTACTTTTGACCAACTTATTAAGAAAAGCATGTGGACCCCTACTCCTATGCACAATGTGTACGCATTTGTGCGTAGAAGATTGAAACTTATGCATACACACCAGTGCAAACTTGAAAATTTGTGGGCCAGCTGCTCTAGCTTAAAAAATATTAAAAAAATGTCAAAGTTGTTTTTTTCCTTTCTCTCTCTAAAACACATCTTCTCTATCCCTCTTTCTCTCTCCACACACCAGCTGACCACTTCCTCCCTCTCTCACTCAATGAAGATCACCATTTTCACTAGCCATATCAACGAACTATCATCACCCTATAAGTTGCTCTCTTCTCTCCTCCAATGTAGGGTTTCAAATTTGGTACTTTTAGAATTTTCTAAGAATTTCAAAGAATAAGTTGGGTATACAAATTTGTTGCTATTCTTGTTTTGATGTGGGTTTATACGAATTTGTTACTATTGTTGTTATTTTGAAATGGTTCGCACGAATTTGGGTTTATTTGAAAAGTTTGGAATTGAGTACGTTAAGACATTAATATTCATAGAAGAGGAAGTAAAATGCTATATAATTCCATGTTGTCTTGGATCCTATACCCAATTTGTTGTTATTGTTGTTATTTTGATGTGGGTTTATTCAAACTTGTTGTTATTGTTGTTACTTTGAAATGGGTTTATTTGAAACTAAGTTCTTGGAACTTAACTTGTTAACCAATTCCATGTTATCTTGGATCGTATTCCCGTATACCCAAATGGGTTTGTTGATATCGCTAGTGAAAACCGTGGTCTTTGTTGAGTGAGAAAGGGAGGAAGTGGTTGGTTGATGTTGATTTGATGTGTTAAGAGAGAGAGATAAAGAAGCTGTGTTTTAGAGAGAGAAAGGAAAAAAGCAACTTTGACCCTTTTTTTTAAGCTAGAGCAGCTGGCCCACAAATTTCCATGTTTGCACCAGTGCATACGCACTAGTGCGTAAGGGATCCGGACTCTTAATTGTTTATTCTCTAACTATTAGAGACATTTAGTTACTACATGTTTACTTGTAGATTGAACAATAAACAACTCTTTATACAAGAAATCATTTACCAATTTTTTCAAGAAAATATAGCAATGAGTAACCTATATATATAACATAAATTGTTTTTATTTTTTATTTTTTATTTTTTTGAAAGAAACAGAAGGGAAAAAAAACACAAAATATATATACACGATTGGGTCAAGATCAACTAATCTTCGCAAACAAAAGCAGGGGTGCAGCCAGGGCTGGCCCTGGGCATAAGAGGCCCAGGCCGCCGCCTAGGGCCCCCGACATATCAGGGCCCTTGATTTTTTTGAACCTTTTATATGCATATGTGTAACGTTTATAGTATTTGGCGTTGATATCAAACAACAAGCGCTCTCCTTGGCCCAGCGGGAGTACTCTTGGTTTGAAATGCATTTGTGCTTAGGGCTTATGTGTTTGAGCTTGAGCCCTGTCAGTGGTTCAATTGTTGTCTACTACTTATTTTTTCCTCCTTTTAAATGCATATAAAATCTAAGCTTTTCTTTTTTAACAATAGTTATATATTTTAATTTTTGTTTTGACTACTTTTTTTTACTCTTAAATGTTTATTAAGCATAATTTTTCTTTTTTTCCTTTTTTTTTGCTTGAACAAAAGTCGTATCATTTAGCTTTTGTCTTGATTAAAAATTTAAGGTGTTCTTGTTCATACCCACATAAAATTCAACTCACCCCGCTCTTTAAGTTAAACCATCTTAACAACAATTCATTTGGAAAATAAAATAAAATCTAGACATCTCTTTGAACGTCTCATCTTTCTTTCTCCGTCTTCAAGTTAAATCAATTTTAAAAATTCATGAGAAAATAAAATTATGGATCCTCTTTAACATTTTATATATATATATATATATATATCTTCCTCCTCTTGATTTGAATTGATCTTAACACTTCGTCGGTAGAGAAAATCCTTTCAACACAGGAGGAATTTTCATGGTTAATTGTTTGAGATCATTTCCCAAAAATTATATATATTACATGAATATATAAAAATACGAAAGAGCCCCAAAATAAAATAATTTATTGGCTTTCTTAAACGACGTCTTCAGTTTGTTCCTTCTTCTTCTTTTTTGTGTAATAGTGTCTTCACATTATTTAACATTTTCTTATGTATTCACAATACATAACACTATTTATATTCTTTTAGTTCACAGTGATTTCTCTCTATAATTAGTTTATTTGAATATAACACTCTAGTTGTAGTTTTGACTATATTCTATAAGACTGAAAAAAAATTAATTACTCTTTTTATAATTTTTCAAATGTCATTGCTATAATGATATATATATATATATATATATTTATTTTGTTACAAGTTTGTAGATGTACTTATATTATATGAATATATAAAAATATAAAGGCCCCGAAACAAAATTCGCCTAGGGCCCCTTAAAACTCAGGGCTGGCACCGGGTGCAGCTAGCTTTATCATTGTGGGATCTTTTGACTCCACTTATTACTTATAATATACAAATGAATAAGGTTTATTTTAAATATATATGGACTTAATGTGTATAATTGACACCACTTAAATTTGAAAAATGTAGTTAATAGTGGAGCCAATCTATAAAAATCTACTTAGCCGAAACAAATTTTCCAAGAGAAATGCCATTTAGTTCAAAACATGTCCCGAAAATGACTCAAAATTATGTTGCCAATGCATTTTAAACGATAAATTATGTCTTTACATTTATTGTTGTACTTTTTTGAACTGAGTATAGCATTGGTCATTCATATTTTTTCCGATTGATAATTTAGTTACTGTACAATTGATGTGAGATTAATGATGCATTATTGAATAACCCCACTTACCAAATTTTCTAGCTACACCACTGAACAAATTAAAAGTGTAGTAATTTCGTAGAAGTTAGAGTTTCTCACCCACTCAAGAACAATGAAAATTTTACAGTATATCAATCAATAGTCTAACTATATATCAATCAAGATTGGTTGAATTAATAAGAATTCGAATACTTTGCTCGTAAGGCTTACTTTAGAAGCCTTCCCCTCACTTAAATTTTTTTAACAAATATATATATATATATATAGTAATAGTCAAACTTCAGTAATTTTTATGATGTTTAGCATACTTTTGGTGCTAATTTAGTTTCTGACGTTCCTGGAATCCAAAATAATAATTGTATACGGAAATTTCAACTCTTGACATAAATTGTAAGCGATTTTTAGTGTGACTTTACTAATTTAAGATTCCAATAATGAACTAAAACTTAAATTAAACTTAAAGTATATGTGAATTACATTAATAGAATATGTAAATAAATTATTAGACTGAAGAATATATGTGCAGGGACCGGAAACATTAAGAAAAAAAGAAGACCTAAACCGGTTTCAATTTTTTTTGAACTTAGCCTAATTACCTCAATACTATATCTTTTTTCTTAATTCAAAGTCGGTCCATCATATACCCCCAAAAATCCAAAATCTCAGCTTATCTGAAAACACATATTCCTACATCTGCTAAACGCATTTAGGATACAACTCAATTCAAATAAAAAAACACTAATCAATACCACTCAAAATCATATCAGTGGATCTATTTTTACCTATGTGAGGGGTGTTCCAGCAACTTTCACGTATCTCGACTAATTCCCTTCATAGAAGGTGCCAACTACTAGCCACCGGAGATTTTATATTTATAGAATTCAACCTGGAGAGCTCCTAATCAAGCTCAGTTTTTTGAACCAAAAATAGTTGGACACTGGGCTAGCTAGTTTGTCATGGTTCAAAATCAGTGCATCGATCCCCAATTAATTTCACATGGATGGGACCCCATCCATGCATGACCTATCAATAATGTTGCACACTAGTATTAGACCTTATAACATTATTGTACTTTTCCACATGAAAGGTCTCAAATGTAACGTACCCCTAGCGAATCGGAACTTCCCGGACCCGCTGACCACGGTCGACTCTCTCTGGCTATCGAATTGTTTACCGGCGCCTTAAAACTCAGAGCCAGCTATGCAACACCCCTTCCTTTTAATAAATTCCTACTCGAAGGATAGCGTGCAAGTGGTTCTCTTTAAAAGTATCGTATATATACAATTAGGAATGTTTCACAAAAACATAAAAAAGGAAAATAAAAGTAGTTGATTTTTGTGATATGTTGGAAAATAAGTTGAGACATGTGGTCAGATACTTTCCATTTTATGTTCATTTTATGAGTAGATGTCCTCCATCTCTTATAATTTTTTGTGAAATTTTTTTCCTCAACCACCAAAGAAAATTTCTTCATTCACATGTCTCAACTTATTTTCTAACTTCCTACCCAAATCGAGTGTTTTTTTTATTTTTCTTTTTCAGGTTATTATCAAACAGAATCTTAATGTATATTAATTAATTGTTTGTTTTGTAACTATTATAGACAATTTACTACATGTTTATCTGTATATTGAACAATAAACAAGCTTTTATACCGGAAATCATTTACCAATTTTCTCTAGAAAATATAGCAATGAGTAACCAATATATATAACATAAATTCTATTCTTTTCTTTTCTTTTCTTTTCCCCTTTTTTGGAAAAAACTTAACAAAGTGAAAAAAACACAAAATAAACAAGATTGGGTCTAGATCAACTCATGTTCGCAAACAGAAGTGTAGTAATTTCATAGAAGCTAGGGTCTCTCACCCACTCAAGAACCATGACATTTTAACTATTTGTATATAATCCAAATTTCCAACTAATAGTCTCACTACCAATGAAAGTTGGTTGAATTAGTAACAATTCGAATACTTCACTTTCACTTGTAAGGCTTATGTTTGAAACCTCCCTTCGCTAAATCTTTTTGTAATTAAAAAAAAAATTAATAGTCTCACTTTAGTACTTTTTATGATGTTTAGTTTACTCTTGATGCTCGTCTAATTCGAGTTTTTGATCATTCGTTCTTGAAGTCCAAAATGATATTTTCACATGAAAATTTTGAGCATCTTGACTTGACTTGTAAGAGGCTTCTTGTATGATTTTACAAATTTAAACTATCAGTAATATTGAAACCCAAACTTGACAAGGAAATGTAGTTGGATTATAGTGTCACATGTTATCTTAATAGTAGTATGGAGAAGGACATTTGGTGGCATGTGCACAAAAAAAGATAAAAAAATCTTCCATTTACCTTTCAAATGGTATTTTTTTTTTGGGTTAAAGTGAGTGATCGAATTTCTTTTTATAACATAACTATATATGTATATATATTAATTTGGGTGCTCGATGATTCGACTTTTTGTTTGTTCTTAGAATTTTAAATTGGTAATTAAATTCGCACTAAAAGTCTCTTATAATTTATGCTAATTAATAGGTTAAATTATATGTTAATTAGGCTCAAACTTTTCATGTAAAATTATCATTTCGGTCTTTAGAAATAAATCAAAACTTGAACCAAACGATAGCTAAGTATTTATAAGACCATTTGAGGAGTTTCTCCCCCGAGACAGGGAGGAACCAATATAACATGATATAAGGCTATTAAATCTAGTTTTCCTTTTTTTTTCTTTTTTTATGCATAGGCACTATATGACGATTTCTATTACTTATAACTAACAATACACTTGAACAAACAATATTATATTGTGATACGTCTAGTTAGGCATTATGTATTAATTAAAATGTGGTAATTAGCAAAAATTACTCATGAAGTTTGACCAAAATCCCTCGCTCTTCCGTAAAATTCAATTTTGAGTTAAAGCATCCTTAAAGTTTCTAATTTCGGTGTAAACATTCTTAAACTCTCTAATTTCGGTTGAAGCATCCAAAAATGCCCCTTAAAAAAGTGGCTTGTGCCAATCCCGCGCGTTTTACATCCATCTTTTTAACAGAGCATCCAGTTTTGGACGAGTGAGAAAAATTAGAAACTTTAAGTACGCTTCAACCGACAATTGAACTTTAGGGACAAGAGAGAGATTTATCATTCATGTCAAACTTTGGGGGTGATTTTTGCTAATTACCCATTAAAATGGGTTCTTATTGTATTAATCTTTATCAGAATTCATCTTCCCATACTCCGATCATTCTAAAATTTGGATAGTTACTAAATAACATTTTATAGTGATTATATACAAAATTTCAACATGATCCAACAACCAATTAAAACAAACTGGATAAAAGTGGCTGTCCACATCAGTTCTTCTAAACAAACCGGCTAGTGGTAGTGTGCGTTGAGCAATAAGCTATAGTTAGATATCAACATCCAACTGTTGAGGTCTGAAGGTTTTAAAAATTAGCCTTTGGAAAAGATTTTTTGCCCATGCTTTGCCCACAGTAAAATGGGAAAGTGACGTGGACGTGGACGTGGACGCGGACATGGACATGGACCCGGCCTCCCTAAGATAATGACAATAGTAAAAAGCGATAACAATTCAATGGGCTAAATACCCGCTCATAAAAACTAAGCAATCTAGTCTAAAAAGAGACCATTAGCAAAAGAAATGTACAATATAGTAAAAGCATATCTAATTGAATCTAAATATATAATTAGGGATAGCCAAATTCCACCAGGATGGGGTCTCATGATCCAGTCCCACCGAAGCAATACAATCTACCACAACATTGCCTTCTCTGTAAATATAAGAACAATAAAAACGCATGCCAAAGAGAAGTTACTTGCAGTTATCCCACCTCATGACAATACGCCAATGGGGCCTATAAAAGGAGGATTGCAAACTTCGAAGAATCGCCATCGAATCGAGCTCAATTCAGAGCCTGCACCAACAATACTGATAAGCTTATTCATTACCCTGAATAATAGTAAATATCTTCTCAAGGAATTAAAGGCCGAACCAATCCCAACATCAAAACAATATGCACTGATTACTGCCCCATATGATATCTAAAAACACCCTCAACTGCAGCTCTACCTAGGGTACCCTCAGCCATACTGTCTGTGTTCAGCTTCATCTAACCAATCTAAGGAAGAATCAGATAAACTAAGATAAATAAAGGGGCACAACGAGGTGCCCTATACACCAAGACCACGAAAAATAAAAAGATCCGACATAGTATAACCATTGTGACCCTTAGCAAAGACCGAACCATATGCAACTAACCCATTAAGGATATCAAGTAATGGTGAAAGGTGAATTCTCTCCAAGAAAACCTGCATATTACAGACTTGTTAAATGAAATACCACGTATATAGCACCACAGCCACCCATAACCAAAAGTTCTGAAGACAAAATGACTGGAGAGAAACGAATAACCACGCATCTAGAACTATGTCAAATGTCCAAAACAGGACCATAAAAAACCCACAAATAACTTTTCAAGCCTTCACTGCAAAAAAAGCAAGAAATAAACAAATGCACTATAGACTCAGAACTACTCTCGCATATGAGATACATATTAGCCATAGAATGACTATAAAACTGTAAAATATCTTGAGTAGACAAATGCCTATGCAATAACCGACACACAAAGGTGGAGATAGGCAGTGGGATGTGTGGGCCCCACAAGTGACTAGCCCAAGAAACCAAAAATAACGGCTGAAAAAAAGATAAGTGTTTCTGAAGGATACGTCGCCTGTAAATGAGTAAAGTCAAATAAGAGTATTTTTAAAATCTCAAAGTGGAAGAGGAACACTTTTAATACTGTCTACAATATCAGAAAAAGCCTCTGAAAACTCAGTTAAAATATCCCACCTCTCGTCAGTAATGAAGTTATAGACACGTGCATAGAAATCCCCCTTATCCTCAATCTAGAAGGTGTGTAAAAGGGTATCGCTAAACCAATTGGAGCACTATAACCTGATGAAATATTCATTACCAACGATCCATGATCCATCTGGCATGTAACTCAATGACCGAAATAGCCTTCCCGAAAACCCAACCACAATGTAAAAGTCTTGTACTTAGCCTTAGAAGTAAAGCCAAATCTAGCATGCATAAAATATGGCCAAGTGGACCCAATGTACATAGTGTCCCATATAAATCGAAGAATACCAACCTTATTCAGAGGACCCAAGGCATGAATACCTAAACCACTTACCTCAAGTATCTGAAGATTTTTTAGGTTTTTGAAACAATGTCAAAATTTTGTTATTCCCATTTTACCCGCTGTAGACACCCCGATCCGTGACCCCCGTAAGAATCCTAACGACCTACGAGAACTACTGTACTACTGTTCTTGGAGTCCGGGACCCACACGAGCACCCGGAACTACCCTAAAAAGGTTTGTTGGCCAACAAACCTGTTTTTAAGAGAGATTGTCGCACGACATATCACATTGTCGCGCGACAGACCCCTCTGCACCCGACCAACCACTTTCTGACACATCATAATGTCAGAACCCATCACTTCAGCCGTTTGTCGCGCGACAAACAGATAAAGTTGGGGAATGTCGCGCGACAAACCCCCCTCCCAAGCACTATAAATAAGGCAACACCCCCAAGGGTTCGAGACGGCAACTCTTCGCCACGGTTTCTACACAAAAATGCCTTATTCTCTCTCATATTTTCCAATCTTTAAGCCTTCTCCGGAAGCATATGTGATAACATTTATCTCCGCAAGAGTCTCGGATCTAATCTTGGCACCCGGAGTGCCACCTTCTAGAGTCAGACCGCCAGAAATATCTCTAAGAGGAAAGCTGATATCCGTCAGAGGTCTTCTCTGCTGTATTATATTTTCTCTCTTATTCTTATTATTATCGCCGGGAAGGTAACTAAAGTCTCTTATAGTAATTAAATAAGATATTTGTATATTAGTTTTATTGTAAACTTGTTTAAAACTCGATTTTTCTAGTTGTGATAGATTCCAAACGCGCTCGAAAAGCAGGTTTTTCCCAGAAAGCAGTAAGATATCAGTAAAAGCATCCAAGCTTTTCAACATGGAATAAACATATAAGACCACTAGAGACCAAAAGGGCGGAATGGGTACTTAACACCTTCCCAAACCGTAATATAGTTCCCGAACCCTATAGAATCCTGGTTTCGTAGACAAACGTGTAAAGAAAGGCTTAAATGTAGCCTTTCCTCTTACACAACTATTTTGTCCGTTTTCTCGTAAAACGTACTGGCGACTCTGAACGAACCTTCTTACATCTAGAAATAGGATAGAGGGACACCCGATATGAATTATCAACACATAGAAGCAAATGGAACAACGGAATCATTTTCGATGTTTCAGACTCCCAAACCAGAGGGATTGAGACCCGGGGGTCGCATTTGCGGATTCTCACACCCGCCCATATATATAATATACTATTATTGGTGTTCTAAAAGAAGGTCTAAGCAGTCCCTCTCTACTAGTAATAAGGGTTAGGTGTTTGATTAGGCGGGGATTGTTCATTAGGCGAAGTTAGGCGGGGCTGGGCGGAGCTGGGCGGCTTGGGTTTTTATTAAAAAAATAATAATTTAATTTGGACCAAAATGACGTCGTTTTACATGGGTTGTGGTTTTTTTTTTTAAAAAAAAAAATAAAACTGAAAGACTAAACGTATGGAACCTTAATGTTGTATAAGACCCTATTTAGCAGCAGCCGCACAATTCTTCTTCTCTTTGATTTTTTTTATACAATTAGGGCTTGAATCTTTTCTTTGTTTTTTTTCTTTGCAATTTTTAATTAATAGGCTTGAACTTTAACTTTCATAGTTTCGTGGTATATTTGTTAATTGAACATTTGAACTTATTTTATATTTATTAGAGTACTATGTTTGATTTGAAGAATTTTCAATATTTTATTTTGTATAATTAAAAATAATTAAAAATATAATTAAAAAAAACCGCCCGGCGCCTAGCCGCCTATGCCCCGACTTGGTGCTTTAAACGTTAGGTCGCCGCTCTAGATCCACCTAGCGCCTTTTAGAACTTTGATTATTATATAAAGTCAAAACTCATTTTAAGTTTTTGAAGTCGTGTTAAGTTTTTAGATTTTCAATTTAGCCCTTGCGAGCTTTCATTTATTAAAAAGGATTTGCAATATCATGTACACATCATAATTTGACCCTTCACTGCTATTAACTGTATGTTGTGCTACTTATCAGTTATATATATTTTTTAAATTACTTATATTTGTATAACTCATACATAGCACGTGCACAAAAATCTATAAAATAAACTAATACTAGATTTTTATACATAATATAAGTGAAATTAATATATATAAATAATTTAAAGAGTAGAAAACAAACTATAAAAACAATAAATGGCATAGCGGTTCAAATTATAATGCCCTTGTTAGCCAGGTTTCAAATTCTGTTATTTGTTCTGTATTGAATTTTTTTATGTAAATAAATGCTTCAAATATAAAATTGAAAATTAAAAATTATGAGATGACATTTTTTTTTTTCCAATACAAGTAATACATGTGGGTAGGGGGTATGAGTTCAAGCGAGTGGTCGAAAGTCTTAACAGTTCAGGCTTAGCTGCCAATCCATTTTTTTAATAATAATAATAATTATTATTATTATTAAAAACAACTTTTGGTTTTTACCATAAAGTTGTTTTGACCACACAATATGTTCCTGGGGACAAACACACACACATCTATAATATAAATCAAGGAAATACTATTCATTAATTTGACCACTATCTTTTTTAATCTAAAGGTCATAAATCAATTCAACAATTCAATAGTCAAGATTGATTCAACAATCCAATAGCACATAATTTGATACATTTATAATATTAATTTATTTAGTTATATTCTCCTCTCTAACTTACAAAATTAATACATTTAGAATATTAATTTATTTAGTTATGTTTTGATACAATTTTAAAATTAATAAGGTAATTTACTATTTTGATACAAGAGCTAAGCATAAGGATATTTATTTAACACCCTCTTTAATTTTTCTTCTATGTAAAATTAACTATTTTATTAGTTTTATTTTCTTTTTCTTTTTTACTTTTTTTAACTATTTTTTTTAACTTTTATTTTTTATGTTTTGATTATTGGCAATTTTTTTGTTAATTATTAATTTATTTAGTTATGTTCTCCTCTCTAACTTACAAAACTCATAATTTAAAATTAATAAGGTAATTTACTATTTTAATACAAGAGCTAAGCATAAGGATATTTATTTAACACCCTCTTTAAATCTTCTTCTATGTAAAATTAACTATTATATAAGTTTTATATTTTACATTTTTTTTATAACCTTTTTTTTTGGTTATTGGCAATTTTATTTTTAATTGAGTAGATATAACGTAGAGCAAAGTTAAGGAAACCGTAACTCAGATATACTAATTATTTTATTTCATTTTTAGACTTTTTAAAATTATACTAGGGTATACCCATACCCGAGGGCATGATAATTCATTGGTAGTAGAAGCTCAATTTTTACTTTTTTTTTTCAAACGTAAAATTGTAATAAACTCAAAACTTATTTCCTTGATTTGTATTATAGATTAAGTTTAATCTAATTAATTCCGTAAGATAATCTAATTAATTCCATAAAAAAACTCAGATAATCTAATTAGTTCCACAAAAAACTCAATGAAATTTGTTTTCAACCTTAAATAACTCTTTTTTTTACAGGTTATTTTATTGATATTCTCGACTTCTTACCATTAATTCCTTTTTTCAGATTTCGTTAAATTAATCCATCTCAACTATTAATTAAGTTTAACCACCAGTTGAGATAGACTTACAAAAAAAATATAGTGACTTAATAATTTATATTAATTATTTTTGAAGGAATCATGTTTCCCTTTTCCCTTCTCCGTGGTTGAGAATTAGGTATATCTATGTACTATTTGTTTAAAGAAGAATGTAAAATTAAAAACCTCCATTTTCTCCTTCTATGCATTTACTTTTATCATAAATGATTAGAATGTGACAGATTATTCTAACTTTGAAACGATGCTTTTAAGTATATTACATCTTATTGGTTTGCAATTTCAAAAATGCCATTGAAAGAATAATTAGTTATGCTCTAATTTACAGTTTTTCTTTTCCTTTTCAGGTGTCTTAAATTATTATTATTTTTACGTACATAACTAATGTACTAAATCTTATGGTAAAAAGAAATAAAAAAAATATTATCTTATGCAATTAATTAGATTAAACTTAGTATAATTTTAAAAAATCTAAAAATGAAATATAATTATTAGTATATTTGAGTTGCGGTTCCCTTAGCTTTGCTTTACATTTTATCTACTCAATTAACAAAAAAATTGCCAATAACCAAAACACAAAAAATAAAAGTTATAAAAAAAATAGTTAAAAAATAAAACTAATAAAATAGTTAATTTTACATTGAAGATAATTACACTAAAACTGTGTTTTAGTTCATTCAACCTCTCAATTCAATGGAATTTGTTTTCAACCTTAAATAACTATTTTTTTACAGGTGATTTTATTGCTATGAGTCTATGACTGATTATTCTAACTTTGAAAAAATTATTTTTCTGGTTAACATTTCAATTCTTTCAATGGTACTTTTGAAATGTTGAACCAATAAGATATAATGTACTTAATTACACTAAAGCTGTATTTTTGTTCATTGAACCTCTTAATTCAAATATATACAATTAAAATCATTTGTTTTCAACCTTAAACCACTATTTTTTTCTACATGTGATTTTATTCTTATTTTTTATTTCTTCCGATTAATTACCTTTTTGGGATTTTGTTAAAGTAATCCGTTTCAACTATTAAGTTTAAACACTATTAAGTAAAGAAAGTTAATAAAGGATATTTTATGTGACTATTGTCATACATGGATAATATAAAGGTTAAAATGCATATTTCTCACCTAATCCAATAATTAAAATCACACCTCACTTATTTTTATTTAAGTATATATTTTATAGACTCTACTTCGTTTTTCTCACTTCATTACCTGTCTTTATTTACACCTATCACCTACCCCAACCCCACACTCTCCCATTCCCCCTATTTTCCCTTACGTATAACTTTTAAAATTGTAAAATTTTAATTAATATAATAATATGAGTATTTCTTAAAAACGATATATTTTATCTGAAACCCTTAATTTGAGATATAAGAAAAAATAAAGAGTGAGAATTAATTTGTGACAAAAAAAGTAATACAAATGTAGATTGATTGGTGGTAAAATAAGTAATATATTTTCTATTGTGTGAAATATATCCAACACAAATGGTTACTAACATTTTGTATTTCTTAATTGATATTTTCACTAAACATGTCGATAGTTGATTTGGATCGTGTTCACATGGTACTTTATTGAATTTTAGATGTTATCGTTTCAGATTTAAATGAATGACTTTCTTTTCCTTGGTGAACAAATAATATTCAAAGTATATTTGTTATTTTAACAAATAATCTGAGATAACCAAGTTGAATATGACTGAATACGCAACCATTGACAAACCTACCGACGTGGACATTAAAATACGAATACGATTTATTGATTTGTGTTAATTTTAAACTGATCATAATAGATTCGATTGGAAAGTGATCGACAATATAATATCATTTTGTTATTTGCGATAAGTGAATAAAATATATAAATCATACACAATTTTATGTTATGCCCGTGCCCGAGGGCACTCAAAACTTATTTAATTTTAATTAGTTTTTGTTTTTTTTTTATAAACTATTTCTTTTTATTTTTTTAACTATTTTTTTTAAAACACAAATAAATTTTGATTTTATTACAATTTTACGTTAGAAAAAAAAAACTGTAAAAATTGAGCTTCTACTACAAATGAATTATTATGCCATTGGTACAGTAGATGAAAATAAATAATTTTCGTTGCCATAAACATATATTTAATTTTTTCACTATTTCGTGCCCTCGGATACGGACATACCCTAGTATACATATATTGAGAAGAATTGAAAAATAGAAAATATGTGGCGTATACAATTCGTTCTACTCTCCCCATTTAGAGGGGGCCCCTCTAGGGGTACTCTAGAGCCTAATTTATTTATACCACCCCCACCCAAAACAACCTTAATCTACTCTTAACTCTTTACTATTATATAAAGTTCGAAAATATTTTAAGTTCCTTAAAGCTATGTCAATTTTTTGTTATTTTTATTTTGTTCTGCTCGAATATATAGTTTATTATTATATACAAACGGAAGTTATTTTAAATTTTTGAAGTCATGATAGGTTTTTAGACTTTCAATTTTAAAATCACAAGCATTCATTTAATAAAAAAAAATTTGCAGTATAATGCACGTACACATCATTATTCAAACCTTCACTGATCTTAACCATTGTGATACTTACTTTTTTTAAAAAAAAATTACTTATATTCATATAACTCATACATAGCACGTGCACGAAATCTATAAAATAAAATAATATTGGATTTGTGTACATAATATAAGTGACATTAATATATAAACACCTTAAAAAATTAAAAATAAATTGTAAAAACAATAAGTATCATAGCGGTTCAAATTATAACGCCTTCGTTCACAACACGGCTTCAAATTCTATTATTTGTTCTGTATTGAATTTTTCTCAGTGAAATAAAAGCTTCTAATATAAAATTGACAAAATTATGACACAACTTTTTTTTCTTTTATGTTTTTTATACAAGTGATACACGAGTACACTTGGTATTCGACTTTAGGAGGTAAGAAGGCGGGAGTTGAGATTCCTGAGAGTCGTCGAACCATGGTTAGATGGGAGTAAATTCACTATTTTTGTCAGCTTTAATACACCTAAAGTTTAAATTATGACACGACTTTAATAACCGTAATAGATGTGCTTTTTAGTAAGAGTGCAGGTAGAATTCAATCTTGAGATCAGGGGCCAAACAATTGTTAATATTTTTGGTATGTATCTAGGGAGAGACTATATTAATATTTTTGGTAGTCAATTATCAATAAACTAACTTTACAAGGTGACAATGACTCAATTTTTTTTAGAAATTTATACTGGTAGGCAAATCTGAAATTCCGAATGAACTTCCGCTAATTTTTAATTAATGAAGGCAATGGTGTTAGTACAACAATTATTTTTCTATGAAAGTTGTATAATAGGATTGTGCGAATTGCACCTGGTTTAATAAAAATCAATAGTAAAAAATATTTATAATTAACTATTTTACAAAATAAAAAAGCTAATCTGCCTAGCTAACAATACTTGCTATTAAAGCATAATAAAAGAAAACTGTCATGCGTATAAATGTCTTGTCCTATTAACAGTCATTAAAAACATTTTTTAGGTCATTTGAATTTGAAATAATTTTAGAGGAACAATCTGATATTTGACATATAAATCTAATCTAGCTATTATATACCGGTTAGAATGTGAAATATAATCTTTATCAAAAAATATTTATTAAAATCTAGGGACAATTAAAAAAAAGGGCTTATTAGAGAAAGATTTTCACACTAAGGCCAAGGAATAATTTTTTTTAAAATAAAGGGCCTATTTTTTATTTTATTGATAATATGACATGTGCCTTTTTTTTCATTATAAAATGACATCCCAACCCTTAAAATAAACTAAAAAATACCAATATGCATTAAAATATGGACTGCAATATGAACTTTGCAGTCTATATTTCACTGCAATATGACATTTGCAGTCCATATTTTACTGCAATGTGAACTTTGCAGTCGATATTTTTAGTGCAAAGTTCATATTGCAGTCCATATTTTACTGCAATGTGAACTTTGCAGTCCATATTTTTAGTGCAAAGTTCATATTGCAGTCCATATTTTTAGTGCAAAGTTCATATTGCAGTCCATATTTCACTGCAATATGAACTTTGCGGTTAATATTTTACTGTAATATGAACTTTGCAATCCATATTTTTGTGCAAATTTCATAAAAAGGGGTAATTTAGGTAATAGATAACATGTTTTTATTAATTAAATGATATTTAAATTTATTCAAATACATTCATTTAAAATATAAAACAAAATAGGCCTTTTACACTAATTACCAATTAAAAATAGGCCCTTCATTCAAAAAAATATTATTCATTGGATTTTTGGTAAAAATCAATGTATAATAAGCCCTTCTACCTAATTTCTAGTAAAATCTATTATAGTCACTGAATAATTGCCAAACTAAAATATCACTACTTTACTTTAAATAAAATAAAATTGAAGCTTGAATGGATATGAGCAATATTTCAACTTCCTAAATGGACAACTTGATATAGTGGAAGGGGGACCATTGACAAAATTACACTAAAAAATAAAGATTCAAACATATCTTCGAGGGTCCTTGGTGTAGTTTTGCCCATCTAGACACTCATCACCAAGAAATTTCAGGCACACTTATTGATTTTATTTTATTTTATTTTTGATTGCTAATGTTGAACGAGTTTTTATTTTATTTTTTTAATTTATAATGTACTACAATGAAGCGCAAAAAATACGATTTATTCTTTCTTTAAATGTTCTTAATTTGAATTTTCAATGTCGCTAGTAACTATCTTACTAATTGTTAATTAATTCAATTGAGGGTTTTTTGGCTCCTCTTCATAAAAAGAAACATGGATGGCTTTCTTGCTTGTTTAATTAGCTTGGCCACGACAATACTAAGGATAAAATTCGATTTAAGAGATCATTCCTGCAAAGAAGAAAAAAAAACGTTAATCAAGATGCACTCTCAAACAGACTCCATTCTCGCACTCTGGCTTAGATTTTGCATAGAAAGTCGTTTCAGTTTTTTGGTTTCGGGTGTTCATTGCCCAAGTAAACTTACAACCGCTTTACTGATCCGCGTAACCTCTTCGCTGGATTATTTTATATCTACGCAATTCCGGGGCAATGCATTTTTATGATCGAGAATCGGTTGAATGAGATGGCTTCTTGATGATGAAAGACGGAGGTGGGCTAAGGGGAGGGGCGGGGGTGATTGGTTATCTCATTTCCTCAATATTTTTTCAATTATGTCTATTTTAAGGGCTAAATAAATGATATTTTCATGAATTTGATAGATATAATTTTTATATTAAGTAAAACATCCCCAAGACCCCCAACAAATTTCAACAAGAAATTCAAACCGGAAGTAAAAGTTGTAAAAATTAGATATATCTATTCATTTTTGTCCCTTAAAATTTTAGATTAGCCTCTCACCCACTTCTAACTTGAATATTCTGATGAAATTTTGTAGAGACGATTTATTCATTATATAGATCATCTCTATTAATTAAGTTTCATGAAAAAAAAATCATAGGCTTCAAGATGAATTTCATGGAGAGAAATTTAAAGAATGAGGTAATGGAAAGTAGCTAAATTCCTGTATTAAAGTAGTTTATTATGTTTTTTCATCAACCACCAAGGAAAATTTCTCCATTCACATGTCTCAACTTATTTTCCAATTTATTACCCAAATCAAATGTTTTTTTTTCTTTTTCATGTTATTATCAAACGGAATCTTAATGTATATTAATTCGTTGTTTGTTCCGTAACTATTATAGACAATTTACTACATGTTTATCTGTATATTGAACAATAAACAAGCTTTTATGCCGGAAATCACTTACCAATTTTCTCTAGAAAATATAACATTGAGCAACCAATATATATAACATAAATTCTGTTATATTATTTTCTTTTCTTTTCTCCTTTTTTTGGGAAAAAACAAAAGAAAAAAACACAAAATATACAAGATTGGGTCTAGATCAACTCATACTTCGCAAACAAAAGTGTAGTAATTTCATAGAAGCTAGGGTCTCTCACCCACTCAAGAATGATGACATTTTAACTATTTGTATATAATCCCCATTTCCAACCAATAGTCTCACTACCAATGAAAGTTGTTGAATTAGTAAAAATTCGAATACTTCACTTTCACTTGTAAGGCTTATGTTTAAAACCTTCTCTCACTTAAACTTTTTGTAACAAAAAATAAAATATTTAATTTGTAGTCTCACTTTAGACTTTTTATGATGTTTAGTTTACTCTTAATGCAAGTTTAGTTCGAGTTTTTGATCTCTCGTTCTTGAAGTCCAAAATGATATTTTCACATGAAAATTTTGAACCTCATGACTTGACTTGTAAGAGACTTGTAATATGATTTTACCAATTTAAACATTCAGTTATGAAACCAAAACTTGAATTAAACTTAGAGTATATGTTAATTACATTGATAGAACATGTGAATTAGACTGGTAGAATACACGTGCAGGGACCGGAAACATTAAGGAAAAAAAAGATGACCTAAAACGGTTTCAAGAAATTGAAACTTAACCTAACTATTTTTTATTTTGTTTCTTAATTGAAAGTCGGCCCGTCATATATCTCCAAAAATCCAAACTCTCTGCTAATCTAAGAACACATTTTCCTACATCGATCTGCTAAGCGCATTTAGGAAATAACTCAATAATAACGATTCAATCAACAAAAATATAATAAACACCACTCAGAATCAGTGCATCCCCAATTTATTTAATGCGAATGGGACGCCATCGATCCATGCATGACCTATTAATAATGTTGCACACTAATATTACACCTTAGAACATCATAGTACTTTTTCACATGAAAGGTCTCAAATGTAACGTACCCCCTAGCAAATCGGAACTTCCCGGTCCCACCGACCACGGCCGACTCCCTCGGGCTCTCAAATTGTCGATCGGCACCTTGAATTTGCAGAGTGCTACCTTTATATTCCTTACTAGTGAACACGATAGACATTAACAAAGTGAAAATGGAACCATCAAAGGCCGAATTCACAAATACACCCTGGCCCCGGCCGACCTCGGCCGAATTCTGGTCAAAGGTTTCGGTCATAGAGTCATCAGCGCAAAAGACAGTGCCGAAGCTAGTGTAGTTCCATTGCTTTCCTGCGATGCCTGTGATGGTGATGGCAGTGGGGTTGGGGCCGGCCGGCCGGTCGTGCAAGTAGTAGGATAGTGTGGTTTGTTTAAGGTCACCTAGTTGGGAATGGGAAGATATGAACATTGTTAGGAGCAATAATAGGGGGAGTGAGGTTGTTGCCATTTTGATATAAATAAATGTGTAACCTAATTGGTGTTGGTGATGTATTTATATAAGACTTGTGATATTGGTATAAGTTTGGTTTGTTTAAGACTTCAATTAAGGACGTCACCTACGATGACTTAAGGTAAAACCTTAAAAAAAATGTATTAAAAAAAAAAAAAGAATAACTATAATAACACTCTGGCACAAACCACTAGACAAGAAAATGTAGTTGGATTATAGTGTCACATGTTATCTTAATAAAAGTATGGAGAAGGACACTTGGTGGCATGTGAAGAAAAAAGGATTAAAATTCTTCGATTTACCCTTCAAATGGTATTTTTTTTTGTTAAAGTGAGTGAATCCCTTTTTATAACATAACTATATATATATATATATATATATTAATCTGAGTGCTCGATGATTCAACTTTTTGTTTGTTCTTAGAATTTTAAATTGGTAATTAAATTCGCACTAAAAGTCTCTTATAATTTATGCTAATAGGTTAAATTATATGTTAGTTATGCTCAAACTTTTCATGTAAAATTATTATTTCAATCTTTAAAAACAAATAAAAACTTGAACCAAACAATAGCAAAGTATTTATAAGACCACTTGAGGAATTTCTCCCCCGAGCAGGGAGGAACCAATATAACATGATATAAGGCTATTACATCTAGGGGTCATGATAACATGTGCACCTATAAATAGAAAGAATTAAATTATAACATGTATTAAATTAGGTACAGATTCTCATGCAAAGTGGTATTCTTTCCATTCATAGTATGGTTAACATGTGCCTTAAGGGCACATGTTATCATTTTCCTACATCTAGTTTTCCTTCTTTCTTTTTTTTATGTATAGGCATGATATGAGGATTTCTATTACTTATAACTAACAATACACTTGAACAAACAATATTATATTGTGATATATCTAGTGTAGGCATTATGTATTAATTAAATTGTGGTAATTAGCAAAATTACTCATAAAGTTTGACCAAAATCCTTCGCTCGTCCCTAAAGTTCAATTTTCGGTTAAAGCATCATTAAAGTTTCTAATTTTGGTTTAAGTATTCTTAAAGTTTCTAATTTCGGTTGAAGCATCCAAAAATGCCCCTAAAAAGAGTGGCTTGTGCCAATCATGCACGTTTTCCATCCATTTTTTTAACAGAGCATCCAGTTTTGGACGAGTGAAAAATATTAGAAACTTTAAAGTATGCTTCAACCGAAAATTGAACTTTAGGGACGAACGAGAGATTCATCATTCATGTCAAACTTTAGGGGTGATTTTTGCTAATTACCCATTAAAATGGGTTCTTATTGTATTAATCTTTATCCTATATAATTCATCTTTCCGTACTCCGATCATTTTGAAATTTGGATAGTTACTAAATAACATTTTATAGTAATTATATACAAATTTCAACATGATCCAACAACCAAGTAAAACAAATTGGATAAAAGTGGCTGTCCACATCAGTTCTTCTAAACAAACTTACTAATGGTAGTGTGTATTGAGCAACAAGCTATAGTTAGATATCAACATGCAACTGTTGAGGTCTGAAAGTTTTAAAAACTAGCCTTTGGAAAAGATTTTTTGCCCATGCTTTGCCCACAATAAAATGGGAAAGGGAGGTGGACGTGGATGTGGACCCGGCCTCCCTGAAATAGTGACAATAGTAAAAAACGAAAACAATCCAATGGGCTTGACACCCGCTCATAAAAATTAAGTAATCTAGTCCAAAAAGAGACCATTAGCAAAAGAAATGTACAATATAGTAAAAGCATATCTAATTGAATTTAAATATATAATTAGGGATAGCCAAATTCCACCATAATGGGGTCTCATGATCCAATCCCACCGAAGCAATACAATCTGCCACAATATTGCCTTCTCTGTAGATATAAGAACAATAAAAACGCATGCCAAAGAGAAGTTACTTGCAGTTATCCCACCTCATGGCAACACGCCAATGGGGCCTATAAAAGGATGATTGCAAACTTTGAAGAACTGCCATTGAATCGAGCTCAATATATCCAGAGCCTGCGCCAACAATGTTGATAAGCATATTCAATACCTTGAATGATAGTCGATATCTTCTCAAGGAATTAAAGGCCAAACCAATCCCAACATCAAAACAATATGCACCGATAACTGCCCCATATGATATCTGAAAACACCCTCAACTGCAGCTCTACCTAGGGCACCCTCAGCCATACTGTCCGTGTTCAGCTTCACCTAATCTGAGGAAGAATCCGATAAACTAAGATAAATAAAGGGGCACAACGAGGTGCCCTATACACCAAGACCACGGAAAATAAAAAGATCCAACATAGCATAACCAATGTGACCCTTGGCAAAGACCAAACCATATGCAGCTAACCCATTAAGGATATCAAGTAATGGTGAAAGGTGAATTCTCTCCTAGAAAACCTGCATATTACAAACTTACTAAATTAAATACCATGTATATAGCACCGCAGCCACTCATAACTAAAATTTCTGAGGACAAAATGAGTGGCGAGAAACGAATAACCACGCATCTAAAACTATGTCAAATGTCTAAAACAGAACCATAAAAAACCCACAAACAACTTTTCAAGCCTTCATTGCAAAACGGGCAAGAAATAAGCAAATGCACTATAAACTCCGAACCACTCTCGCATATGAGATACCTATTGGCCATAGAACGACTATAAAACTGTAAAATATCTTAAGTAGACAAATGCCCATGCAATAACCGACACACAAAGGTGGAGATACGCAGCGGGATGTGTGGGCCCCATAAGTGACTAGCCTAAGAAACCAAAAATGACGGCCAAAAAAAAAGATAAGTGTTTCTGAGGATCCGTCGCCTGTAAATGAGTAAAGTCAAATAAGAGTATTTTTAAAATCTCAAAGTGGAAGAGGAACATTTTTAATACTGTCTACAATATCAGAAAAAGTCTCTGAAAACTCAGCTAAAATATTCCATCTCTCGTCGGTAATGAATTTATAGACATGTGCATAGAAATCCCCCTCATCCTCAATCTAGAGGGTGTGCAAAAGGGTATCCATAAGCCAATTGGAGCACTAGAACCTGACGAAATAGCCATTACCAACGATCCATGATCTATATGGCATGTAACTCAATGACCAAAATAGCCTCCCCAAAAACCCAGCCACAATGTAAAAGTCATGTACTTAGCCTTAGAAGTAAAGTTAAATCTAGCATGCATAAAATCCGGCCAAATGGACCCAGTGTACATAGTGTCCCACATAAATCGAAGAATACCAACCTTATTCAGAGGACCCAAGGCATGAATACTTAAACCATTTACCTCAAATGTCTGAAGATTTTTTAGGTTTTTGAAACTATGTCAAAATTTTGTTATTCTTATTTTACCTGCTCATGTATATAATATACTATTATTAGTGTTCTAAAAAGAGGTCTATGCGGTCCCTCTCTGCTGGTAATAAGGGTTAGGCGTTGGATTAGGCGGGGATTGTTCATTAGGCGGAGTTAGGCGAGGCTAGTCGGAGCTGGGTGGGGCTAGTCGGAGCTAGGTGGGGCTAGGCGGCACTAGGCGGCTTGGGTTTTTATTAAAAAAAAAATTTATTTGGACCAAAATGACATCATTTTACATGGGTTGTGGTTTTTTTTTAAAATAAAAATGAAAGACTAAACGTATGAAACCCCAATGTTGTCTAAGACCCCATTTAGCAGCAGCCGCACAATTCTTCTTCTTTTTGATTTTTTTTTTTTACAATTAGGGCTTGAATCTTCTCTTTGTTTTTTTTCTTTGCAATTTTTAATTAATAGGCTTGAACTTTAACTTTCATAGTTTGGTGGTATATTTGTTAATTGAACATTTGAACTTATTTTATATTTATTAGAGTAATATATTTGATTTGATGATTTTTCAATATTTTATTTTGTATAATTAAAAAAAAATAAAACCCACCTGGTGCCTAGATGCTTAGGGCCCGACTAGGTGCTCTAAACATTAGGTTGCCGCCATAGGTCCACCTAGCGACTTTTAGAACCTTGACTATTATATAAAGTCGAAACTCATTTTAAGTTTTTGAAATCGTGTTAAGTTTTTAGATTTTCAATTTAGCCCTTGCGAGCTTTCATTTATTAAAAAGGATTTGCAATATAATGTACACATCATAATTTGACCCTTCACTCCTATTAACTGTACGTTGTGCTATTTATCAGTTATATATATTTTTTTAAATTACTTATATTTGTATAACTCATGCATAGCACGTGCACAAAAATCTATAAAATAAACTAATACTGGATTTTTATACGTAATATAATTGAAATTAATATATAAATAATTTAAAGAGTAGAAAACAAACCATAAAAACAATAAATGGCATAGCTGTTCGAATTATAGTGCCCTTGTTAGCAAGGCTTCAAATTCTATTATTTGTTCTGTATTGAATTTTTTTATGTAAATAAATGCTTCAAATATAAAATTGAAAATTAAAAATTATGAGATGACATTTTTTTTTTCCCAATACAAGTGATATATGTGGGTAGCGGGTATGAGTTGAAGGGAGTTGTCGAAAGTCTTAACAGTTCAGACTTAGCTGCCATTGGTAAAAACTTGAATTCACAATCCTAATACATTTTTTTAATTATTATTATTATTATTAAACACAACTTTTGCTTTTTACCATAAAGTTGTTTTGACCACGCAATAAGTTCCAGGGGACAAACAAATGTATATATATATATATTTATTTATTTTGAGAAGAATTGAAAAATAGAAAATATGTGGCGTATACAATTCGTTCTACCCTCCCCATTTAGAGGGGCCCCCCGTAGGGGTACTCTAGAGCCTAATTTATCCCCCCAAGCAAGCTTAATCTACTCTTAATTCTCTACTATTATATAAATTCTGAAAATATTTTATGTTCTTAAAACTATGTCAAATTTTTGTTATTCTTATTTTGTCCTGCTGGAATATATAGTATACTTTTATATACAAACGGAAGTCATTTTAAATTTTTGAAAACACATGATAGGTTTTTAGACTTTAAATTTCGAAATCACAAGCATTCATTTCATAAAAAAAATTGCAATATAATGCACGTACACAACATGATTCAAACATTCACTTGATTTTAACCATTGTGCTACTTACATTTTTTTTAAAAATTACTTATATTCGTATAACTCATACATAGCACGTGCACGAAAATCTATAAAATAAAACAATATTGGATTTTTGTACATAATATAAGTGACATTAATATATTAAACATTTTAAAAAATTAAAAATAAATTATAAAAACAATAAGTATCATAGCGGTTCAAATTATAACGCCTTCGTTCACAACACGGCTTTAAATTCTATTATTTGGGCTGTATTGAATTTTTCTCACTGAAATAAAAGCTTCTAATATAAAATTGACAAAATTATGACACAACTTTTTTTTTTTTATGTTTTTTATACAAGTGATACACGAGTACACTTGGTATTCAACTTTAGGAGGAAGGAAGGAAGGCGGGAATTGAGGTTCCTGAGAGTCGTCGAACCATGGTTAGATGGGTGTAAATTCCCTATTTTTGTCAGCGTTAATATACCCAAAGTTCAAATTATGACACAACTTTAATAACCGTATAAATATATTATTTTATAATATAATTTAATAGATGTGATTTTTAATAAGAGTGCAGGTAGAATTCAATCTTGAGAGGGGCCAAACAATTATTAATATTTTTGGTATGTATCTAGGGAGAGACTATATTAAAAATTTTGGTAGTCAATCATCAATAAACTAAGTTTACAAGGTGACAATGACTCAACTTTTTTTAGAAATTTATACTGGTAAATCTGAAATTCCGAATGAACTTCCGCTAATTTTTAATTAATGAAGGCAATGGTGTTAGTACAACAATTATTTTTTCTATGAAAGTTGTAATGGGATTGTGCGAATTGCACCTGGTTTGATAAAAATCAATACGTAAAAAATATTTATAATTAACTATTTTACAAAATAAAAAAGCTAATCTGCCTAACAATACTTGCTACTAAAGCATAATAAAAGAAAACTGTCATGTTTATAAATGTCTTGTCCTATTAACAATCATTAAAAACCTTTTTTAGGTCATTTGAATTTGAAATAATTTTAGGGGAACAATATGATATTTGACATATAAAACTAATCTAGCTATTATATATCGGTTAGAACGTGGAAACTTTATCAAAATAAATTTATTAAAATTTATCATAGTCACTGAATAATTGCCAAATTAAAATATCACTACTTTACTTTAAATAAAATAAAATTGAAGCTTGAATGGATATGAGCAATATTTGAATCTTTCTCACACTCTGGCTTCGATTTTGCATAGAAAGTCGTTTCAATTTTTTGGTTTCGGGTGCTCATTGCCCAAGTAAACTTACAATCGCTTTACCGATCTGTGTAACCTCTTCGCTGGATCATTTTATATCTGCGCAATTCCGGGACAATGCATTTTTATGATCAAGAATCGGTTGAATGAGATGGCTTCTTGATGATGAAAGACGGAGGTAGGGCTAAGGGGAGGGAAGGGGGTGATTGGTTATCTCATTTCCTCAATTTTTTTTCAATTATGTCCATTTTAAGGGCAAAATAAATGATATTTTCATGAATTTGATAGAAATAATTTTTATATTAAGTAAAACATCCCCAAGACTTCCAACAAATTTCAACAAGAAATTCAAACCGGAAATAAATGTTGTAAAAATCAGATATGTTTGTTCATTTTTGTCCCTTAAAATTTTAGATTACCGTCTCACCCACTTTTAACTTGAATATTTTAATGAAATTTTGTAGACGATTTACTCATTATATAGATCATCTCTATTAATTAAGTTTTATGAAAAAAAAAATCAATCCATTACTGTCTCACCCACTTCTAACTTGAATATTTTGATGGAATTTTGTAAACGATTTACTCATTATATCAATTATCTCTATTAATTAAGCTTTATGAAAAAAAAAATCAATCCATTTAGGTTTCAAGATGAATTTCATGGAGAGAAATTTAAAGAATGAGGTAATGGAAAGTAGCTAATCCCTGTATTAAAGTAGTTTATTATGTTTTTTTTTTTTGTTGTCTTATTAATTAGTGTACTATTATATACGTGCATCTAATAAAGAATCTAACAAAGAGCCACAGGATTTAGATTTGATTTAGAGGCTACAAAACTGACAACCAGCTATGCGACACAGTCCTATTGATTGATTCTTGAAGCATAGCGTGAGAGTGGTCCTCTTTAGAAGTAGGGTATAAAATATATATATATATATATATAATGTATATTAGAGATATTTTAGTTACTACGACTCTATTTAATTGTAAGGTAGAAAAAAAAATTAAATTAAATTAATTTTAGTGAAAAGATAAAAAATAAGTTGAGCAATAAAAGTGATATCCTCTTGATTTTTAAGTTTTTCCATGAAGAAATTCTTTTTGCTTTGTGGTGAAAAAAAATTTTCAACCAAAAATATTGAAAGATGGAAGATATGTACTCATAAAATGAATAACATCTCTCACCTTATTTTCTATCTTTTCACACAAATTAACTAAATTTATTTTTCTATATATGCTAGAGATCATTTACCAATTTTTTCAAGAAAATATAGCAATGAGTAACCTATATATATATATAACATAAATTCTTCTTCTTTTTTTTTCGAAGAAATAGAAGGGAAAAAAACACAAAACATACACAATTGGGTCAAGATCAACTAATCTTCGCAAACACAACAGGGCGCAGCGAGCTTCATCATTGTGGGGGTCTTTTGACTACACTTAATATTTATAATGTGCAAATTAATAAGGTATAATTCAAATATATATGAACTTAATGTATATAATTGACACCACTTAAATTTAAAAAATGTAGTTAATAGTGAGGTAAATCTATAAAAATCTAATTAGCTAAAACAAATTTTCCATGAGAAATGTTACTTAGTTCAAAACATGTCCCGAAAATGTCTCAAAATATATGTGAATTATATTAAGAAATGTTATTTAGTGTGATATTACTAATTTAAGATTCCAGTAATGAACTAAAACTTAAATTAATTTTTTTGACTATGGAACTAAAACTTAAATTAAATATAAAGTATATGTGAATTACATTAACAGAATATGTGAATTCATTATTAGACTGAAGAATATATGTGCAGGGACCGGAAACATTAAGAAAAAAAGACCTAAACCGGTTCAAATTTTTTTGAAGTTAACCTAATTAACTCATTACTATATCATTTTTCTTAATTTAAAGTCGGTCCATCATATACCCCGAAAAATCCAAAATCTCTGCTTATTTTTTTTTTTTTGAAATCTCTGCTTATCCAAAATCTCTGCTTATCTTAAAACAAATATTCCTACATCTGCTAAATGCATTTAGGAAACAACTCAATAACTATTCAAATAACAAAACTCTAATCAATACCACTCAAAATCAGTGCATCTATTTTTCTCTATGTCACGGGTGTTCTAGCTCCCAATCGAGCTCAGTTTTTTGAACCAAGAATGGTTGGACACTAGGCTAGTTTGTTGTGCTTCAAAATCAGTGCATTGATATCCAAGTAATTTCACATGGATGGGACCCCATCCATGCATGACCTATCAATAATGTTGCACACTAATATTATACCTTATAACATCGTAGCACTTTTCCACATGAAAGGTCTCAAATGTAACGTACCCCTAGCAAATCGGAACTTTCCGGTGCCGCCGACCACGGCTGACTCCTTCGGGATATCGAATTGTCCACCGGCGCCTTAAAACTCAGAGCCCCCGTCCTATTAATAGATTCCTACTCGAACGATAGATTGCAAGTGGTCCACGTTAAAAGTAGGGTATATACAATTAGGGTTTGTTTCACAAAAACAAGAAAAAGAAATAAAAGCAGTTTATTTTTGTAAAAATTAGAAAATAAGTTGAGACATATGGTGAGATAATTTCCATTTCATGCCCATTTTATGAATAGATGTCCTCTATCTCTTATAATTTTTTGTCAAATGTTTTTTCATCAACCACCAAAGAAAATTTCTCCATTCACATGTCTCAACGCACTTATTTTCCAATTTCTTACCCAAATCAAATGTTTTTCTTTTTCATGTTATTATCAAACGGAATCTTAATGTATATTAATTTTTTGTTTGTTCCGTAACTATTATAGACAATTTACTACATGTTTATCTGTATATTGAACAATAAACAAGCTTTTATGCCGGAAATCACTTACCAATTTTCTCTAGAAAATATAGCAATGAGTAACCAATATATATAACATAAATTCTGTTATATTATTTTCTTTTCTTTTCTCCTTTTTTTTGGGAGAAACAAAAGAAAAAAAACACAAAATATACAAGATTGGGTCTAGATCAACTCATACTTCGCAAACAAAAGTGTAGTAATTTCATAGAAGCTAGGGTCACTCACCCACTCAAGAACGACGACATTTTAACTATTTGTATATAATCCCCATTTCCAATTAATAGTCTCACTACCAATGAAAGTTGTTGAATTAGTAAAAATTCGAACACTTCACTTTCACTTGTAAGGCTTATGTTTAAAACCTTCTCTCACCTAAACTTTTTGTAACAAAAAATAAAATATCTGTAGTCTCACTTTAGTACTTTTTATGATGTTTAGTTTACTCTTAATGCAAGTTTAGTTCAAGTTTTTGATCTCTCGTTCTTGAAGTCCAAAATGATATTTTCACATGAAAATTTTCAACCTCATGACTTGACTTGTAAGAGACTTCTAATATGATTTTACCAATTTAAACATTCAGTAATGAAACCAAAACTTGAATTAAACTTAGAGTATTGTTAATTACATTGATAGAACATGTGAATTAGACTGATAGAATACACGTGCCGGGACCGGAAACATTATTTTTAAACTTAACCTAACTATTTTTTATTTTGTTTCTTAATTGAAAGTCGGTCCGTCATATATCCCCAAAAATCCAAACTCTCTGCTAATCTAAGAACACATATTCCTACATCTGCTACACGCATTTAGGAAATAACTCAATAATAACGATTCAATCAACAAAACTATAATAAATACCACTCAGAATCAGTGCATCTTCAATTTATTTAACGCGGATGGGACGCCATCCATGCATGACCTATTAATAATGTTGCACAGTAATATTACACCTTACAACATCATAGTAATTTTCCACATGAAAGATCTCAAATAAAACGTACCCCCTAGCAAATCGGAACTTCCCGGTCCCACCGACCACGGCCGACTCCCTTGGGCTATCAAATTGTCGATCGACACCTTGAATTTGCAGAGTGCTATCTCTATATTCCATGTTAGTGAACACCAATGATATAAACAAAGTGATAGGGGTACCATCAGAGGCCGAATTCACAAATACAACGTGGCCCCGGCCAACCTCGCGCGAATGCTGGTCAAAGGTTTCGGTCATAGGGTCATCAGTGCAAAAAAGAGTGCCGAAGTTAGTGTAGTTCAATTGCTTTCCTGCAATGCCTGTGATGGTGATGGCAGTGCGGTTGGGGTCGGCCGGCCGGTCGTGGAGGTAGTAGGTTAGTGTGGTTTGTTTAAGGTCACCTAGTTGGGAATGGGAAGATATGAACATAGTTAGGAACATTGTTAGGAGTAATAATAGGGGGAGTGAGGTCGTTGCCATTTTGATATAAATAAATGTGTAACCTAATTGGTGTTGATGATGTATTTATATAAGACTTGTGAGTATTGGTATAAGTTTGGGTTGTTTAAGACTTCAAGTCACCTACGATGACTTAAGGTAAAACCTCAAAAAAAGGGACTTTTAGTTTTTAACCTTGCAAATTTAAATTGTTTTGCTTTTAACCCACATCATTTTGAGAAATTAGTAATTGGCCCAAAGAAATGGATAATTACTAAATATATATTTTATAAATGTTTTGTTGTGTTTATTTTTTCTTTTATATTTTTCCTATCTTGTCATTTTTTAATTGTTCAAATTAAAACTTACTATTCACTTAAAATTATATGTAGTTGTTCTTGGAATGTATATCTTAAAGGAATTTTTTATGGTTTTAAATTCAATTTTAAAAGTTTTAAATTCAATTTTAAAAGTTTTAAATTCAATTTTAAAAGTTTCAAAATTTGAAATTTGAAATTTCTTAAATATAAATTACAAGTGTTTTAAAGTTCAATTTTAAAAGTGTAATTAAATTCACATTGAACGTTAACAAGTTTCAAAATTTGAAATTTGAAATTTCTTAAATATAAAATTACAAGTGATTACACTAAAACTTTGGTAATTTGTTAGTTGGACATTATACTTAGGATAATTAGATATAGGGCTCACTAAAATAATGTTAAAGAATGTTGACACTATGCTTAAAATGTCTCAATTAACATACAAGAATAAATCATTTAACACTGAACGTTTGAATGCGTGAAGGTGCTAAATATCTTCTACCAAAAGAGCATATTAAACTAGAATAAATATACCTAGGTGCTAAAATTTAGCATTAGGTGCTAAATGTAGCACCTTCTGAACAATAACTAGAAAATGATTGCACAACCAGAAGGTGCTAAATGTATTTAGACAACCATAAATGTCGACATCAACCAGTTAATCTCTTAAATTGTAGTTTAAACTATATTAAAACATTGCAAGGCTATTTCATGAGTAGTAAGAAGTCTTATAATAACAACTAAGTAGTCAATAATATTCAAAGAAATCCAAATAAAACACAATGATCATTATAAAACAAAAAAAAAGTCATGGAAATAAAATAGTTTATTAACAAGACAAAATTTGAAAAAAACCAAAAAGTAACGATCTACACACAGTCAAAACCTCGTTAAACAATCAGTAGTCGGAATGTCAATCCTAAAAAAATTATCTTACAGTCAGTAAAAATATAAAATGAACATTGCACAAGATCAAAACAATAAAATGACAGAATACATATATACATTTTTAAAAGACATCATATATCAAGTAATATTAAAAGCACGGCCATATTAAAAGTATCTAGATTAAGAATGTTAAATATAAAGATATATTTAATATTAAGAATGTTAAAAGCACGGACATTATACAAAATCATTTTTCATGCACCAAACAGATATTCATGCATCAAATAGAAGATTATTGGTGGTTCCTTAGATCATGTATTGGACAATCGCAACAGCACATAAATCTACATTGGACCTTTTGTAGATCACATATTCGCCATGGACACGTTGATGATTGATATATTAAAACTACTAAAATAGGCTAATGAATTGCTAAAACTATTAAAACGGGCTAATAGTTTATAAGCCTATTTTAAAGCCGTAAATTTCCAATTTTACAAATATTCTACGTTAATATTCCAATTTTCAATTTTATAAGAAAACAAGTTATAGTTTTAGCAATTCAATTTAACCTGTTTTAATAGTTTTAAAGCCTTTTTTATAAATATAAAAAAAATTTGTATACTTAAGCATATCCTATTTCTAATTGGTAATGGAAAATCTAATTTAACATTCATACAAATGTCACATGGTTCAGTGCAAAAGTCCAATTTTTTTGAATGTCCCAAATTGAGTATCTCAATTTTAGCGTAGAATTCACTTAACCTCTTTTAACACTTTAATAGTTTTAAAGTCTTTTTATAAATCTAAAAGAAAATATATTATATATTTGAGCATATCCTATTTCTAATTGGTAATGGAGAATCCAATTTTAAATGACACAAATGTAGATGGTTGGATTTGTATAAAAGACAAAAAAAAATAGCCTTAATTTTTTAATTATGAATTTAATGATGATGGATTTTTTTTTCCAAAGCTAAACATAGAGTTTAAGTAAGAGTGGGAATCTTTCTCAAATTTGTTGATATAAATTGTTTGTAAGTTTAAAAACTTTGCAACACTAGTTGAAAACATAAACAAGTAAAGAATCCAATATAAATTGAAATTAATTATGAGATAAATATTTGTTTAATTTATCAGATAAAGTGAAATTAATTAAGAGATAAATACTTGTTCAGTTTATCACATATATTGAAATTAATTACGTGATAAATACTTGTTTAATTTAACATAAATAATAATGTTAAATATGGACCAGATAACATAAACATATAAAGAGTCCAACAAAAATTGAAATTAATATATATAAATTGATATGAGTATATATGTCAAATCTTTTAATTTTATCCCTGCCATTAGTTATAATAATAAATAATGTCATTATTGAATTAAAATATTTTATCATAACTTTTTGATGAAATTCTAAGGGATTTTTGTCTCATTTCCCTGAGAAAAAGGAAGATAAAAGAGGGGCAATATTTACGCCCCTCCAATATTTAACCCTCGGAACAAGGACCAGTAGTTGTAATTCGATCTTCCCTCCTTTATTTATAGATGAGAGAAGCGCAGTTGGAAAAGAAGTTAAAACTCCCCGCCCACCCAATGAAATTGTGGAAGAGATGATCTGTGATTTGAGTAAAGGTTTGTGTATGGAAGTTTTCTGTTGTTACTTTGTTTCTTCCTTATGTTACCAATATATATATATATATATTAATTTAAGCACTTGTTTGATTATAATTTTGATTTATTTTTAAAATTTTAAATTAGTAAATTCTTGCTAAGAGTCTCTTGTAATTTATGTCAATAGGTTAAATCATATGTTTATTAAGTTTAAACTTTCCATGTAAATTACTATTTCTATACTCATGAATGAACCAAAAAAAAAATTTTTTTTTTTTTTGAGCGCCACTTGATTTTTTTTCCTGTTGTAGCTTCTGCTCTTCTGTTGATAGGTGTGGGCAGCCGAGCAAAAGAGATGGAAGGGCTCAAACTCGCGTTGCTTGTGTGGAGAGTCAACACTCCATCCACCGGGCCAACTACCCACTCCTATGAATGAACAAAAATTCGAACTACGAAAATTAAATATTTGTAAGACCACTTGACGGGTGTCACGAGTCCCTCCCCTGAGACAAGGAGGAACCGCACGATAATACATGATACCAAGCTATTACATCTAGTTTATTTTTACTTTCTTCTTCTTTTCTCTTCTTTTCTTTTTTTTTATTTACAGGCATTACGTGATGATTTCTACTACTTAAAATTAACAATACACTTAACAAACAATAATTATGTTGGGATATATCTAGCACGGGCATTATGTATTAGTTAAAATGAGTTCTTATTATATATATACATCTTTATCATAATCCATTATATCAGTGAATAATTGCAAAAATGAAATGTCATTCTTTTACGTCAGATAAATATGTTTGTGTACAAAGCTTCTTTGAACAAATTAGTGCTACTTTCACTAGGGGTTTTATATCCATATATGCATATCCATAATTCAAGACCGATCAATCCCCCAAAATTCCAACATCTATTGTCTCAAAACACATATTGATAGTCAACCGCCTTGTAGTCCACTGACACCCTCACTGTCCTCATAACAAGGAGTTCTTCAATTCAACTCACATGGACGTGGTTGTTAAACCCTTTTTTTGTTTACCCTTATTGTATTGGTTGTAGGTACACTCTCATTGTAGTGGTCCTAAATTCATAGCTTAATAAGAAAATTTGTATTGTAGAGAAAAAATTGTGATGTGAAGTTATCGCTTTGTATATATATATAAACATATTGTTAGATAGCTAAACAAAATTTAGAAAACAACTCAAAATTCAAATCAGAAAAATCCAATAAATCACACTCCAAATCATTGCATCAACAATTAATTTAGGAAAAATGTGGCTTAATTTTTGTACAAATTAAATTGATGTAACACTACTTAAATGAACTGATAATTCTACATATTTAATGTATTGTCTGTTTTTCTTTTCATTTAATTGGTATCACAATTGTTTATGTAAAATACTTATATAAAAATTGAGTAAGCTCTTTTAGCACTACTAATTAATTTAAAATGGATCGAGCCTACCCATGACCCTATCAATAATGTTGCACGCTATATTACTCCTTACAACATCATAGTACTTTCCCACATGAAAGTTCTCATATGTGACATATCCCCTAGGAAACCGGAACTTCTCTGTCCCTCCGACCACGGCCAACTCCCCAGGGCTCTCAAATTGCCGATTGGCGCCTCACATATCCCCTCGCAAACCGGAACTTCTCTGTCCCTCCGACCACGGCCAACTCCCCAGGGCTCTCAAATTGCCGATTGGCGCCTTGAATTTGCAGACAATGGTGAAGGTGGTGGCGTTGGGGCTCGGATGGCCGGTCCTGGAAGGACAGTGTGGTTTATTTAAGCTCACGACCTAGTCGGAAATGGGAGATATACGAACATTGTTAATTAGGAGCGTTAATTAGGAGCAATAATAGGGGACTGAAATTGGCGCCATATTGATAAAAATGCGTGTTATCTAATTGGTGTTCATGATGTATTTATATAAGGGGGCAATTAAAAAAAAGGGCTTATTAGAGAAATATTTTCACACTAAGGCCAAGGAATAATTTTTTTTAAAATAAAGGGCCTATTTTTTATTTTATTGATAATATGACATGTGTCTTTTTTTTTCATTATAAAATGACATCCCAACCCTTAAAATAAACTAAAAAAATATCAATATGCATTAAAATATGGACTGCAATATGAACTTTGCAGTCTATATTTCACTGCAATATGAACTTTGCAGTCCATATTTCACTGCAATGTGAACTTTGCAGTCGATATTTTTAGTGCAAAGTTCATATTGCAGTCCATATTTTACTGCAATGTGAACTTTGCAGTCCATATTTTTAGTGCAAAGTTCATATTGCAGTACATATTTCACTGCAATATGAACTTTGCACTTCATATTTTATTGCAATATGAACTTTGCAGTCCATATTTTTTGTGAAAATTTCATAAAAAGGGGTAATTTAGGTAATACATAACATGTTTTTATTAATTAAATGATATTTAAATTTATTCAAATATATTCATTTAAAATATAAAACAAAATAGGCATCTTACACTAATTATCAATTAAAAATAGGCCCTTTATTCAAATTACCAATTAAAAATAGGCCCTTCATTTAAAAAAATATTATTCATTGGATTTTTGGTAAAAATCAATGTATAATAAGCCCTTCTACCTAATTTCTAGTTATATAAGACATGCAGTGAGTAATTGATGCAATTTTTTATTTTTTTTTGGCAATGTTGGTGTAATGTCACTAGTCATGTATTGATATAAGATATTAAGACATGTGAGTAGTGAATATTTGGCGTAATGCCACTGGTCATGAGTAGTGAGTGACATGTGGGTAGTGAATATTTGGCGTAATGCCACTGGTCATGAGTAGTGAGTTTCGTGATTTTTTTTTTCTTCCGCTTTATAATAATCGGATTGAAAATTTTCATTACTAATCTAAGATTATTACAACAATACATATATATATATATATATATATATGACTACTTGCAGCGTGAACCATGCATTTTTCCAAGATTCCATATATGAAGACTAGTCCCTAACAATAAACTTCTACAAAAACTCGCGATAAATTAAAACCTTGAAAGAAAAGAGGTAGTTAAGAAATAGAGATACTCATAAAGCACACTGTGGCATAAACAACCAGTAGACCGAGAGATTATTCAAAACATACATAGTTAGATCTATTTTCCAAGAATGGAAATCTGCTTCCCTCCATACTGATCCGTGCTATTCAGAAGATAACTCCATTAGAAATGATAAAACTCACCAATTGCAAGGAGAACAAAAATTCAGATCTTGAAAATGTACGAACCAAATCGGGAAGAAAATATTAGGAGGTTTTTCGTTCTATCGGACAGGTGTACAGTCTTGGGGGCCGGTGCATCCCAGCCACTTCACAAAAGCCAATAGCTCATAGCTGATCGATGGCATTGACTCCCTTACGGTGGAATGAAAGAAATGAATGCTTACGCTGCCATCTAGACAAATGAAAATCTGGCCTCTCCATAAGAAAACCAAAAAAAAAAAAATGAAAAGAAAAGAAAACGAGTAGTATTTGATGAAAGAGGTAGTAAAACAAGAGTTAGTGATACTTAAACCATCTACATTGGGTGAGCCAAATGGCTAAATTTAGCCATTTGCTTGCCCTATTAGGTAAGCTAAGTGTCTAATAATGTACGTAAAAGTGTAAACCAAATGGCTAAATTGCAAGCCGTCGATACTCTTGATGAGAACTCTTGATGAAGAACAGACATGCAATGATGAAGTATATATGGATGAAAAATTATTAAAAGACAAAAAAAAAACAAAGTTTCCCAAAGCACCCGTGAAAGTGCAGGCTTTAATTTTTGAAAGAAGAGAAAGCATGTAAGTGAAGACAAAACCATGCATGCAATAATTTCCAAAATGGAAGAAGAAAAAAAAGAAAAATGCCTGCCACGACACATCATGTGTCGTGAGAAGCAATACCATTGGCCAATATATCATTCATCATGAGAGGGATTAAAGCGGTGACACGATACTTCATAAATCGTACAAGCTAAATTTAGTTTTTTCCCAGTGCAGCTCTCAATTATTGATGGTGTAAATATACCCTTTTAGTCTACTTTTTTAACCTACCCACTAAAGATGGCCTTACCTGGTGCAAATGGGGCAGCCAGGGTGTGGGTGGTGGGTTTTTTACCTTAATATTTCATTTAAATAATTTTTTATGCTTCATTATTATTATTATTATTATTATTATTATTATTATGATTATTATTATTATTATTATTCAATACAAGCAATGATAGTCTTGAGTGATTTTTAGGAGAGGGGAGAGAAATCGATCATGGTGTTCCATATAAAATATCACATTCTTATTCACTTAAATCAAAGGCAATCATTTTCTTGTTCTCATGTTCTAAGGTCGGCTAATGCAGCGACCCATGCGTTAGCTTCGGAAGCATTGCAATTTGAGGAGGCTCAGTCTTGGGGCGCCAACTCTCCAGGTTGGCTTCTCCGTACTGTTTCGAATGATTTATGTTAATTTGGGATGTTTGCTTTCAAAAAAATATCAAAAGCCAAATCTAATTAATTTATTTTGTCTATTAGCACTAGTTTATGGATCGTGTGGGCAAAAAATTTGGAATCAAGATCTTTAGCATTATTGATGTGACACCAATCAACGGGCGTAGAAGTTCATTTTATAGTTTTGAATTAGATCAATGGGATTAAGGGCTTATGCCCTTCCCACTTCTCGATAAGCACTATTATTATGTTACAAGACTATCTATTAATAGGTTCAAAATTTTAATGTCAAAATTTTTGGACTCTTTGTTACAAGAAAATACGTAGACTTTTTGAGTATTAATTAAAAGATTTTAGACAAGTAAACAAAGAGAAATATGAGAGATACAATCTTAATTAATACAATGCTCATAAGATTAGGCTGAACTTGCCCATTATATTCTGGAATTGACTCCTATCCGATACTTTTGGCACAATTTTTTATCGTAAAATTTATTATAAATACTAAATGGTGAGTTTTTTTTCATGAAATTTGGTAGAGATGATATTCGATACCTTTTAGTACAATTTTCATCAGTGGAATTCATTATAAAGACTAAATGCTTAATTTTTTTCATGAAACTCTATAAAAATTATCTTAATAATGAGTACACATCTCCACAAAGTTTCATAAAACTTGATGGAAACGATTATTATCGGTTTACCTGCTACTCGTCTCCACCAAAATTGATGAAATTTTGTAAAAAAAATGATTCACTCGTTATTAAGATCATCCCTACCGAGTTTTATGAAAAAATATTCATCTATTTAGCTTGCGTAGTGAATCCCATTGAGAGAAATTGAACCAAAACAATGTTGTCGAGGAGCCAAATCCCCATATTTTTGCTACATCTCAAATCATGAATCTCATTTCAGTTTTTCTATTCTTTCTAAGTTAATCAATGATCTTTCTTTTTCTGATATCCGTGGGTGGTATCTGGGCCCCACTCCAACTAATCCCACAAGGTCCTAGCGCTTATCGGCCGGGAGACCCTCCACTGGCTCCAAGAATCTTGACAACTGACACAACGGAGAATCGAACTTGAGATTGTGTACCTAACCACACAATTCCAACTACGCTCTCACCGTTGAGGCAACCCACCAACACCTTAGGGTTAAGTTAATCGATGATCTTAAACACAACTTATTTTCAAATATAAAAATTGGAACATCTTTAAACTAGAATCTTAACTTATAACTTCTCACCATAAGTAATAGCTCTTTAAACTAATATATTTCCAATGTCTCGTGCCGATACCTATTTGAACCATTGTAGAAACACCTAATGGTCCATTACAAACTTTCACCCTAGGCATCGTAGATACCTCTTTAGTCTATTACATTTTATTGCATTTGGAGGCAATGATCATTGTTATACTAACCATATTAATGATGTTGAGAAGAATCCCAAATTAAAATAACAAGCTTTTAAAATATCTAATAAACACAATTAGATGCCTAAATCACCGATTCAAAGCCCATAAAATTTAAAAGGTATCCACGTAATTTATGGCTGAATAGAGAAATTAGCAATGATTAGAGCATCCACAACAGTTACAATAAAAGTGGACCTCATCTTATTATACACTAAATTCCCTGTTGTGGACGCTCGTACACATCATGTCAAAAAGATAAATTAGTAATGATTCAGTCGCAGGGAGTTCTTGCAACCTTGGCAAGTTGGCAACAAGGGGAACATGTTACTTTCGTAAAAAAGCTACCACAAGGTAAATTTCTGGAAAACAAAATCATGAAAGATTCAACAGCCAAAGGCACCCACCCCAACTTAATTTATAGGTGCTAACTAAGGATATTACTCATCACCACCACGTACATGTTTTAAAATGATTATACATCATGTTTAAAAGATAGTACATGCATTGGAGAAACTTAACATTTTGGGTGGTTTCAACAACCACCTTATATAACATAACATTATTTTAATGTGTAATGAAAGGAGAAAGCAGTCTCAAATTAACTTAACCCCATGCACAAAGGACTTCTCAAGCCTCCCAAAAGAACCCTCAAATTACTTGAGACAATTTATATTACTTAAAACTAGCAATACACTTTTGGAACAAATTGGTGCTAGTTTCACTAACTTCAGCTTTTTACATCCATACATATCCTTAAGCCGGTACATTCCCCAAAAATCTAAACTCCCAAGTTTCCTCAAACACATGATTATAAAAAGTCAAGGATTGATTTTATGCAAACACTAATTATTATTTATGACTCACCTCACATATTCTTCTTGCCATCAGAGTGAGACAAGCTCTGGTCGATCGACTGAAGCTGGGTCCGAAGGCTTTGGTTCTCATGCTGTAAGCGGTCCAATTCCGAAAGGAACCCTTCAGATTGATTCTTAAGGGCCACCGAATTGGCTTCTGCGGATTTGGCTTCTTTCTCTTTTGTCTCGCATTCAGCTTCTAGCTTCTTGATCTTTTTCTTTAGTCTAGAGACCTCCTCGCTCGCAGCTTTGAGCTCTTCAGCCCCACCATTCTTGCCGTCTTCGAAACCTCGGCTCTGTTTTTTAGCCGCCTCCATGGTTTTTCTGAGTAAGCGGAGTTCTCTTATGTAGTGGTGTAGCCGGTCTATCATTAGAGAGAGGAATAACGAAAACCCTGCAATTGAATTAGTCGTAAAAAGGTCAGCTAGGATATAAAGAAAAAGAGGCTAGACGAAAGGATGTAAATCTACACAAGATGCTCAATTTTCCCGGAGGTAACACGAGTCTGTATAACAGTCCAACGGTGACACTTAAGGTAAGATTCACCAAGGGGTTGGGTGGGGCAGGGAGGGCGAGGGGGAGGGAAGAATATATAAGGATATGATCATGTGGTACTCTGGGAGGACTAAATTTTTTTTGAAAGGGCACACACACATACCATAAGTATCAAGTAATGGCTGACGTGCATACGCCACAAGTTGGATGCTTTGCACTCTTTTGTCTGTAATAGAAGGTTTGGTAGGAATGTAGGGTCACAAAAGCAGAAACAGGTTTTACGAGAGCTCTTTCAAACATCATGTGCAACGACTTGATGCAACATTTGCTTTGCCAGAAGCCCAGAATTGAGTTCACAATATCATTTTCCAGCGTTTTATTCAAAATTATATCATCTATGAGGTAATCCAGAGAAGCCAATTCAGTTAATATGCAGATAATTTGTGATTTTTTTTGAAACCTAGTTTAACTAATGACAACTGTGTAGATATAATATTCAACACAAAAATCACAAATTAGTTAACATGAAAGCCCTGGTTTCAATTTCCAAAAGCATTAACAGCAATATACCAAATAGAAAAAAAAATGCGGATACATGGTTACCAAATAAGGTATACATGTGCCCTAGTACCCATAAAATTTCAATTCCTATTAAGTCCTAAAAGTATCCATGCTTCTCAGGATATTTTACTACAACAACAAAATATGCTACTAAAATGCCAAGGATAACACTGAGACTCTTTCCAAGAACTAACAACACACTATTTTCATCTTGAGGTTTATGAAATAAAAATTAACACAAGGCAGATAATCTTTATGTTTAGAACAATAAACCCGAATATGGAGAGAAAAATCTCAATGTAACATGATAAAAGACTTCTCTTTTATTTTTATTCCCTTCGTTTGCAGTATTTTATTCCAATATATTGTCCATGCTCTGACCCTCCAAAGAACAAAGAATATTTTGAGGGAGGGAGAGAGAGAGAAATGCATAAAGCCTTCATGTCTTCCGGATCATAAATAAACGAAAATGAATCATGGGAAAATATCCATTTTTAACCAAAGAACAAAGAACATTTTGAGGGAGCAGGGAGAGAGAAAGAAATGCATAAACCCTTCATGTTTTCCAGCTCATAAATAAATGAAAAGTGAATCAATATGGCTTAATGACAGTCTTAGAAAGCACATTAATCATGTGACTAAGGATTACTATTTAATAGGGATCACAAAAATTCCCACAGGTCTGGTTCCCCAAGGGATAACAACCCTAATGGGGCCAAGGTGAGGAATTTTATTCGGAGATGGGAAGCCAATTACTTAAATATATTCTTACAATATATAAAATACAATCACTAGGTGTTGAGAACTTGAAACAGATTCAGTATGCAAGTGTGAAATATATATGTTCACCTTGGCATCTTTCAAGACTAAAAAGTAAAAATTATGCATTGAACTGAAAGATTTAACGTGTATAGTCCCAAAGAAAACTGCCTCCAGACAAGGAAAAGTTCGACCAATCATACTTCTTGGATCAATCCAAAGATTTAACATGTGTATAGTCCCAAAGATTTAAGTATCATTTCAGAGATAATAATCTGGACTTTATGAACTTATGGAAGTCAACCAGTCAGAAAATATAGATACAATCCAAACATCTTTGATAGGCTCAAGTACTTCTATCGGAAAACCTCAAACTCACGCAACAAACTTTTGTTAGTTCAACCCGTCTGAAACATAGTTCGACAGATCGAACTCCGTTGGATAGGTCCAACAAGGATTGAAACTAAAATTTTAATTACTTAAACTTATCTGCTGCCAAAACTTTGTTACTAGACCAATTGGGAGAAACCATTCGACTTATGGAAAATGCTTGGAATGGTTCAATATGGATTGAACAAACTTGAAAATTATAAAATGTTTCTAACCAAAACCTTATGTTTCCATCGTCCAACTTAGTAAAATGAAAATTTTCTAAATATTAGACCATGTTTGAGACTGAGTCAGGAAAACACAAACCATCCTATGGTTCTCCAGGGTCAACCAACCTAGAACAAAGTTTTCTAGATAGACTTACCACATTGACACATATTTTCTAACTTCAAAGATGTCAAAAACTCAATTTTCTAACAAAAAGTTAAAGAAAGAGACATTAACAGACCTAAGAAACAGAGCACAATCCCTCCTCAAATGTGACATCCCTTTCGTGCCAATAAGCACTCAACTACCACTCCGTGTAATCACTTGTCCCCATAGTTGGCAAATTGTGAATCGTATCGTGAATCGAAAACCTATGAATCGCATATCGCGAATCGTATCATGAATCGTATCGTAAGATTCGGTGCAAAACTTTTAAAAAATATTTAAATAACTACTTAAAGTATATAAAACTCTATTAAGTATCAAACATAATTAGAAAATAAAACTAAAACTAAATTATGGATATGATTGCACATCGTCTAAACATCTGCCTGCATGTAACTCTTAACTACTTAAGTTCCTATCCTCAAAACATGTTCATAGTTTATACTTTATACTAGATGTACCAAAAAACAGTAGTACAATGTTGCACTTCAAGTGCATTCGATTGTCATTAATTTTAGTACAATGTTGCCATGTCGGATCGGGGTTATTTGTCTTTCTCACAACCATTTTTTTCAAGAGATAAAGTAGACAAGAAATAAAAACTAACTAGAGGAATAAGGTACAGACCCTCAGTGACTGTGGAATCTGGAATGGAATGGAAGATAAGATAGGAAGAAAGGTGACGAGAGGAAGAAGGTGAAACTAACCAGAGGACCCACTGTGCTATACTCCTGAAGTTCTGATCGGTTGATACTTGAAAGGTGAAGAGAGGAAGAAGGTGCTTAAGCATTGAAGACTAAGGAGGGTTATGAAATGATCAACTGAGGAGGGTTTTTGATCATCGACTGAGGGTTTCTGAACGAGGGATCAAATCGGTTTTGGCTTTTTGAAAGTCGTTTGGAGTCCAATAAAAGTTATGTACACAATTTACGTGGAAAAGTAAAAAAAAAGGGGGGGGGGTTTAAAAGGGCTTTTTTTGTCATCGGGTCCAATATAACCCGACCCAAACCCTAGACTTTCTGAATTGATTCACCGATTCTTAACGATTCATGAACAAAATCGATTCACTCCACAATTTTGAATCTATTTTATCAAGAATCGAACTGAATCGTACGATTCGTATCGTGAATCGGACGATTCTGACAACCATGCTTGTCTCATACCAAAAAGCACAAGCAACTTATGATTAAATATATACTCCTCTATCTCAAATTAGTAGTCCCACTTTAAAGTCAGTACCTTTCAAGAAAACTCTAATTTCAACCTAATCGGTGCTAAAGAACACAACTCATTTTCTATTGTGAGATTTGATACATTGATTACGTCCCGAAGACATCACAAAAAGGAAATTGGCACTAATAGTTTGAGACGGGGGAGTAATATCTAATTCAGTAATTCATATCGTATATAATTTAAATTGACTACTAAGGTGCTATTTGATAAACTCACGCTATAAGACCATCACCCTCTTTTTGATAATTTATATGGTAGTAATTATTATATACTAACAATTCTGATAATCTAACTTAACTACAATTATCAATATCACATTTTTTTCGTATAATTAACCATGTCCGTTTCTCCATGTTCGTGATATTGAAGATCAGAAGAATTGGTTTATGATTAGGTGCTCTAAGAGGCCTGGACGATAGAAGTAACTAAAAAGAAACACAATCAAGATGGCTAAGAGAGCTAAGAGCAAGATGACTATAAATGACATAAATTATAAAGAGAGAACAAAATCAAGAATTTGAGCTGCTGTTAGGCTTCTGCCTCAGTTATCCTTGATAATTGTAAGGTTTGTGCCCTATGTTGTAATATGAGTTTTTCATAATAGTGTTTCGTATAGATGGCAGGTTATGTGTTCATCTGCAGGATATGCCCTGTTGAATATTGTATTCCTTGTTTTCATACGATACACACTCACTTTCCTAAAAAGGAATAGGCATAAAAAGAGGCTGCATATTGCTATGATCTTAGCTCAACACAAAAACTAATACCAAAGGCCAAGTAATGATCGCCTAAAAAAGCTACAAATGTTTTCTAGCAATTAACAAAACTGAAAACAGCAGTAGAAACATCAACATAAGACAAAATCAACGCATAATTGAGCTAATAAGCCTAAACATTTATCATCTAACAGCAATAACAGGCCCAGAGTTCGTTACATCAAGCAATTCACTCTGCATGAAAGCAACAAAACGAACTATGTGCAAACCAATTCACCAAAAAAATTAAACAAAAAACCATTCCAACACATAATTCAAACTTCCACGAACAACTCCAGTTAAAATATTCAATCCCTCAGATAAACCAAAGAATAAATTAGAATCTGGTCCCGGTGTTCAAACATTTTTTCAATCCGACTCTTTATTCTTTTAAGCTTGCGGCCCCTGAAAATAGATACCCTTGGTCTAACTTGTGACTGATGCTCCTTTTTTAACCAGTGAATAGTACTTACCAAGCAGACAATTACTGTGACATATGTCACAAAGATAGATATTGTTCCACGCACCGTCGGTATTACCTTTTTAATGCATATTGTGACAGATAATGTGAGACAGATAATGGAAGCCGAGGCGATATCTGTCCCGTCTAATCTGTGAGGCACAAGTACATTTTTTTTTATTTTTTTGAAAAAAAAAAAAAGTCAGTTTACAACTTTTTGTTTCGGGGAGTGGATACTAAAAGGTCTTAAATCAAAATAGAAACAAAAACAAACAAAGAGATTCGAATTACGAAATCATTACCCATGAGAGAGGCTTCGAGTATGTGATTAGCCAGAAGAACATGATCCGTCGGATTAAGGACATCGATCGGACGGCTCTGGATCTCCCTGATGCTGTAAACGGTGTACATCATGATAACAAACACGGTGGCCGCCACGGATTTTACGATGAGCGGTGCCCTACCTCGCTTCACGCGATCCAACGCCATGATCAAAAACTTCCGCAGCGGAGTTTTGAACAAAAGGAGAAGGATCGTGGCCATTTCGGCCCCCATCACTATGAACAACAACTGTATCATCTTTCCTCTGCCTTAGATTTTAGAGAGAGAAATCGAATGTATAGAGAGAGAGTGTGCGGGAGCTTCGTCGGTGCCAAGTTTTGGCTAGAGAGAGAAAGAGAGGAGAGAGAGAGAGATATTAAGATCGGTCTGCTGGTCGGCCTGGTGTGGAGTTAAGTGCTCTGTTTGGGTGTGGGGTTAAGTAATCCTTGCTTGGACGGGATTCACCCGGTTAGCACACGGTTTGGGTTTGTTGACGCGCACTAAAGTAAAACCGAAAGTCTGGATATAGAGGGGCCTAGTCTATTAATCTTTCTAGCTCTGGGCCCTCATTTAATATCTCGGAAAACTAAATTACACTAAGGCACCCTAAAAATAATATGAGATTTCAACTTGCAGCCTAAACATATTATTAAGACAAATTGCACCTTATCCATTTAGTTTGTTGCAATCAAATCCAACCATACTTTTCTGGCCAAATAACTCACTGCCATCCGGAATGAGGCTCTTTTTATGAGCATTATTTGTTAGACAATAAACTAACTTAGAGAGTTAAAAATATAGTCTTTTTTTCTTGAAAATTATCTTTAAATTAACTAACTTAAGAATTATTTATTTCGAGAATCAAATGAATGATTTTTTTATGAAACTCAGTAAATATGATCTTTATAATGAATAGATCATTTCCATCAAATTTCATAAAAAAATTCAAACGGAAAGTAGGTTAATTAAAAATCTAAAATTTCAACGTTAAAAAATACACATATATATCAATTTTTCAACTAACTGACTTTTCAGTTGAGTTTTTTTATGAAATTTGATGGAAATAATTTACTCGTTACAGAGATCATGTTCACAAATTTTCATGAAAAAATTCATCTACTTACCTCCCTCGAAATGAGCTATCCTTAAATAGGGCTGGCATTTTTTACCGAAAAACCGAAAACCGAACCGAAAAAACCGAACCGATCAACAAAAAATACCGAACCGAACCGAACCGATTTTTAATGGTAACCGAATGTCGGTAACCGAAATTTAAATGGTAAAAAACGGTAAGTCGGATAGAAGGTTCGGTATAACCGAACCGAACCGAAATTTAAAAAAAAAAAATGTTTTGAATAAAGTAATAAAACATTAAAACCTCTGCTCCCCATTTCAGTACTTCACGTCTCACTTTCTCCTCTTATTTTTTGCTCTCAATATCTCACTCCTTTTAGAAACTCGTTGCCGTTCTTGACTTCTCTCCCCTCCGCTCTCTCCCACCACCACGAGTCCACAACGCGTTCACTACAGCCTTTGCCTCCGCCCTCAGTTATTGCCCTAAAATATAACCTTTTTGGATTTTGGTACTGCTGTAGTGCTGCTGCCTGCGTGTCTTTGTGTGTATATATATATAATATATCCCTATAATTGCTGGTGTTGGTTTGTTAGTTCAGTTGTGGCAGCTTGTTTGCTAGTTTAGTTGTTAGTTTGTTAGTTTATTGAGCTTATAAATGCTACAAGTTGTGTGCCTGTGTGTGTAACTATGTATATCCCTTTTTTCTGTTTCAATGTTGCTCAGCATCTTCGGTATTACCGAAATTCAATTAATTCCGAACCGAAATTTCGGTTACCGCAAGTTCGGTTACCGACTACAATTCGGTACGGTATCGGTTATGGGTTTTATATTACCGAAATATTTCGGTTCGGTTCGGTATTACGTGGTTCGGTTCGGTTACCGAACCGAAACCACCCCTATCCTTAAAAGAAGAAACCTCGTTAAAAATATATTAAATATATTAAAATATCTATTTACTTTAATTATTCAAGTTTATTGTAATCATCTAATCCATAGTTTTAGTACTTTCATAGTAACGGTCTAACCGATCAAGTTCTCTGTATACTAGAGGAATTGTGCAATGAGGGGTTTTCCCGATTTGTTAATTTAAATGAGTTTTTTAATCTATTTTCCATGTTTGAATTTGTTTTCTGGTGAATATCCCTAGAAAGGAACTTATTTGGCTAATATGTTCAATTTGAACGTATTAGCATAGGGTGATTCGTGTAGTTTAATTAGTCTATTTAAAATACAAAAATAGAATTTGAATACATTGAATTGTGTGTATAATTAACATTATTTAAATTTAAAAAAAACTAGAAATTAGGTAGAAGGGCTTATTATACATTGATTTTTACCAAAAATCCAATGAATAATATTTTTTTGAATGAAGGGCCTATTTTTAATTGGTAATTAGTGTAAGATGCCTATTTTGTTTTATATTTTAAATGAATGTATTTGAATAAATTTAAATATCATTTAATTAATAAAAACATGTTATGTATTACCTAAATTACCCCTTTTAATGAAATTTTCACAAAAAATATGGACTGTAAAGTTCATATTGCAATAAAATATGAACTGCAAAGTTCATATTGCAGTGAAATATGTACTGCAATATGAACTTTGCACTAAAAATATGGACTGCAAAGTTCACATTGCAGTAAAATATGGACTGCAATATGAACTTTGCACTAAAAATATCGACTGCAAAGTTCACATTGCAGTGAAATATGGACTGCAAAGTTCATATTGCAGTGAAATATAGACTGCAAAGTTCATATTGCAGTCCATATTTTAATGCATATTGATATTTTTTTAGTTTATTTTAAGGGTTGGGATGTCATTTTATAATGAAAAAAAAAGACATATGTCATATTATCAATAAAATAAAAAATAGGCCTTTTATTTAAAAAAAATTATTCCTTGGCCTTAGTGTGAAAATCTTTCTCTAATAAGCCCTTTTTTTTAATTGCCCCTAATTAATAATATAGTAAAATTACAGATGCTAAAATAAAAGGCAATATGTGACTCAAATTCCTATTTGGTGGCAAATTCATTCCTAAAATACGAAATAGAAATTTATGAATGATAGAGATATATTTAAATTAAGATTGTGTTAGGTTAACTGAAAACTTAATTTCATGTAAATAACTATTTTATTGTTTGCTTTGTGTTACAAATGTAGACAAATAATCGAATTAGATTTTTTTTTATTTTTTTTAATGTGCCATGTGATTGAATAGATTTAGCGATATGAAAAATTGAAAATAAGGTGTCAATACTTACTCGTGAAAAATCGACAACTCACTCTTTTTGTGCAAAGTTATTGTATTACTTTTCTGTCAACTTTTTGTACAAAGTTAATGTATTACTATTCATCATGACAAGTAAAAACATAGGAGTCAAACATCTCATCCATTTTCTTTTTAAACAAATTTGCAATTCTTATATTTGTCTTCTTTGTCTATTACATATTTAATAATTGACATGTTAAAAAGTTTCTCCAATATCATCTAATGATGACAAAAACAATCATTTGATATAAATTGGAGTTTTCTTGCAAACAAGTGTACTATTTAAACTTATTTTTAGTAAATAAGGTCGTTTCAATCTTATTTAATTAAATAAGGTGGTTTGATCAATGGACTACTGAAATTATTTGTTGGATCACTTTGTCTTATGTGATGAAACTACTTGTAATTACAAGTTCTCACTATAGTCTTTCTTAATTTAATTCTTTCTACCCTTAAATGTTTTAAGGATAAGAATTTAATCTGACCAATTTATATCGTCTATATCTGGGTTCTTATTATCGTCTGTATTAAAATTATCAGACGGGTCTTCTGCTAGTGAATCACTATCTGGTTCATTTGGTGGAAGGGGTCTAAGTGTTTCACTCCAGCTTAATCCATTTGGATACTGGTGGAGCAGTGAAGCTGTTAACGGTTTTCACGAAAAGTCTATTAAATCTAAGGCTTCTAGCCTATAATCTGGAATATTCCAATTTATATCGTATATAATATCTCTAATAGGATCTAGGATATTAGTTTTTTATCAACGAGTTTAATTCTTGATTTCCATAGTTAAATAGCAACTATCTATAAGCACGCAAGTTATACGTACTAGCTGTCTCTATAAATCTGAGACATTTAATTCCTCCGTTTTCTGGTAGGAATTTTACAGTCAATCATGTATACCTCCGATAACGTCTATTTGAGCGTTATCTCTTCCTTGAGGGAGGTTTCTTTGAGGATTATTAAATTTCTCTTTGTCTAGATTTTTTTATTAAATATTTAATATGCCTGTCTATAACAATTTCTAAGTTTGAGAGTTTCCTTACTTCTCTAGATACCCACTTGTAAACATGGTGTATATAAGGAAAAGTTTCTCCATATCTAAAGTGTGCGATACGCACTAGTCATTATTCGTCTGGGTTAATTAAACCCCGCCTTAATATAGGCTGGGTACTTCTAACGTCTGTTTGGTTTATGAAATTTTCGTAATCTCTGTCTATGATCGATGCTCATAAATTATAAATAATAATGATGCGAGGATTTTTCTTATATTTAAAACTTTAGCTAACTATAAGTACTCACAATTAGTTTAAATAATAATATACCTGAATAAAAAGTCTGGTCCACCTTGCTTCCGATCACATTTCTTACCTTCTTCTTCCAGTTTAGGTCTGTTCTATCTCTTTTGCATTTATTCTCGCTGTTCATCCACTTTAAGGATTGGCCATCCATTTCCTGCCTACACTTCAACACCTAAAGCACCCTTGCTAACGGCTCATGGCTACTGCACTTGCCTGCGACAACACAAAATCGGCCACTCACCGATCTTGTGTGAATCAAAGAGAAAGTCCTTACTGGGAACCCACGTAAAGATAAGTCTATTTTGTGGAAGTAATTAAGCAATACTAAAGATCTATTGGAAGTTGTACTGAAGATGAAACATAATTTTATTCAAGAAATATTACTATTACAAACTACTTGTTTTCCTTTTAGCTAACTAAAGAAAGCTCTACTCACGCATGTTCTTTAAAATAAACTAGTCTAAGATATCCTAGAAAAACTCGTACTTACAAATAAAAATTAATTCTCCTTTTATAGAGAAGATACAAACTCTTACCTATTATCGGCTACTAAAAGTTGTCTGTGTCCGGTTTACTAGACAAAAATATAGAACGTGTCCCACAACTTTAAACGCCTTTCGGCGAGTAGTGAGTGAATGGAGCTCATTTCTTCTATCAACATAACTATAAGACAATTGCCAATAATAATATACACCGGGTGCTGCTTTTATGGGCCCCATCATCATGTGCTTGTACAGTAATTTAACAGTCTTTTACAAAATAAAATCAAAAATTACAAAGTAAATTATTTATCTGGTTTGGCTAAAATAATTACAAGTCTTGATTCATCATTGGGGTTCTTCTGCTTGCATGGTGATGTAGTCGTTTGGGCTGGCCGCTCGGCTGGTTGAGCCTTGCAGGTTTGTCTGGGCTGAGCCTTTGAGGGTGTTCCAGTATTCTTCTATGTTTGCCGATATTGGAGATTGTTGCTGAGATTATTACCTCCATGCCATTGGTCTGTCCTCTAGGCTTCCTCCCTCCAAAGGGTTCTTGTGCTTAGATAATTATGTCTTCTTCTTGGCACACTGTGTACCATTTTTCTTCACTTAAAAGTTCTTACGTAATCCTTAAAATTCCTAAGGACCTGCTAACCTTTAAGGTTGTAGTATTATGTCTTCCTTCAATGGGCTCAAGTTCAGCTGAACTGAGTCATTCTATGTCTAAGCAAGGCTCTTCTGAGAGCCAGATGAGTTGGAATCCTCCAATCTCATGATTAAACCCAGCTTCAGGCCTAATAGAATAACTCCTTAAATAGAGAGGAAGGTATTCCTTGATTGTCTCGATGTAATTGGATACCTTTTGACCAAAACGATCTGCGTATATAATCTCTTGTACGAGAATTTTTCCAATGAGCCCTTGGCTGGCAAAGAACTCGACTGGAATGTCTGACTTTTCTCAAATATTTATCTGAGGCATCTCTTCACAAAATTCCTTGATAAACGAAGTGTATCCTGGAATTGTTTTGTTGAAAAGATAATTACCCATTTCTTTTAGGGTTTTTAGAATGTCTAAGTCTAAGTTCATTGTTTCCTCATTGTCTACTTCTCGTTTTTTTCTCAAGGGGATAAGTAGGTTGATTAAAAATCTATTTTTCTCATAAATAAGATCCCTTTTCTTGTTATCCTTTGGTAGAGCCGCCTGAGCCGTGGCCCTAGCATAGGTTACTTCTTGGGGTCTAGGAGCTTTTATTAAGTTCCTGAGAGGAGCTGGATTTATTTAGGAGATAGCAAGCCATTGCGTCTTCATAAATCTAGCTGTAGCAACTAAATTTTGTCTAAACTCTATTTTTAGGTTGTTGGAATGGTTCCACCATAGAGCGTCTATAAAGGTGAGAGTCTCTTTAGTAAATTCTCTTTTGAATTTAACTAAGTCTGGGAATCTCTGGTCTGGTCTATAATTAGGGAAGAACATTCCTCCAATTATCTTGTTCTGTCTACAAATTTTCTCACTCTTTTTTCCTGGAGGAATAAGCACATCATCTAGATTTTTTAGAATGGGTTTATGTAGCTTCAGCTTGTTTCTTTCGCTGGTCTGCATTTGAGGGTTATGTGCACCCTGTAGATACTTGGCAATTTCAACCTGGTTAATAAATATGGTTCTTCCGCTGGAGCCTCCTTTGTCTCCATTGGTCTCGTCTGTTTGTCTGTGGATAACATAAAACATACTAGCTATTAGATTTTCGGCAAACATAAGTTCCTTAGAAATAATATCAGGAATTGTATTCTTTTTTCCTTTAATATGAATTATGTTAAAATCATAATTACTAAGAGATTGTTGCCATCTAATTAGTCTATTAGTTTTTTATCTATTCAGATTTAGGTTTTTAAATCCTACTGCGTAGCTAGAATCTGTATACACTGTAAAGTGTTTAGGTCTCAAAAATAACATATATTTTTCTATTACTCTAACAATAGCGAGAACTTTTTTCTTGTGAGTTATATATCTCGTTTTCGAATCAATAAATGTCCATGGGTTGTATTTACACAATTTATTTTTCTTAGTCTGATAGTCTAAAGTATAGTAGATTGCACTCCATTGTTTATCTAAAGCATCTATTTCTACTATAAAGATATCCTCCACATTTGACATTTCAAGCCCAGGGATATTTTTGACTTCTTCTTTTAGTTTAGACATTATCTCTGTGTCATCTTTTGTCCAACTAAATGGATTAGTCTTTTCGGTTCTTTTGAATTTAGCGGTGAGACTTTTTCTTTTTCCAGCTAAATCTTTAATGTAGTTCGTAGCACAATTAAGTAATCTAAGAAAACTTTATAATTGTTTTATATTATTAATTATGTCTGAAAAGTCTAAAATATTTTTAGTAATATGGTCTAAAGGAGATATATTTTCATATCTTATATGGACTCTTATAAAATCTATTTCTTCTTGAAATAGGAGTATCTTCTTATGGGAGATAATGATGCCATAATTATCAAATTCGTTTATTATTATGCTGAGATGTTCTACATAGTCTTCTTTTGTATGACTTGCAATTAGTACATCATCAATGTATTTTAAGCAAAATTCTAAATACTTTCTAAAAATACAGTCTATTCTTCGTTGGAAGACTTGGGGTGCATTTTTGTATCCAAATGGCATTATTAGCCATTCATACTTTCCTTGTGGTACACTAAATTTGTCCACGGTATGGAGTCTGGATACATTTTGATTTGCCAGAACGCGAACTTACAATCAAATTTATTAAATATCTTTCTATTCTCGATAAGACTAATAAGATTATTCTTATCTGGTATTTTATATGAGTCGAACTCACAATTTTTATTGAGAGCTCTATAATTTAATACCATTCATCTTTTTTTTCGTTTATTTTCTGATTCATTTTCAACATAAAAGGAAAGGCTATTATGCCTATTAATGCTTTCTTGAATCATTCCACCTTTAAGTAGACTGTTTATTTCTGTCTGAAATTATTCTCTATCTCTTTGAAAGTATCTTTTCTTATAAGTGCCTCCATTTATGGTTGCATCTAGGTTTGTGGGTATAATCTAACAGTATGTCCTATCTTTTTCCCATTTTTCTATAGAATTTTCTCGAGTCGTAGGAATTGCTAATTTTTTAATCTTGTCTTTTTCTAGTTTTAAAGATCTATTATCTATTTGTGAGAATCCGCAAATGCGACCCCCGGGTCTCGTCCCTGTTCGGTTGGGCGTCTGAAACGTCGGAACGGATTCGATCGTTCCATTTGCTGGAGTATTTTTGATAATTCATATCACATGTCCCTATGTTCTATTTCTAGATGCAAAGGGGTTCTTTCAGAGTCGCCAGTACGTTTTATGAGAAAACGGACAAAAAGGGTCGTGTAAGAGAAAAGGCTATAGACAAGCCTTTCTTTACACGTTTGTCTACGAATCTATAGGGTTCGGAAACTATATTACGGTTTGGGAAGGTGTTAAGCACCCATTCTGCCCTTTCGGTCTCTAGTAGTCTTTTATATGTTTATTCTATGTTGAAAAACTTGGATGCTTTTACTAACAATTTACTACTTTCCAAGTGAGAAAACCCTAATTTTGGGAAAACGGGGAAAGGGATGAAAACATTTGTATTCCGAGATCCGATGTTTTTATATTTGAAAGATGTAAATACAAATGACAAAACCTTTTATTTTGAAAGAGTGTTCCGTATTATTTCCTCAGATAATGACGATTTCCTCGTGTTGTGATTTCCTTTGTAAAAGTTCGGATCTTTATATCAGGACTAATTCAATGTGGAATTAGAACTCTTTGAGGAGAGTTTTATCAGACACATCGCAGTCTATGAAAAGACAGGATATGTTGACTTTAATTCCTGGATAAGTCTTATCAGTCCGGATTTTGAAAACAGAATTTTATCCGGATGATAATGTACTTATTCTTGTGATTTTGCAAATGATTTTATCAGGGTCTCTTGTTTTGAAAACGGTAGACTATTGGTAACTTGGCAATAAGTTTATTCAAATAAAACGTGGACAAAACAACAGAAATAAAACAAGTACACAGATATTATATGTTAAACACTATAAGAGACTTTGTTTACCTTTCCGACGAGAATAATAATAAGAAAGAAAATATAATACGGCAGAGAGATCTCTGGCGAGAATAATCTTTTTCTTCTTCAAATATTTTCGAGAATTCGATTCCAGAGACGGGACACGTCGAGTGTCGAGAATAGATTCGATAATTCTTCAGAAATAAGACGATAATCAAGAATGCTTGATGAAATACTAGAAAATCAGATTTGTAGCTTAGAATTCCTCAATCCCAAGTTGCTGTCTTTAAACCCTTGAGGGTGTTGGCCTATTTATACTGCTCGGGAAAGATTGTCGCGCGACATATCCCCAGAAAGGGCAAGTGTCGTGCGACATAGTGTACAATGTCGCGCGACAAACGGCTGAAGTGATGTTTCTGACAGACTGATTTGTCAGAGAGTGGATGGTCTGGTGTCAGGAAGGTTTGTCACGCGACATAGGAGTGATTGTCGCGCGACAATGTGATATGTCGTGCGACAATGTGATATGTCGTGCGACAATCTCTCTTAAAAATAGGTTTGTTGGCCAACAAACCCTTTCGGGGTAGTTTCGGGTACTCGGGTGGGTCCCGGACCCAAAAACAGTAGTTCTCGAAGGTCCTTAGGGTTCTTGCGGGGATCACGGATCGGGGTGTCTACACTATCTTTTTCTCTTTCTTATTTCACTGCCAAGAGATATTGTCTAGTCTGGTTAATAATTTCTTGTTGGATTAATGTTATCTGTTTATAACATTTTTTATCTAGACAAGTGCATTTGTGTTTAAAAGGGGTAGTGATTTCCTCTATTCCACCATACTTAGTTCTATGTATCAAATTTGCTAGTATGAGATAATTCTATTTTCTATTAAAAGAAACTTGTTATGGAAAATCATTTCCTATTAAAAGATTTTCGGTGAATTTACTTGCTAGATCCATGACAAAAAAGTCATGTGTGAATTCATTATTCCGTATCTGGAAGCGAATAGGAATAGTCTGTAAATGAAGTTCAAAATAATCTCCATTAGCAACTCGTCCTGAGATAAGTTATTTGGCGGGATTATAATATTCATTTGAAAATGCATTTGATTTACAGATACTAGAGGTACACCAGTATCAATCATAGTAGAGAGTAGTCTAGGATAGTCTTGATGAAGTATTTTTACTTCAATAAAGCTTGTAAATAACCCCTTAACTAGTATTCCGAGATTATTATGTTCTCTGATTTCAACTATTTTTAAAGAATTTGGAATATCAGGGATTATCTTAGGAAGGCATTCGTCTATCTTTTTATTTCCTTCTTTAATTTTTCTTAGTCAATTTGTATTAATTTCTTGATAGTTTTTATCTATGTCTATGTCTAGTATGTGATCATAATTACTTTTATACATAGTACGAAATTCTTGTCTCTAGCAGTCTTCATGGTAATGAAGTTTACATGTAATGCATACCATGAATAATTCAAGTGATATTATTGTAAAACAATAATCACAAGTGAAGTCTGTAGGGCTGCATTTCATCTCGAATTTACACATATGGCTTGGATTCGTGTAGTACTGAAGTATTCTAACCATTTTCTCTAGTTGAGAAAGTCGCCATGCATCTGCTAAATTATAGCAGTAAATGGCTTCTTTATAGTTTAGATAAATATCTTATTCTATTTGTTTATTGTTGTCAATTGTTATGATGAAAAAACATTCTTGGAATTATTCTTCTTCTTCCTCATAAGATGATTCAGTATCTGACTCAGTTGTGTATGCACTATACACATTAGCATTGTCATCTACTTCGAAATCCGATAACTTAATATTATATAAGAGGTCTAAGTCTTGTGTGTCAGCTTGAGTAAGCATAACTTCTACAAGTCTAACGCTAGGTTTTATATCTTTATTATCTCTTTAAGAACAGTTTTTAGCGAAATGTCATATCTTTCCATACACCCAACATTCATTTTTTGAATTGTATGATGTTGGTTTCTTATCTTCACCTTTCATATAATTAGGAACTTTTTTCCTGGTGTCTGAATTCTTCTTGAAATATCTCCTTCTAGGAAATAATATATTTCTTTTCTTCGAATTTCTAAAGCTACTCGATTTTGTAAATTTATATTTTTTATTATTAGGATCTGTATTAATCATAACTTTGAAAGTCTGTTTTCAATGTTTCTTTTTATAGACTTTGGAAGTGCTTCTTCCGCATCCCCATTGGATAAGTGCTATATCTCTATCATCTTTAATTGAAGGCATATTTTTAAATGTTTCCTTAATCAAGGCGTCTTGTGTTTTTTCGCGTCTTTTTGCTATTAAGTAGTCTTTTGCGAAATTTATTCTTTCTCCAAGAGTATTTTTTTTAATGTTATTAACTCCAGGCTACTTTCTATTTTCATTGATAAGAAGGTGCTAATAGTTGGGAGTTTTCTAAAATACTCGTCTTTAAGAGTTGTAGTAAACTCTTTTATCTAGTAGTACAATGTTTCATAGTTATTACTATATTCATTAATCTTGTCTAGACTGCATATACTAAGTAATGATAACTTAGTTTTTGCCACATCTACTTCTGATTCTTGGGCAAGGTGGCTTGCTCCAATGAATTCAGCTGTAAAAAGTTGCACATACCCATTTTTAGATCTTTGATTTCTTGTCTCATTAAATATTTCTAGTTTAGCTATACTAGCTTTTTGTTGCTGTTCTTAAACTATCTAAATAGTTTTTTGCAATTTATTTTAGCGATTGCTCAGCGTATCTTCTACATGATTCTGCATCCCAACTTTCATTTGATATAAAGCACATGTGCATTTGATCTTGCCATTCTTTTAAGGCATTCTTTCTATCTTGTACATTGTCTAAGTTTAGGTAGATACCTATTGGGTTAATGGTTACTGATGCCATATTCTTTGTACTTTAAAATTCTGTAGCTGTCGTAGATAACCCTTTGACATAATCTGGTTTAGTTTTAATGATACTTTTGCTATAAATGGGTATATTTATAGCTGCAAGAGTTTCAAATAAGTTTAACCTGCTTCTAGAAGTTTCTTTTGTCTTAGTATTGCTTCTTCCTGGGATTGCCATAGAAACATAAAACAATTGTTCTTTTTCTTTTTCTTAGAGTCTTAATTTTCTTAGGAGTTCTTTAGTGTCCTAAGAATTTCTTAGGTCTTTTATAAATTCGCTAAATATCATCATATTGTATCTAGTCGATTTACTTCTCTCAATATTAGTTTTGTATGTGTCTTTTTAGATTCTGGCATTTTCATACAAAATATCATGATTGTCTATAGATTTTCCTGGTCTAAAATTTAGAACATGTTGTAATATTCTAGCAGTGCTTACTGTACTACATTCTCCTTCTGAATGATCATCAATTGTTGAATCTCACATGTTTCTAAATCTTGATTCTTCTGTTCTAAGACTCTTTGCTTTGAACTTTGGAGGAGCAAATTGTATATTGATATTGCCTGTGATATTATCTTGTGTAATATATAAAGGCTCGTTACGTACAGCCTTTGTTTCTTAGAATTCTGGTAATTGTCAGAGAGTCTTAGCATGTTCTTTCATAGATCCAATATTTCTTATGCTATACGTATTATTAAAGTCTGATGTATTCGTTCTAACAAGGATTTGTTCATTTACTCTTCCTTGTGGAATACTTGGTTATATTCCTTCGAATGCATTCTAGGAAAACTTAACATAGCTCTGAAATTCTATGTTAACATTTGAGTCTGGTATAATGTAATCTTCATAGCTCATGGCATTTAAGATTAGTTTAAAGTATTTAGCTGTTGGTATAGTTACTGTAAATGCTGGTATGACATTAAAGTATCCTATATTATCTAACATTTCTAATTGGGCTATTCCAACTAGGCTTCTTTGGAAATCGTTCCATCTTTGGTCAACTAGGCAACAAATGATGTTAATTTTATTCTGATGTCTATGAAGTCCTTGAATTCTTGCTTGAAAAAGTCCAAATGTTAAAAACTGAAACTTTATGTCTGTTCCTCTTGATCTTAACCATTCTGGTTTAAAATTTTGAATTTCTGTATAATTCTTTTCGAGAATATGATTCTTACTGCAATAAGTCATATTGTAGTTAGGGCTCTTTGGGATAGTTCCTTCTCGGAAGAGGTCTATATATCTGACTGGAGGAAGTTGTCCATTATTTATGGATTCTTCCGCATATTTCTAGTCTATTTCTCCTCATTCTTTCCATTGAAGTGGGTGTGGAATATTTCTTTTCTCTCCACCACGTTCTAATGTTGAAAGAGGAGTCTCTAACTCTTTGGATTATCATATTTTGATGTCCAATGTTAGGGGTAAGGCTAGCTACGTTTTTAGTCTTATTTAATCCATCGTTTATAATTCCTCCTGTTGAAGATTCTTCTTTTTTGTGACAAACGGGGTTTCTTTGAACTTACAAGCGGTAATTTATTTTGTTCAATCTTTTTCTCAATTATATCTAAAAATTATGAGTAATCTTTTTGTCTTTTGATTTGGCCGATAAGGGTTTCCTTAAGGGCCAACTAGTCTTTATACATTTTAGTGTATAATTCTTCGTTTATAGTTCTGGCATTTTCTATTAGAGAACTATATGCTGAGGAGATAGAGATGTACCTTTTTAATTATTGTACATTCTCATTTTCTAAGTCTTTTCTAGAAGTGTTTTCTTCCATGAGTTTAACTTCTAATGTCTTAAAATTCTTGTCTAATTTGTCGACATACATCAAAATATGAGGCGTGTCTAAATCTGCTTGACTAGTCTAGCTAGATTTCTCATGAATGGCTTGTACTCCATTCATAATTTCTCTTAATTGTTTTTCGACCATTGCTAAATTTTCTCGGAATTCTTTTACGGTACCTTCTTGAGTCTTAAAATGATTCTCCCATTTATGGTCTAGATAGTATGATAAATTTTGTTGGAACTTAACAAAATCATTATAGAAGATTCTTAACCCTTTAGTCTTGGCTTGCAAATCATTTATTAGGCCTTGAACAAAGTTATACTCACAATTTTGCGTGGCCGTTATAAATGTAAAAATGAAATTTACTCTATCTAGAACATAGATTGTTGCTTTATTAGCACTATTTATTTTCCGATTCTATAAATCTACGAGAGAATCTTTCATCGCTCATTTTGTCTATTATCTTTCGATAAAAGTCTAATATATCTTGAGGAATGTTTCCTCCTGGTACTTCTTTCCAGTCTGAGTTAACTATTTTCATATTTTATATATCTGGAATATAGTTATGTAGTCTAGGTATAATCTTGTGAGCTCAATGTCTAATTGTCGAATACGTTTGGTTAATTTGTCAATTCTTGTCTCTATAGAAGAGTTTTGCTCCTTGTAGATACTTTTTTTGTTTTTCTCATTGTATTGAGAATTTATCTCAATGTTGCAACAAAATCTTAAGGGATTTGTTAGTTTAAGATTTCAATATGTCTGGTATTATTTTTGGTCTCTAAATTCAGAAGTTGGATGTCTGATAAGATCTTTTAGAGATCTTTATGATTTCTATTGCAAAATTAATAATAAATATTGGTTTTGGTCTATTAAGCAATTTATCGCTCCTACAATAACTTTGCTTGCTTTCTGTGTATTTTAAAAGTATATTTTCTATATGTGAACAACCTTCAATTCTGAGTAGTTAAACACCTTTCTGTTCTGATTTTGTGAATTGGAATTTGGTTGGTAGTTTGAATTTGTTCCAAAAATTGAGTTGTAGATGCGAAGGGAATAGTCCCAAGGGCATCTATGTAAACAATATCTATTGTTTGAAGTATGTGAGAATATGAGTTTAGGATAACTCGACCATCTGATACCAAAATGGGGTTTTCTTGTCTTTTTCTTAATTGTAAAGGGTTAAAATTTAATTTATACCCAAGTCTAGGGGTCAAAGTCTAATTTATAAACTTGTCCAATAAAGACAAAAAGTCTAAAATGCATATTTTCCTAATTAAGTTAGAAAGTACCTATATATACAAATAAGTTTTGGAATTACCCTAGTCTTAAAAAAGAACTTTATAAATTGGTTAGGATTCTTTATATATACCATGTTACTACTTTTATTAAATTATTTGTTTTTCTCTTAGAGGAATTGGATAATATTTTGTAAGAAGGTTATTTGATTGGTATGATTTTCATTGAGTTAGACTATGATAAAATAGATAAAGAACATTTTATAGGTGTGATTGGATCACAAAAATGTGATGTTGAGTTAGTTAAATTGTTAAAAACATGTTTATCAAAGTATAAACAATTATTTATGGGGGTTCTTGAAGCATACTTGACGTGAGTGCAATATTACGTATCATAATTTTTTGATAATAAATTAAATTCAAAACAATATGATAATATGTATTTGAGTAGATAAATATTTGCGTAAATGTAAAAAGATATGTGTTTGAATCTAATTGCAATTATTAAATATTTTTCAAAATAAATAGATATGCTAGTGATTTTTTCAAAAATATATGTATATACAAGTTAATACATAACAATGCATACGTATATATACAAGTGATTGGTCCTTTAATAAGTCAAAAGTGGACCCAACTAATTAGCCCGATTAGGTAGACGGATATTTTTAAGACAGAGTGGTGTGGAAGGCCTAACAAAAAATAAAAAAAAGTTGGAGAAAAGCTAGCTGTATAATATTTAAACTCTTTAGAGAAAGAAAATAAAAAAAAAATAAAAAATTAAGACTAAACCCCACGATTTCTCTCACTCATCTTCTTCATAGAAAACCAAACTCTCTCTGAACAAATGTATAAATTAGTTTGTTAGGGTGTAGTAATGAATTTAATTCGAGTTGTAGAGAAAGATGGTGTTGAGTTTTTAGTTTTCTAGTTTCAGTTAATCATCGGAGATTTTATCTATGTTTATTCACTCATAGTTGATTTGGTTTCAATCCATAACATGTTTACTAAAAGTCTAGTAAAATATACAACAAGAAGAAGATCAAGTGAGTTTGCTTCAATTTATGATGTGTTTAATCAAATAAGTCACAAGCAAAAGAGATGAAAAAGGGTATCTGTCTGGTGCACCAAGGAAAATTGATAAGATTAGAATGTCTTGCTTATAAGAATGAATCTCATATACGCCTCAGTATTCTCACAAATACATTAATTATGCTACACTAAATATGCCAAATGCACCCGTCATAGGCTTACTGACAACAACTAAGGAGTGCCCACTTAGGTTCAATCCCCTATATCCACACCCTCTTAATAAAATATCCACTTCAGGGCAAAAAAAATTTACCCTCCATAAGGGGAAAGTTTAGTTAGAAAAAATTATCCTATTTGCATAACTCATTGTGATTTTTTAATAAAATTTCTTCCATTCTACTCTTGAAAACTATGTCTGATGCATATGTCCAAACACAAGTATAATATACCACTATAATTGTCCTGAAATTGAAAATCTGTCAATTTATCAAAATTTGAACACTAAATCATTTCTTTACAAAGATAATATACCCCTTATCACCTCGCTTAATTACACTACTTTTTCACTCTTGCTTGCACCATCTTTGGACAAATCAACAAGTCTCAAACAAATGCACCAACTTACAATAATTTTACAGGTAGTCCCAATTAAGACTCAAAAAAGTGACTCTACTAGATAATATGATATTAGTGCATTGATCGGTGATTTTGAGTGATAAGATAGTAAAAGCTCTCGCCTTCCAACCAAGGCACTGATGCCACTTATCTGGGCACTTTTTTAAATCCCAATATTCAGTAACTCTAGAATTAATAGTCGACTTAATTTTACACTAGAAATTTTCAAATTTCTGTAGTCAACTAAATATCATCCAAAATTTCGTAGTGTTCTTTGATACATTGACAATCAGTGCTGATAAATTGGCTTCCGGTGCCGAGGTGAAGATGTCGGACTACTGCCGGAAAAGAGTACGCGATCGCACCGACTACTTGTTACCAACTCATTCTCAAACCCTACTACTTCTCTACTACTCTCATTAGATCTCAAAGTACTCAACCCTTCTGTTTGATCATCTTTCAACAATACGTCATCAATCGATTGCAATTGGTTCCTAAGGGTTTGATTGTAGTCAAGCAAGCGGTCATATTCAACGTACAAAGTTTCGGCCTTCTCTTTTAGGGATGATACGGTAAGTTCAGCTGCCACGGCCTTGTCTGTTTTCATCTGGTGCTCATGTTCCAATACCGCAATCTTAGGTTTTAGTTTAGCAATCTCTCTCTGAAATGCTTCCAGCTGTGTGTCAATGTGAATTTTTCTCTTCTCGAGTTGCTTATTTTCGGCCTTTATGATGTTCTTGAGTGAGGCTTCCTCTCTAATAAGTTGGTGAAGCCGGTCTATTACCACACAAAGGAATAGCAAGATTCCTGTATTTGATAAGCGGGAAATTAGGGTTAAAACAAGTTGTACTGTCAAAATTGATTGCTTGGAAAATGATCGAACAAAAGTAAAGATGGAATCTTGGGCAGTTGCCACAGGAAAATAATGCAACCAAACACACCAATGGTTAAAATTAAAGGATTGAATTCCATAGAATTGTTTAACATTTAATAATTTTCTATGAAAAAGAAAATCTTCAAGGGCAAGAGGTCTTTGGATTGCATACAAATGGAGAACAAGAGGTTTGATCCATGAAAGTTGGTTTATTTGAAAATTAATAGTCTCTCCGCCCTTAAATTAAGAGTCCATGTTTTACTTTCACATCTTTCAAGAATGCACAAGTTCATCAAAATCAATTGTTTAGCATAAAATTTGTTTTCTATCATGGATTTTGGCAAGTTGATTATGTTTTGTGAAGGAAAGTGGCCTCTTAATCTGGGACATCCCAAAAAAGAATAATGGACTCCTAATTAGGGACATCCTAGAGAAGAGCAATGGATTCTTAATTTGGGACGGAGGGAGTACAAACTACAAAAGAGGGAAAATCTGTACGTTGGACTTTTTCCATGGAATAGAAGTGCAATTAAACACACCATATAGAACATTGTGTTAATACTTTTGCTAATGTGATTACAGTCTAGATTTACATTGCACACATTCTTAGTAAACATTACGTGCTGTTGACAGAGCAATGCAGCGTATCGCTACTATCGCATACCCTACCCCATACTAGATTGACCATGCCTAGCATTAACAAGGTTTCAAGTAACATCGACCTAAAAATAATACGTCATTATTGGTCTCCAAGCAATATATCCCCATTTAGTTCTGGCCCAAGAAGACAAATACTCCCTCCGTCTCAAATTGATAATCCCACTTTGACTTCTAGTACTTTTTAGGCAAATACTAATTTCAACCTAATCAATGGTCCATGATACAACCTATTTTTTTCTATTGCGAGATTTGGTACATCAATTATGTATTCCCCCATTAACAATGACCTTTTCGAGTTCCTGTGTTTGTTCAAGTGGCTATAACTAAACTAAAGACATCATATCAAGTTTTCAAACCCACAAGAGGATTCGTGTCAACAATAAACAAGATTTGGAGCTTTATTTTCCATAGTTTGACCGTACACATAAAAAAATCATTAATGTAGAAAAAAAAAATTACTCTATCACGCTTTCTAAGCTGTTAGGATACTGGAGCTTCTGATGAATAGATTATGAATACACTTCTCCTCGGTTGGATTAACTTCCAAACCCCCTGCATATGCAATATCCTAGCCACATGACAACATCCCCAACACTGACCATAAACTCTTAACTTACCAACAAACCAAATCTCCACAAACTCACACGATGAAAAGTATATAGCAGAACAAAGCCCAAACCAAAGAAGCAAGGATATGGATACACAATACGAATACAGTTTTTGTACAATACAGGCTTTTTGCAAAACATAAGATATAGATGCGTTTTGTCATATATTTTATATATATGTTAATAGCACACAAAAAAAACAACAATACACCATTGCCATTATTTTGTAGGCAGCCCTCGTTCAAGCATTAGGTGTTTCACAAAAAACAAACTTGTGAGAAACAACTTGATATTCAGAACACTTGATCTCACGATATTATTTCATTCTTGATAAGTTCAAAAGTTTTATAATGTCTTATGTTGGCCTCTTTTATGAATTAATAGTATAAAATTGATCCTTCAGTTTCAGTTTTAAAATCATAAATTAACCTCCAAACGTATCCCAAAGGACCCAAACATGTTGCAACGTATCTCACTATCTCATGACATATTCCCCCCTAATCCAAATTTCAGAAAATTCTGAAAAGGTCAATATACTCTAAAGTGAGTGTGCAACACATATCGGGTGCATATCCAAATCCAATAGGTATCTGATAAGAATTTGTGGTCCTTTGAGAAATGTCCGTGCTTCATAGACACAAATAATCACATAACATCAATAAAAACAATATCGGACCCTAATCAAGAGTCCACTACTCTTTTCTAGGACATTTCAAATTAAGAGTTCCTTTTTCCCTTTTAATCAATGTATCAAATTTCACACGACTAAAGTATGTTTTGTACTTAAACCATCGACTCATGTCGAAATTAGTGTATCTCCAAAAGAGTACAACTAATTCCTTCCAGAGGGACTTAGTGTTGGGATGATGTGGCATCAATGCGCTGGTTGGGAGGTGAGACTCGCGCTTTTGTCGTATTTTGAGTCTCAGTGTTGAGGTCCCTCTTATCATTATTGAAGTATAGAATCAAATATGCACTTAACTTGGGTAATAAAAACTGAAATACCACAATTCTAACATTAGAATCCGAAGCTCAATTAGGTAAATAAGAACTTGTAATCTAGTAGCCAAACTAAGAAGATGAGGCAATTCGATCAAATGTAAGCTTAACATAACAAATACAAACGGTCAAGGAAACAAACACTGCTTACCAGCAAGAGACGCTTGCAGCAATTTCTCCGAAAGAACAACCTGATCCGTCAGATCAATCGAACCAGCTTGAATCGAACGGTGGCGAATTTCGACAAAACAGTAAACGCCGGAGAGCAACACTGCAAGAAAAAACACTGCGAAGGTCTTCAATATCAATGGACCTTTCCCCTGTTTCAAAGCATCCAAAGTTTGTAGCAAAGGGTCTCTGATATCGGTTTTAAAGAAAAGGAACAGAATCAGAGCTGCCTCAACCAGTAACACCGCGAACAAGAGTTGGATCATTTTTCTTCAAAAACCTAGAATCCCTAATCATGAATTTGTAAGCATATACGGTTATGTAGAGGGTTTTGTATGTCTATGTTGAGAAGAAGATTGGCTTTTCCGTTTTCAAGAGTGTCTGAAATCTGATTCTATGTTGCAGTATCAGATCAGGGGTTGGTTTGTTTGCCTTTCCATTTTTTCTTTTACCAATTATGAACAAAAGCTATTAAAAAAGAAGCTACTATTACCGCACGTTATTTCACTCACTACCATTGTATTTCTATCTAACATTTTATAAGTATACTAAGTTATACCGGTAAATTAAATAAGAATCGATAATAAGACAAAAATGAATAATGTGTGATTTATCTAAATCGACAAACTTATTTTCAATATATCTTCATGTTAGAATAACTAAAAGTAAATTGAATTGGATTGACTTATTTTTAAATTTTAAAGAATGGTTTAATCATATTTTTTTTATCTTATTTTGATCTCAGCAAAATAAGTTTTTAACAAATTAAACTCAATGCCATATGTGAAAATAATTCAATCACATCTGTTGGTATGATTTGAAAATAGTTCAAAATTTTAATTGATATATTGTCAACACTCCTAAAAACGACATTCTAAAATAATGAATAATGTACGAACACATAAAATATTTTGATGTCGGCAAAATAAGTTTTTAACAAATTAAACTCAAGGCCGTATGTGAAAATAATTCAATCACGTCTGGTATGATTTAAAAATAGTTCAAAAATTTAACTGATATATTGTGAATACTCCTAAAAACGGCATACTAAGATGATCAAATAATGTACGAACACATAAAGTACGTCCTTAAATGTTATTCAATAATTTTTATTATTATTTTTTTTACATAATTCTATAATTATGATGGATCTCGTTTAATTAATCTTGATTAGTAAATTTTGAATTTTTTATTTTAAGTTATGACATTTTTAATGTAGAAAAAATGATTGATATGTGAGAGTTTATTGTGTGTATATTATTGGCGTTAAATGTTACTCAATAATTTTTCTTATTTTTTTTACATAATTCTATAGTCATGATGGATCTTGTTTAATTAATCATGATTAGTAAATTTAAATATTAAATTCATAATTCTATAGTCATGATGGATGTTTTTTAATTGATTTTGATTAGTATATTTAAATATATTTTAAATATTAAATATTTTTTTTATTTTAATATGAATCTTGTTTAATTGATCTTGATTATTATATTTAAATATTAAATTTTTATTAAATTTCTTGATTAGTAGAGTTTAAATATTAAATTTTTTATTTTAAGTTATGGCATTTTTAATGTAAAAATATTTATTGATGTGTGAGAGTTTACTTTGTGTATATTATTGGTGTTAAATGTTACTTAATAATTTTTATTTTTTTTTACTTAGTTCTATAGTCATGATGGATCTTGTTTAATTGATCTTGATTTGTAGATTTTAAATATTAATTTTTTATTAAATTTAGAATTTTTTATTTTAAGTTATGGCATTTTTAATATAGAAAAAATTATTGGAGTGTAAGAATTTATTGTGTGTATATTATTGGTGTGAGTGTTTTAACTTTGATGTGACATCTTGATGTGTGTATAAAACTCATCCGATGGTGTAGAGTTAATGCATACCATAATATGTATATTTTTAACCATTAGATTTTTATACTTTTTGAAAATAAATTTGGTCAAACTTGATGTTTTATAATATATATTTTATATCTTTTTAACATTCTTACTGCTTTATATTTAATTTTAAAATTAATTAATAAAAAATAATTTATAAAAAATAAAAATAAGCATGTTTTTAGAATAAAGAACACTCTTTTTTTTCATTAGTTAGCAGGGCATATTTTTGTTTAAAGGACCAAGTTTTTAATGAAGACAAAATATTAATTATTTTATTATTTTAACTAATTAAGTAGAATTCCAATACTACCTTTCTTAAAGATAAAAATAATTAAATTAGTATATAATTAAATTCAGAATTAAATCAAAAAAATAAATTCAAAAAAAATAAAACACACATCACAACAAAATCAATCAAAAAGATAAACATAAAAATTATTCAATCAAAAAGATAAACAAATTAAAATATGCATCACAACAGAATCAACAAAATCAATCAATACGACTTTGTCAATGTCTCTTCTTATCATGAATGATATGTAAGCACCAAAAATGGAGATGGGTTCGAGCTCTTCTTCTTCAAATTCGCTTGAATCTCTCAGTGGGTTTGGGAAAGCAACTGCAAATGGTGAAATAAATGAATTCAAATCAAATGGTGATGAGCGTGGGTGATACAAATTTAATTTGGCTAGCCTAAGGCTATAGAAGAAGCATACGCATTCGATTGGATCATATAGACCCTTGGATATGGTGCAATGCTAGGGTAACATATGTTTCTAAAGGACCTTTGGATGTAGCACTATTGCAGCTTGAATTTGTTCCAGATAAACTTTTTTCCATTGTTATGGACTTTACTTGTCCCTCTATGGGATCAAAGGCGTATATTATTGGACATGGACTATTTGGGCCGCTACGTGGTAAATGTCTTGTTCAGCCTTTATTAGTTTCTTTTTGTTGTGCTTGAGCTTTCCCATGTTTTTATATAATATTTGAAAGGGCTTTTAATTTTGCCACCCATTTTATGTGCAAAATTATACTTACACTATGTTCTTGTAATTGTTAGATTTTGCCCCTTACATGTAGGGGAATGTCAAATAATTATGTAAAAACTAGGGGTTAAGCCAAAGGATTACGTTAAAAAAATTATACATTACCCTGTATTTTTAAGTAATACTTTAAAATTGACAGGCGTGTAAGGCCCAAAGTTTAGTCATTATGAAAATAAGGAACAAGTTTTAACAAAATCTAATTATGACATTACATGATGAACATCATTAGGCCCATATAGTCTCTCAATGCATACACGAGGCATTTTTACTGCGTAATTTTATTTAGTTTTGCCTGTGACTATTTATAGTTTTGAAGATCAAACCTTTTTGGAAAAAAAATTTTGAATTAGATTTTTTCTTCCCATAGGCTAAGCAAATATTCTCCGCACTTTATCTTTCTTTCATTTAAATTTCTTTTGTGCTCCTCCTTGCTAGATTAAGAAGCCAAATGCTATATCCCATTTTAATATTTACAAATTTGCCTAACTTTTTTATTGTTTTTGTCTTGTATTTTGCATCAGAATTCTTTCCATCTATTTGCATTGGTGTAGTAGCAACTGTAGTAAAAGCAAAGAGGCCTCTAGCCCATTGACACGCACATGTGTATTTAATTTTTTTTCATTGACACACACGTGTATTTAATTTGTTAAATTATTCTATTTATTTCTCAAATTTTTAGGATAGTATAATTCTTGAAGCTAGAAGGTAATGTTAAAAAGAGTGTCACCATTAAAATTATCAAAGATGTATAGTTTTGCTCTTCTTTTTTACATTGAAAAAGATGTAACTTAATATATCTGCCAAAAAATTTAAAAGATATCACATAATATGTCTATCCGAAAAAAAAGATATAACTTAATATGTCTACCTGAAAATTAAAAAGATATAACTTAATATGTCTATCAGAAAATTAATTATAAGAGCACAACTTAATATGTTTGCCAGAAAAAATACCTATTTTTATTGTAGACATTTTTCTAACATATTATTTTGTCATAGGCATATTAATTTGTAGGCATTTTCTATTCTTGTTAATTTTGCAGGCATATTAACTAACAAGTACAACATATTATTTTGTTAGCAGGTTCTAACTTATTATTTTGTAAACATATTAATTTGTATGCATTTTTTTATCCTTATTAATTTTGCAGGTACATTAACTAACAACTACAGCATTTTATTTTGTAGACATTTTTTAAGGACTCGAATAGATGAAGCATTGAGTATTGTTTTATCATTGGTCTGAACCTAAGCATCCAAGTTGATAAGGTTTTAATATGTTTATTTATTTAGTTGACTTTATTGCTTAGATTTTGAAAACTCCACTTTTTTTAATTTTAAAGTTTATGAGTTTGAAATTTTTTGAATTTTTTTATTTGACTTTTTTGAATTATTGTACGTTTATCTTTATTTGAATTTTTTTTTATCTGTTTTTGAATTTGTTTGAATTTATTATCATCAACTTAATTACGTAATTAATTTTATATTTAGTTTTGGGTATTTATCTATAAAAAGGGTAGTTTGGAATTCAACATAATTAATTGAAATAATTAAATATTTTTTGTTTTGTCCTTAAGTAAAAAGTTGTCCTTCAAACTAATCACTTAAAAAGAGTATCCTTTATTAGAAAGAGAGTGTGACATTTGTCCTTTAAAAAAATCCCATTAATTAATACTAATTTAAAAAACAATCTACCCACTCCACTCTGTTTCTCTCTGCAATTCCAAAAACAAATCACACCACTTGCCCCACAAATTTCATCTTTAGTCTTCTTCTTCTAACTTTTTCTTTGACAATCTAGTTGTTCCACTCTTTTTCTCTTAAACTTTTTCATTATTAGTTAAAAAAAGTTTCATCATCTGTTATTGACAATAATCTATTAAATTTGTTTTTTAAGAATAATAAATAAGAGTTTTTGGTTTGGCCGTTGTACATACCATATCAAAAGAAAGTTCTACCATTGGTGAAGGTTTACTCGGTTCCTATGAACCAAGGGTTGTTCATCATACTCGGCCGAAAGGAATCGAGTAAAACACAAGTCACTCGATCTTAAGGAACCGAGTGGAATTAGAAAAATGACCCAAAGCCTAACTCGATTCCATAGGACCGAGTAATCTGTACTTTACTCGATTCCTTTCGACTAAGTATGATGAATAACACTTGGTTCCTAGAGACCCAGTAAACATTCTTCATGTTATGTTTTTATTTTATTTTTTATTTTTTATTTTTTTGCGTTTGTTTGTATCCAATGATTTATAAATGAAAGAAAACATAAAGGAATAACAAAAATATAAGTATCTTACTTTCTTTTGGAGAATGATGATGATTTGGATGGCGGTGGCGGCGATAATGGTGGTGATGGCTGTGGCGGCGACAATGGTGGTGATGATGAAGAAGAATGTTTTAGTTTGGGTTTAAGTGATTTAGAGTTATTAAATTATTATTAATTTTAATTTAATGTTTTAATCATTAATTAAAAATAAAAAAAGTGATGTGTGTTAATAGAGTAATCAACCCATTTTTTAATGGAGTGTTAGAGAGTGAATTAGTATGTGTCAATAGTAGTTCCCTTCAAAAAAGGAAGCTAATTACAACATCAAAACATTTTTAATATTATAATATTACGTCGGTGTAATAGCGCCAAATATGATACATTATTATCATGTAATACAATTGAGTATGTAACATTATCTCAGTGCATGCAATAGGGTTGTGTTATTGTTTTTTTTTTTCAATAATAACTCAACCATATTGCATTGAGTTAAAGTAGACATAGTCGCTTTTATTGCGCCGAGTAAATAAAATAAAGTGTTACTGAGTAAAGTAGTATGTATAATTAATGCTGCTCATTAAAAAATAGTGGGTTATTTCCACCCCATAAATAATTTGTACTATTCCTAATTTTATTAGGACTCCCACTAATTTCCTTTTACTAATTCACACTCTCACTATCTCCTTTGCCACTCCCACTGTAATACACATAAATTAATGATTCATCCTCATTCTCCTCCTTTTTCTTCCTCTCATTCTTCTCAAGAATAGTTTCTAAATTCTTACATTCATCTATCTAACATAAACTAATTATAATTAATCATTACTTCTTCTTATTCTTCTCCTTAACAATGGTTTTTAAATTATTGCATTCATCTACTCTTGATGCAACACAAATAAACTCTAGGTTGTAAAGAATGATAAAGAATTGAAGGTTCATGTTTATTTTATTTTCTTAGCATACATAATAAATATATACACAATGACATTGAAAAATGAATTTAAGCACACGAAGAAGGTTCCCTTAATTACAAGGAACCAAATTTGTAACTTATATTCGGTTTCTAAAGACCGAGTGTGAATATTTGTGCGTACCTGTAGGGAGTTGGATCATTCGAATCTTGATAACCGAGTAAGATGCTTGTTATTCGCTTTTTAAGAGCCGAGTACAAGTCTATTAGTCGGTGCTTAGAGATAAAGTAACGTATTGTAAATAAATATTATTCTCTATATCATATATATATTGTTGACCTTGTAGGTCTTAATCTTATTTTGATAATAACAATAATTTAATCATGTGTAATTTAACATGTTTCTTGATATCAGTTTATAGTACCCTTATTTGGTAAATTAAGAAAAGCATGCCACGTGACAAGGATTGTCGAAATACTATCCGATCAATTCAACATAGCATTGGACAAGACAAGGAAGATCAACCTGATCACAATGCAATTCATGAAGATCAAGATCAAAAAGTTATGCAAAAAGCTTCAAGGCAAAAGTTTCAAGTGAAGATTAATTTGAAGAAATAAATCGAAACATTCAAAGACTCGACAATTCGATAATTAAGTGAGTGCTTAGGATTTTATGTAAAGTTTCGTGATTGATCATTTTTATAGCTCAAACATGATCATGCATCATTTAGAAATTAAATCAAACAAGCTTGCAATTGAATTTCTTTGAAAACATCATTCTTGTAAAAATCGGTTTTGAAATGAATTTATATTAATTTCAATCGATCATATTTTAAGTTTTTCCGAAAATAGGTGTTTTAGAAACATATTTTTGAGGTCCCCAAAACCTTAGATTTGATTTTGGAGCTAAAATGCAAAAGTCCAAAAATTGAGATTTTGGCCTGATGAACAGAGCCCATCAGTCGACTAAGCAACTTTACTCAGTCGATTGATGCTTTAGAATATAGCCGTTGATTTTTTGATTTTTTTTATCATTTTTGGTACCAAACCTATACCAAACCTCTAGAATGACTGTATCACTTTTGGAACTATATATACATTATCTAAGATACATTTTGACAATCTTGAATATATATATATATATATATATAAATTTATATTTCATCTATCTTCATTATTCAAAGATTCAAGCTTTAGTATTGATCATATTTATTCATCTTTGAGCTATATATATTTGATCAATCAAGATAACTCTAGTGTGAGCTTCAATTGTATCTATCAAACACTTGAGAATTGTTATTTGTTGGTGCAAAAATTCGGAAGGGTATTTTAGAACCCACAGTCAAATAATTATATCAACTAATTAGAGTAGTAAATGTATTGAATTTAAGAGAGTCAAAGATTTATAAAGGAGTTTAGCCTCGTATGAGAGTACGGGTTAATTCTCCACTGTAGAATAAAGCTAGGAGCTCGGTTTGCTTTATATTTATAATAAGTTAGCAAGTATTACAAACTCACCAAAGTCTCTTTAACTATTATATCATCACAATATTACAATAAGAGGAAGGCTAAGCCACCCAGAGTTTAATCTCTCTAATTTAGGAGCTTTGAAGCGGGCTATGGAGCTCCATCTCTCTATATCTCACACTTGTAGTAAATGCTTGATGGTTCTTGGTTGTTGGAGTGTTCTTTTCTGGTTGTTTTTTCCCTCATTTGAAATGCTTGATTCCTCTCTCTATATATATGAGACAAAGGAAACGTATAGATGAGCTCTAGGAGTAGGTTGTGGCCATCCCCTGATCATCACCACTTCTGACATTACTTATCCTTGAATTCCGGTATTCTTCATGTAATGGGTGAACATTTAATGAAGTTGAGGGAGGCTCTGCTGCGCCAGTGGAGTTGGTAGCTTTTGCCCATACTGCCCATGCTTTCTCTGACACAGTGGTTAACGGGAGCTCCAAAGCTCATCAGAAGAGCTCTGGTATTCGAGCTCTGTAGTTTGAAACACGAAAATAAGTCTTTAGGCCGACACCCATACTCTGGTCTTTAAGAGGAGCTTACGAGCTCTACTCTGACCTTCAGGTGGCCTTCAAATGGAGCTTCCGAGCTCCCTTCTTCAGACTGTCCAGAATTGCGTGGGACTTGGCTCATTTGGCCCGAAATAGCCCAGAAATTCAAGTCACTGCCTTTGGCGGTAATGCACGTCATTTTTCGGCCAAATTCTTTCGTTAAAGCCTCTGAATCTGCGTAGGTTATACAAACAGAGCTTATCTGAGCTCCTTTGAGCACATTTGAGCTCTTATGGCTGTGGTAGAACATGTAATTGACGTGGGTCACCACGTGTTAACTCGTGGTTGGCTAGGTAAATCAGATTATTATTTTACACCATTATTATTCATTGGTGTGAATCACCAAATAATCTATATTCAATTATGAGAGGTAAATCGTATAGGATAATAATAAGGTAAATTCTTGTTTAATAATTGTCAGAGGTAAATCTCACAAGTTAGCAAGAGTAATTTTTTGTGTGAGTATTGTGAGTAAATCGATACTTGTAAGAATGTGTGAGAAGAATACACTTGTAGCAGTTTGATTTTTACCCAGAAGAAAATTGATTTTTACCCAGAAGAAAATCGATTTTTAAATTCTCAGGGGACTATTCGAGCGCGGACGTATGGTTTAGAAAATCGAACCGCGTGAACAAAACGTCTTGAGCTTTAATCGGTTTAATATTTTTGACTCAAGCTTTATATTTATTGCTATGTTATTGCTTGTGCTTTGAGATTGCTTGGTTGTATTGCCATTAGCTTTGATATAGACTTAGTCTAGTTCTTGTGATTGATTATTTCCTTGATATAGAAATAGTTAAAGTTATATTTCTTAAACTTTCTTTGAAACTATTTTTATTCCACATTAAATTTCATAAACCCTATTCACCCCCCTCTAAAGTTGATTTCCGACCAACATATGTTACATTCAATCTCAGAAAATCGAATATAGGCTACAAATTCAGTTTTCCGTGGCTGAGAGAACCTTCTTTATGTACCCAGTTTCGTTTTTTTGTATTGCATAAATCTAAAAATAAGAAAGAAAAAAAAGTACACATATTTGAAAGAACTTTTGCCATCCCCATCTTTAATATCCGTCTTCAAGTATCAAAATAAATTTTATGTATTAAGTAAAGTAGTTAATTTTAATTTATATAAACTCAAAATTTATTTATGACAACTTTTGTGTTATCACTTCTAAATTTGAATTCCAAATCTAAAGGTTAGTGCATGTGTGTATTGTCATGGTAGAGGATAAGATATATAGATGTGGAAGAAAAAGATGAATAAGAACAAGAACAAGAACAAAAACAAGAATAAGATCTAAAGAAAGAAGAGATGATGATCTGAAGAAGAATAAGAAGAGTGATTAATGTTAATGAGTTATTAGTTGGGTGCAAGTAATTAATTGAGTGGGGGTGGAAATATGAGTTTATACTTCTTCTTTTTTGTGGAAATATAACAAAGTATTTTGTAAGATGGAAATATCACCACCCATTAATTTTATTAATTTTACTAGTTTATTTTTATCAAATCCGAGTTTCAACCCTAATGGTTATTCACACCGGTCATCACAGGTGGATTCCACCACTCAAATTTATCACCGCTTATATAAATAAATAAATTATTATTATATGATATATTAAGTATTTGTATATTAATAGCTAATAAAAAAAAGAATAAAAAAAACTAATAAATAATATAGAGGTCGGGATTTATATGTTAAATATTTATTGTAATATTTAAGTGGCCCACATGACAATTAAATATTCTAAGTGTCTTTTATAATAATTGTAGATTATATAAGGACCAAATAATAATTAAACAAGTTCAAATTGGTTAAAAGGGATATTAACGGTTTATTACGGCAGTTCTTTGATGGGTGTTTAAAGGAATGATAACCGTTAGTTTTAGATTGGGTCCTCTCTCTACTCCTTATATACTTACATCTTCTCCCATCATAGATGTATGAATGAATACATATAAAACTGATAGAATTATGAAAGGGGCTAAGTGAGAGAAATGCCAATTCTCATCAATAGAAGTTTTCAAGGATTACAATACCAAGCCCTAATGGATCAAAGTACGCTTCTACTTACTTATTTATGATTTGGGTATAACATATAAATGATTCTAGATTGATCCTTAAGGGATTATTAATTCCATAATTGTTTACATTTGGTATCATAGGGAGGTTATGAATGATTATATGATTTTATTAAATTTAATGTTTTAATTATGCAGATTTTAAACTTTAAAATCAATAAAATTAAATTTATATTGCCGACTTGCCGACTCATGAAAAACTAATTTTGTTGAAATTCAAAGTAGTATTTTGCCATTGTTAATTGGTACCGTGCGGTTTGTTCACTGCTTTACCACCATGTATCTATATTAATATTATATAGCATAATGAAATCATGGTCCTATGGTAAATAATGCTTATGGTGAGGGCATGAATTAATAACAATGGATTCATATAAGGGTTATCAAATTGTAGGATTACTTGTTTATTATAATAGTAAAACTTTGAATTCGTCTTTATATATATATATATATATAATTAAGACCTACAATTTGTTTGATTTTTTGTTTCTGTATATGCACTATGTATATATATACACTAAGCAATAAAGGAGACTCACTCACGTCACAAACTAAATTCGGAAATTGTTTAGTTAAGTTTTTGAACCAATCGTAAGTGCACTATAATTTTAATGCCTGACTCAACTTTTTATTTTTGCCTTTATAACCAATTACACTGGCATGTTATTTGAGCATTTTGGTTACTGGAAGAACATAATAGTTTAATGGGTAAACATAAATGGCTTGTTTTTTTATTTTTTTTTTATATATACTTACATGATGTCATGAATTCACTTACCTGCATATTAATTAATTGTGTTCATTATAAGCCATGGTTTTATTGATATGTATATATTAAGGATAATTCTTACTGCTGAGATAGATTTTCTTGGTCGCTGGCTATATATAATGGTTAATATGCAATTCAATTAAATTGAGATATGAGTTCATGTATGCTATCCACTGTTTGTTTATTAATGTGTGTAAACATGTACTGAATATATATATATTTAAATATGTTTGGTAGTCACCAAAGTGACCCAACAATTAAGTAATTATTTGTGGGTTTTGTATTGAGACAATGATAATTTAAATTGTAATTTCTTAATATTGAAACAATAGACCCAAAGGTGTATTATTATTATGTGATTAAGAAATTAAAGTAAGGTAGTTTGAATGAAATTTTTAACTGAGTTGGTATGGATTCCCAAAGGTAATATGCCTACTTAATTGAAAATATAAAATAAACTAGCCTTATTACTTATAGAATTTAAATAAGTGAACAATTAAATAGATTGTGATTTATGTCCAAGACAAAATTGTAATTATATTTGTTCTCTTATATTTTTGTTATTTATATGTGTTCATAATTCAAAGAATTAAATTAATTTTATTTTATCGCAATCCTTATTCCTGTTCACTACACTTGCATGCTTCGTCTGTTCCGGTTTTTAATGGAATTAATTTATATGATTGGTGTGAACAAGTCCAATTCCATTTAGGTGTATTGGATTTGGATTTGGCAGTTCAAACTGAAAGGCCCCCTGCTATTATTGAATCAAGCAGTGCAGAGGAAATTAATTTAAGCAATAATTGGGATAGGTCGAATATGCATAGCATGATGTTTATGTTGATGATGTTGCAAACAACATTAAGACTTTACTTCCTGAGGCTAAGACTGCTAAGGAATTTATGAAAAATGTGGATAATCGTTTATGTACTACTAACAAATCACTTACTGGTACATTAATGTCTAAATTGACCACAATGACATATGACGGGACTCGAGGGATGAATGAACATATTTTGGAAATAACAAATCTTGCGGCTAAATTGAAGAGTTTGGGAATGAATGTTGAAGAGTCTTTCCTTGTTCAGTTTATTTTGAACTCTTTACCTCCTCAGTATGGGCCATTCCAAATCCAATATAACACTATTAAAGAAAAGTGGAATGTGGATGAATTGGCTAGCATGGTTGTTCAAGAGGAGGTAAGACTTAAATAACAAGGAAAGCACTCTGTTAATCTCCTGACTTAGAAAGCCGAAAAGCAAGGAAAGAAGCATGGAAAAGGAAAGAAACGAAAGTTTTCACCAATTAAGGATGAACCCTCAACTTCTGCTAATTAAAGTTCAAAAACAAAAGCATGGCAATGAAAGGAGATGCTACTTCTGTAAAAAACTTGGGCATTTTTAGAAAGACTGTCGGAAACGTAAAGCATGGTTCGAAAAGAAAGGTAAGCATTCAGCTTTTGTATGTTTTGAATCAAATCTTACTAAAGTTCCTTTTAATACTTGGTGGGTTGATTCTGGTGTTACCATTCATGTTTCAAATACAATGCAGGGATTCTTTACGACCCAAACCATCACAAAGCTAAGTGAGCATTATGTTTACATGGGAAATCATGTTAAGGTTCCAGTTGAAGCTATTGGAACTTATCGTTTATGTTTAGACACATGCTATCATTTATATTTATCATAGACTTTTTATGTACCTTCTGTTTCTAGGAGTTTACTTTCTTTATCAAGATTTGATTGTGATGGATTTTTTTTTAAGTTTGGTAATAAATGTTTTAGTTTATTTCAAAATACACGTTTTATTGGTTCTGGAGTGTTGTGTGATGGATTGTACAAACTAAAACTTGATAATTCATTTGTCAAAATTTTATTAACTCTGCATTCGAATGTTGGAACAAAGCGTAGCTTAATTAATGAGAATTCCTTATTTGTGGCACAAAAGATTGGGGCACATCTCCAAAGAAAGATTAGAGAGATTAGTAAAAGATGGAATATTGCCAAATCTAGATTTTACTGATCTCGGAGTGTGTATAGATTGTATTAAAGGAAAAACAATCTAAACACACCAAGAAAGGTGCTACAGGAAGTTCTGAGCTTCTTGAAATTATCCACACGAATATTTGTGGGCCTTTTCCCACTTCATGTTTCGGTGGACAAAAATATTTTATCACCTTTATAGATGATTTTTTACGTTATGGTTATGTCTATTTATTAAGTGAAAAATCTCAAGCAGTGGACACTCTTAAAGTGTACATTACTGAGGTAGAAAGACAATTAAACAAAAAAATAAAAGTTGTAAGATTTGATAGAGGTGGTGAATATTATGGAAAATATAATGAGTCCGGTCAATGTCAAGGAGTTTTTGTTAAATTTCTAGAAAAGAATGGCATTTGTGCACAATACACTATGCCAGGAACCCCATAACAGAATGGTGTTGCTGAAAGAAAAAATTGTACCTTAATTGAAATGGTTAGAAGTATGTTAAGTAATTCTACAGTACCTGAATCTTTATGGAATGAAGCCCTAAAAACCGCTATGTATGTATTAAATCGGGTATCTAGTAAGCCAGTTCCAAAAACTCCTTTCGAGTTATGGACTAGAAGGAAACCTAGTTTAAGACATCTCCACATTTGGGATGTCCAGCGGAAGTTAGGATTTATAATCCATATGAAAAGAAATTGGATTTTAGAACGATAAATGGTTACTTCATTGGTTACTCAGAAAAATCCAAAGGGTATAGGTTTTACTATCCTAATTATAGTACAAGAATTGTAGAAATCGGTAATGCCAGATTCATTAAAAATGGTGACAATAGTGGGAGTGTCGAAACCTGAAAAGTTATTTTTGAAGAAAACAGGATAAATGTCCCTTTACCTTTATCTTCTAAACAAGTTGTTGTTCCTGTTATTATTAATGAAACTAACAATAACGAACAACAACGAGATCTTTAACCACTCCATAACAAAATTGTTGCTAATGAACCGATGGTAGAATAGCCACAAGAAATACTTTTACGAAGATCTCGTAGAGAAAAGAAATCAGCTATTTCAGATGATTATGTGGTTTATTTACAAAAATCTGACTTTGATATAAGGACAAGTAAGGATCCGGTTTCATACACAAAAGCCTTAAAATGTACTAATTCTAGTAAGTGAATTGATGCTATGAATGAAGAGTTGAAATCAATGAACTAAAATGGAGTTTGGGATATCGTCGAATTGGCTAAAAGATGTAAGAAAGTTGGTTGTAAATGGGTCTTTAAGACCAAACGCGATAGTAAAGGCAATGTAAAACGGTATAAAGCTCGACTAGTGGCTGAAGGTTTTACTCATAAAGAAGGCATTGATTATAAAAAGACATTCTCACCTGTATCTAAAAAGGACTCATTTAGAATTATTATAGCATTGGTGGCTCACTTTGATTTAGAGTTACACCAAATGGATGTGAAAACTGATTTTCTTAATGGAAATTTAGAGGAGGATGTTTATATGGACCGACCTGAAGAATTATCTATAAAGGGAAAGGGAAATATGGTTTGCAAGCTTAAAAAATCAATATATGGTCTTAAGCAAGCTTCCCGCCAATGGTATATTAAGTTTAATGATACTATTGTTTTTTTCGGATTGAAGGAAAACACGGTTGACCGTTGTATATATCTGAAGGTTAATGGGAGCAAGTTTATATTTTTGATTATGTATGTTGCTGACATTTTACTTGCTAGTAGTGATCTTGGTTTATTGTACGAAACCAAGAAGTTTCTTTCTAAGAACTTTGAAATGAAATATATGGGTGAGGCAGCCTATGTGATAGGAATTGAAATAACTCGGGATCATCAACGAGGGACCTTAGGTTTGTCTCAAAAGGCTTATATTAAAAGAGTTCTTGAGAGATTTGGTATGGAGAATTGTTCAACTAGTGATGCTCCTGTTCAGAAAGGTGATAAATTTAACCTTATGTAGTGTCCAAAGAATGATTAGGAATGAAATAAAATGGAAGGAATTCCTTATGCTTCGGCTGTAGGAAGTCTTATGTATGCCCAAACTTGTACCAGACCAGACATTAGTTTTACAGTTGGCGTTTTGGGTAGATATCAAAGTAATCCTAGTTTTGAGCATTGGAAGGCTGCGAAGAAAGTGATGAGGTACTTGCAAGGAACAAAGGACTACATGCTTACCTTTAGAAGGTCTGATAGTTTGGAGGTGATAGGATATTCTGACTCAGATTTTGCAGGATGTCTTGATAGTAGAAAATCCACTTTTGGTTATGTTTTTCTACTAGCCGGAGATGCAATTTCATGGAAAAGTGCAAAAAAGTCTATTATTACATTATTTACTATGGAGGCCAAATTTGTGGCTTACTTTGAGGCCATAATTCATAGTTTATGGCTGCGGAATTTTATCTCAGGACTTGGAATTGTTGACTCTATTGCCAAACCGTTGAGAATTTATTGTGATAATGTTGTAGCTATTTTCTTTTCCAAAAATGACAAGTATTCAAACGGTGCAAAACACATGGAGTTGAAATATCTTGCTGTTAAGGAAGAAGTTCAGAAACAAAGAATATCTATAGAACATATAAACACACAACTCATGATTGCCGATCCATTAACAAAGGGATTACCGCCCAAGACGTTTAAGAATCACGTTGCCAGTATGGGTCTTGGATGTAATACATAAAGTATGTATGAATCTTTTAAAGACTTGTTTCTATAAGATATTGATTTGAGATCTCATTATAAGTTGTTTCTGTTGAATTTCCTGTCTTCCCATTAGTATATACATTAAATGTTATGGATAATTGATAACAAAAAGTCTTTATAAGTAAAAGACATTATTGTTGACCTTTTATAGACAATCAAAATTGATCTATATACCTCACTTACGAACTATATTAATAGGTTGCTAATGTTGTAGTACATGGAAGGAACTATGTTGTATTATTGACATACAACCGCCATGACTCACACTAGTAAGTTATTAAATGTGGTATTATGAAGATGACCAAATAAAAGAAAAGGAACTAACGAATAGTATAAATTGTGATCACATAAGTATTGGTCATTTTAAGTCTTATAAAGTTTATAAATTATAAAAGTTATTTTTCTTATACATGTCATATAGGCCAAGTGGGATAATGTTAAATATTTATTATAATATTTAAGTGACCCACATGACAATTAAATATTTCAAGTGTCTTTTATAATAATTGTAAACTATATAAGGACCAAATAATAATTAAACAAGTTCAAATTGGTTAAGAGGGATATTAACGGTTTATTACGGTAGTTGTTTGATGGGTGTTTAAAGGAACGATAACCGTTAGTTTTAGATTGGGTCCTCTCTCTACTCCTTATATACTTACATCTTCTCCCTATCATAGAGGTATGAATGAATACATATAAAACTGATAGAATTATGAAAGGGGATAAGTGAGAGAAACACTAATTCTCATTAATAGAAGTTTTCAACGATTACAATACCAAGCCCTAATGGATCAAGGTACACTTCTGCTTACTTATTTATGATTTGGGTATAACATACAATGATTCTAGATTGATCTTTAAGGGATTATTAATTCTATAATTGTTTACATTATATTGTCATAGCTAGCAGTAGTGACAGCTAGTTTAGATCTCATTTCTTAGTAAATTTAACTTCTTGTGAAATATAAATCTGAATTAGGCAAAATAAAAAACTAACAAAATATGCTTCAAAATGCATTTTGATATTTTTTATATCCTAAAATGTACCAAGCACAAAGTGTAGATGTATAATATTGGCAAAAAGTGCAAAACGACGAGTGGAGTTTAATTAAAACGGTTTATTTAAGGTGGTGATGTTGGCACCCCCAATATCCATTGGTAACACTCACACAAAAAAAAAAGTAAGTTGTTATTTCCACCCCACTTCATCTTTTTTAGTACAAAAGTTAATTAACCCTAAACTAATTTTTCACCCACTTGTTTTAATTTAAAACAAAAGTTAATGAATCTTACTCTAAAGTTAATCAAACATTTATCCCCAAATAAATTTCCCTCCAAAATTCCTCTCTTCTACCAAAATAGGCAACAAAACTTTGATCTCTACCATTGATGCAAAAGGGTAAGCTTGAGAAAAATGGAAGGACAAAAGGAAACTTTGGAACAAGATAAGAAAACCAATAAACAAAACCTCCATTAATGCAAAACTCTAAATTTGAGGAGAATGATATAAACAAAACCTCTATTGATGCAAAACTCAAAAGTTAAGAATAATGGTAGAAAAAAGAGAGAAACTTTAAAATAAGAAAAGGAAAACAAGTAAGAAAAAGTTAATGAAAGGAAACACAAAGAAGGTTTATTCGGTTCTCCGTAACTGAGTTGCAGGCTTGTACACTCGGTTACTCTCAACCAAGTATGAAATTCCATAAAATGTAATGCTCTCGGGACCTTCATTCAGTTGAGAGCAACCGAGTGTGATTAATGTTACTCGGCTGCTCACAACCGAGCATAATATAACAATACTCGGTTGCTCTCAACCGAATGAAGGTCCCGAGAGTATGACATTTTATGGGATTTCATACTCGGTTGAGAGCAGCCGAGTGTACAAGCCTGCAACTCGGTTATGGAGAACCGAGTAAGCATTCTTCGTGTTTTAAACAGAAAATTTTATATTTTGTTTATATATTTGATGTATATGCTATAAAAATCATATAAATAATAAAACAAAATAAAAACATGTATGTCTCTCTTTCATTAACTATTTCTTACTTGTTTTCCTTCATTTATTACAAAGTTTTTCTTTTTTCTACCATTATTTTCAAATTTTGAGTTTTGCGTCAATGGAGGTTTTGTTTGGTTTTGTTTATACCATTCTTCCCAAACTTAGAGTTTTGCATTAATGGAAGTTTTATTTGTTGTTTTGGTGCTACCAAAATTTGTTGTTAGATAGAGAAGATGGTAGAGATAATAATTTTGCTTGTTTGAGAAGATGGTAGAGATGGTAGAGAAATTTTGGGGTTAGTTTGGGGTAATTTGTTTTATATTATTATGTAGTTAATTTCTTAATCATATTATTAATTAATTAAGTATGAGATTAATTCTTAAAAATAAGTGGGAGTGGTGGGAATGTTTTGTATAAAGTGAGAGTATTATTAAAAAGAAAACAAGAGTGAAAATATTACTAATAAATATAGGGGTGCCAACATCACCGCCCTTTATTCAACGTAAATCAAATCTACCATCATCAAATTTTATTTTATTTTTCAATTTTTAGATATTTTATGAAACGTACCTGTCATTGAAAAGAATTACGCAACATTTTACTGAAGCAAAGGCGTGTTTTACACTCGCAGCGCGTTAAGTAAGTGGGGAACCACACACGATCCGAGTACCGTAAAAGAAGCACGATGAACGTTTGAGAAAATTTCCGTGGAAAAGCAACTACATCCTTCGCCATTCCTCTTCCGCTTTATTCTTTCACTTCTCTTTTTTTTTTCTTTTTCTTTCTACAACCAATTCTTAAACCCTTTCTCCGTTTGGTTCACTCAGTTGGAATAATTTCATCCGCCATCTGTCAGGTACCACTTCCCTTAATCCTTCAAAAATCACAAACACAAACTAATTTTGTATATACAAAATATATATATATATATATATATAACACATAGAGATAGATCTGTATGTGCTAGTGATCAAATTTGATTCCACTGAAATGGATTCAATTTTCTATTTATGCTTTGTTTGGTTGCGGCAAAAAGCCGCGGAAAGTGAAATGCTGATCTCTTACTAGAAGAAAAGGCAATTTGGCTTACGAATAAATAATTGTCATAATTTTGTAGCACAGGAATTTAGAAGATGCACTTTATGTCTCGGCCTACTTCTATTTTCTAAACTTCATTACTAACCAAACACAAACAGACCTTAGTTGACTTTGTTGTTGAGCTTCGTGATCAGATGAGTTTTCTCAGTTATTGCAGGCATGATGTGGGGAATTATACGGCGTAAGGTCACTTTGGGAGGTCGTTTATGCAAGGTATTAATCTAGAATTGGATTTAATGTTTTGTTCTTGAGGTTGATGTAAGTGTGCAAAATTGAATTTTATTTGGTGGCATGTTTCTCATATTAGAGTTTAAGGTAATCTCCAACCCCCCCCCCCGGCCTCTTTTTTTGTGATTTTGGAAACCATTGTTCTTGCTAATAATATGCCCGAGCTGTGTACTTGTTGATGTTCTGAGGTTATGAAGGAAGATGGGCTAATGGAGGTCAGTTTAATTTGCCTTTGGTGAAGTGCGAATGATGATTATTCCTTGTTAAAAGCATAGTTTTAGCTGAAGAACTCCTTCTGGGTTAGAGTGTTATATTATAGAAACAACAATAAGACCTATGACACGGGATTGAAATATTCATAGAAGAAATATAAGCAAACAAACTATGGAGGTCTATAATGATAAATGCCTAATACATCACTAGAAACATTTTCCAATACCAATAGAAAGGTTCTTTAATTCCAAAAGTTTGACAGGTGATCAGCATTCTCAACATAGTTTACAAACCTTTTTAAGTGGGATTTACCTAGGATAGAACATTCATGCGTTTTATGAAGGTATAACAGGTTTTTCAATGGTGAGCTATGTTGCCATTTATAGCATGAACAAGAGCCAGTCAATCACTCTCAGAAAGAGATATAGATAATCCATCTCCTAACAATTATTCAATCAGTCATTAAAGCCAAGAAGTCACGTGCCCCGGATTAGTAGAAAATAAAGTTGGCAGCCACTATAACATTCCCTTGGGGTCGGTCCCAAAATATATAGGGCCCTGTACATAAGTTCAAACGGAGGATCCTTTTCGCATATACCCCGTACTTATCGGGCCTAACGCTGTGTTTAAACGATTGGGTTTGGGCCCCTTGCATAAGTTATAAAAACTTGTAACAAACTGTCCTATGTGTTGGCTGATCCTGCATTCCCTTTATAGTCTCAAACCAGATCCCCCACATGAAGTTTTGTATGGCGCTGGATCCTTTCTCATATAAATTAAGGCAACCAGGCCACCAGGGGGGAAAATGAAACCATTTTATGCCCTTATTGCCATCGGATGGTAGGTCTAGGAATCAAGTGCTTAAGTTGTATTTATAATGTTATGTGTGCTCTGGTGGACTACTGGTCCACCTTTATATAGTTTTCAAAATGTCAATAAATTTGGTTGTTTCCGATAAAAAAGAAGTGCTCTAGTGGAGCAGTGGATGAGGTTATGGAACTGAAAAGCCGCTAAGGAACTAACACAAATATTTGAGGAATGCATGTGGATGTAAGGTTGAGGGCGGAAGCACAAAGCAATCATATGGAGGTAGGGAGGAGTTTACAAAGTGTGAAAGATGGTACATAATTCCATGTACGGTATTCACAACAGGATTGAGTGTCAAAGGAGGTGGAAAATTTGTTTGTTTGTTTGTTTGTGTTCTATCATGTGTGTGCTTGGTTTTCTAGAGGTGTCGGTGATGCTTTTTGTTGGATAGGTTAAAGTAATGATGTTTCTCAGTAAAGGTGTATGAAGAGGTGGCTTCTGCCAAACTTGGTTTTTTTCTTCTTGTCAGCTAAAGATCAAAACTGACTTTGACCATCTGAAAATAAGATGCATAATTATTGTAAACATGCATTGCCTTTGTAAGAATACAATGAGTCACTGGATCCTTTGTTTTCATTGCTCGATGGTAGACTGGTTGTGACATTATGGGAGATTTCCCTATCTTTTGGTTTGTTGTGGATAATGCTCAGGTCAGTTAGTCCTCAAAATGTCGGATCCTTGGAGGTGTGCCTTTATGTATTGTTTTGGTCCATTTGGAGGGAGATGAATACTTGGTGCTTCACATGCAAGGAAATCTATTCCTAAATTGCTTTTAGAATGTTGTCTTTGTTACCTATTTGGTATAAGTAAGACCTTTCAGAGGGAGATTCCCGTTTTCAGGGTGATCTAGCAGTAGACATTAGTTAGAGAGTAGCGACAGTTTTGGAATTTGGATGATAAGGGATATTAAAGTATACTTTCGGGGTGGGTTTTAGTTCTTGCTAACCATTGCCTTGTATGTTCCTTACGCTTTTTAGCTTGTTGATTAAATATGATCTCAACTTGTATAAAAGGACTATTGCAACAGTCACATACCCATGTGTAGTACTAATGAACGTATATAATTATTATTGTTGCTTTATACACATTTGGAGGCCATATGAATGTGGAGCTTCTTAACTGTTTCATTTATAACCATTCCTTTAGGGGGATCCATTTTTCCCATAACAGATTAAAATAAGGGATTTTTTGAGTTTGCCCCCTATTATTAATTCAAAACTCAACTTACCCCCCTGTTTTATTAATCCTTTGAGTTACCCTCCTGTGATTTGACGGAATGCTAACACCGTCCATTTCTTAATTTCTTGGACCGAATTACCCCTTTGTTTACTATTCATCATCATCTTCTTCTTCTTCTTCTTCTTCAATAAACCTAATTTCACCATCTTCTTCTTCAATAAACCTTATAATAAACCTAATTTCAAAATCCAAAATTGTTTCTATTAGTAAACCAATTTACAAATTCATATTCATCTTCTTCTTCAAATGTAAAATAAAAAAAATGGGTTTACTATTCATCATCTTCTTCAAATCCAAAATGGGTTTACTAATTTCGAAATCCAAAATTATTTATATTAGTAAACCCGATTTACAAATCCAAAAGTTTTTGTTATTTATCTTCTTCTTCAAATGAAATATACAAAAATGGGTTTACTATTCATCTTCTTCTTCAAAGATGAATCCAAAACCATTTTCAACAATAAACCCATTTTTATACGCAATTTCAAAAGCCAAAATTGTTTATATTAGTAAACCCATTTTCATATTCAATTTACAAATCCAAATCCGTTTACTATTCATCTTCTTTTTTAAAAATGGGTTCACTATTCACCTTCTTTCTAAATCGTTTTCAAAATCATTTCTAAAATCATTTTCAAAATCGTTTTCAAAATTAGATCCCCAAATCAACTAATTTTAGAGAGAGAAAGTTAAAACTAATTTTGGATATAATTACGAAATGGTTTCGAAATTAGAGAGAGAAAGTTGTTGGGTTTGATATAATTACGAAATGGGTTTCTTGAATGTTGAGATGGAGAAGAAATGAGGGAGGAAGATGAAGAAATGAAATTAGGGTTCTTGAATAATCATTGAGGGAGGAAGATGATGAAGTGATGAACAGTAAGGGCAAAATGGTCAAAGGGACAGAAAATGGGACGGTGTTAGCATTCCATCAAATCGCAGGGGGGTAACTCAAAGGATTAGTAAAACAGGGGGGTAAGTTGAGTTTTGAATTAATAATAGGGGGCAAACTCAAAAAATCCCTTAAAATAAAGATATGGAGGACCGTGAAAACTCAGTTGCTCCCAGATACTAATAGTTGAAAAATTCTCCACCATCCAAAGAAATTTAAATTATTCTATCTCCATATTTGGAACAATAAGCTATCTTATCTGTAAAACTTTATAGAAGACAGGAGGAAAGGACTTGCCTTTGTCATATTCTGAGATTGAAGCCTTTATATTTTAAAACTCCTGGAAGGAATACAAACATATCTTCAGCCAATAGTAGGTGATCAACCCAGTTACTAATGTGAGAAGGCTTTTTGGAAGAATGAATTAATCCACTGGAGTCGGAGATGAAATAGTTCAGGAATAAATGATGATACCTCATTTAAATTGGAATATCATAGGAGGATTTTATTTGTATGGAATTACACCACGCATTACGTCATTATTTTGGGCAATCTCATATTTATTTATTTTTCATCTTGTTGGTCAGTCAGTGCAGAGGATTCATCATCCAGTGTCCAAGCCAAGGTGTTACATGACCGCTGAAAAGGAGGTAACATGTTATATGGAGCCTGTCTTCTAGCGTATGTGACCAATTAATCCTCGATTTTGTATTGTGTTTGCATTGCTTCTTTTTGGTCTTTACAAATATTTATTTGTTTCTTGTTTATTATATTTTAAATTTGTCATGAATGTCAATGTCACAGAAAATTTGAGTGAGCCTATTAAGTATATTACATTTGTCTTGTGAATGAGTTCATTTGCTTTCCCAAGCTTTAATTTAGACCAAGGTTATCTGAACACTTCTCGCCTATGTATCCCTTTTCTGTGCCACACATTTCTCTGCAACCAATTCACCACTGACAATCATTACGGTCACCGAATTAAAATTTCAAAATTACTCATAGAGTTGCTACTAACCTTGACCTTTCATACTTTATGAAATTGTATATTGGAAATCAGGTCCATCTTTTTATCATATATTCAAAACCCAGATCTATGTATATATATTCCAGAAACCATATTTATGCATATGCTTTGGAAATCCTGATATATGTATTTATACACACACCCCTATGTATATTATACATGACGAAACAAACCTAAGACAACAAAGGAACACAGTAGACATTTAACTGGTTAGCAAAGAAACATTTAAGGGCTGTACCCATTTCCAATATGAGCCCAAAATGCCAAACATCTGTGCGATTAGTTCCAGCATTCTCTACAAAATCTAAATAGCCAATCTTATTTCATCTTTTACATAAGAATATAATATGCATGGCTCAAATTTGAAGAAGGCATCCCACAATTGTCAAATGTACTATAAGGACTTTAATTTGGATGAATAAATTAACGCTTCCTAAATTCAAATGCTTTCCTGCACTAGGGACTAAATGCTAGTTTACCCTATTTAAATACCACCCGCGATGCAAATCTACCATCCTTAAAATACCTCCTGCTATGATGCTTAATGAATGTATGTGGTTATGCCCTTAGTTTGTATTTATCAGAATAAGTAAATTTACTTCACAATTCTTCTCCTTAAAATGGCCTCCTAGCCACGAATAATACTTGAAGAGGAAGTGACACCAATTTGATAAAACTCGTTTATATTGTTTGCTATGTGGGAAAATCTGTACAGGTCTTGCTCAGTAGAAATGGATTTGAAAGTGTCCAGTCCTTCAGTTACCACATTCTCTTAGGTAATCTTTACAAATTTTCATTGAGCTCACTGTTATGCAGAAATGTATCCTATGTTTATAATAATGTTTGCGTTTTCATTTTATGCTTTCTTTTTTCCCTCAATTCTATATAGGGGGTCAAGTTTACTCAAAGCCAAGAAGGTTAGTGAACTCTTTTTTTTTCCCTTTCTTTCTCTTGATTGTTTCAGAAAGTTGTTCTGATCGTTCTTACCTCTACTTTTTATTAGCTTTTGATTATACAAAATTTTCCCGATAAAGGTCGTCTGGTACCCTGCTTTGGAAGGGAGCCTTGTGCACTGGTGCTTTTATATGTGTGTCAAGTGTGTGTATATATATTTTACCAAGGAGGCCGAGTCATTTCAAACCTGCAGACCTTAAAGTGTTGTCTGTAATCTGTACTGATGATTCTCACTCTTGTTTTTCTCTTTTTAATTTTTTTATCGGGCGTTTTTTGTGTTTGGCTATTGGACTCCCTTATCTGTCCCATTGGAATGAGTGGTGGGAGTCCCGCTTTAGATCTTCTCATTATATATACATGCATGTACATATTTTATTTATGTTCCCCTCTTCTTTTGGCCTTTAGGGAAGTTGATGGACTATGTACAACATTATCTTCCTTCAAAATAGGGACTCGGTCATTTTCTTCAGACAACGGTATTACACCAACACGCTTCTCCAAGTGATTATCGATTTTTCACCGTCGCTATTTCTTCAGTATTACCATTTTTTAATCCATGATTTTTCAGGAGACCTTGTTGATGCTGTTGTCCCTTTCATGGGTGAATCAATTAGTGATGGCACCTTGGCTACATTCTTGAAGAGTATTTTGTTCTAGCTTGTCTTTGATTCGCCAGAACTATCTTTTACTGAAAATTAAAATGATGAAAATTATTTTCACCTATTTCGATTAAATATTCTTTTGTATAAGACAATGAAACAAAATTAGTGAATAAACTTTGCTGAATGGGTGAAAAGTATTTTTCACCATTTTATTTTATACCTAGGAGAAAATTATTTCAACCTGAACCAAACGGGCCATAAAGTATTTTATATATTTTGGTCTAAACACAATCATTAACATGGGCTGAAACCATTATACCGTTTTGTATGATACATTGTGAGCAGAGCCTGGTGACAGAGTCGAAGTTGATGAGCCAATAGCACAAATTGAGACTGATAAGGTAAATGTGGCAACCATGCGACTTTTTGTTTTAATTTTGAAGCATCTCTAACTGTTATGTCTAAAGTAATTGCCGCCTCAAATTAAAATTGGTTTTTTCATGACTTAGGTTACGATCGATGTTGCTAGTCCTGAAGCTGGCATTATACAAGAGGTAAATATTTCATATCTACTCTTTCTCTCTCTAAGGATGTGTTTTTATTGGTTTATATGTACAAGAGTTGGATTCCCTTGGGAAAAAAATTAGAGGGTGGTTTTTTATTCCATTGGAAAATGACAAGTTAGTGTAAAACAAGTTGTACAATGGGAATTGAGTCTGTAGAAACTTGATGCAATCTAACATCATTAAAGATCTAAAATATGGAATCTCGAGGTGCAATCAAATGAACCCTAAATTGGATTTTTATGTTATGTGTCCGTCTCTCTATCTGTACTATTAAACAAAGTGCAGATTCCAACTCTTTTGAGGATCCATCTTACTTTTGATTTTCAATTTTGCAATGCATTCTTTTTTTCCATAAAAGATGCAACCTTTTTAATGTGGATTCGGTTTTGATGATCTTATTATGGTTTCTTTTTTTTCTGTTAGTAGCTTATAGCCAAGGAAGGTGATACCGTGGAACCGGGTACTAAGATTGCTGTTATTTCAAAATCTGGCGAAGGTGCACCGGCTACGCACGTTGCTCCATCAGAAGAGGCGTCACCTCAACCGCCACCTCAGCAGGCAGCAAAGGAGGAGAAGCCAACCCCTAAAGTAGAAGTAGCTCCTCCTGTGAAGGAAAAGGTTAAAACACCTTCTTCTTCACCACCTAAAACCATGGCTTCTGAACCCCAGCTTCCTCCCAAGGACAGGGAAAGGCGAGTAAGTATTAAAATAGTTTCTCCTCGTACAAACTCACTTGCTATGCTCTGTAATATAATTTATTTGTTCACATCGAATTGATCGTGCTTTTAATCAATCTTTTAAATTATTAAAAGAAAATCTATTTTACTTAGATGTATGCATGTTATGTACATGTCTATCTATACTATTGTATAGAGCAAGCATAGATTTCAACTGTTTTTTAGGCTCCTTCATACTTTTGATTTCCAATTTTACCCCTGCAATCTTCTTTTTCATAAAAAATATGATTGCAATAGGATTTGAAGCCTCATTATTTTGAAAGCTAAACACACATCCGACCACTAGCCCACCTGTCATTTTTGTTAATCATTTTCTTCAAATTAGATGCATAGGATGCAAACACGACGTGTGCAGGGTCAACTAGTGTTATAAACATGTCTATGTGTATCTATTTCTTTTGGGATATCTGTAGATTCACGATTTTTTTCAGGATTAGAAAACGTTTAGCGTATTGTGGGTCCTTTGAAGTGACATTTATCCTAGGTGACAAATCATTTCAAAATGAGACCTGCTATAATACTTTGCTTCTGTTAATTTTGAATTGGTGGAAAGTTGGAAACAAATGATGTTGGAAGGGGTTGTCACGGCAGTAAGGGTGAACTTGGGACTGTGTGGTAGGCACACGGTCTCAGGTTTGATTCCCCGCTGCGTGAAACCTTTCTTGGGCCATTGGGGCATCTCCCAGTCGAGCAACCAGGACCTCATGGGATTAGTGGGGGAGGGGTCCCGATACCCATGGTTATAAAAAAAAAATGATGTTGGAAGTATTGGGCTAACTGGCAGGGGAAATAACCTATATAGATACATATAAAAGTTTACCCTGGTTCTTTTAATGGTCATTGAATGAGGTTCGTCAGTATCTTTTCTTGTATCTTCTGTTTAACATAATCTATTATAGGTTCCTATGACGAGACTTAGGAAACGGGTAGCAACACGCTTGAAAGATTCACAGAATACATTTGCGATGCTGACCACTTTCAATGAGGTCGATATGTAAGTCTTAACTCTGAATCTAACCAACACTTATTTGGAGTATCGGGCTGTATCTCTGCCATTTTAACTTGCACCTTTCTCCCTGAATTCTTCTGTTTCAGACAGTCTTGCTTCTGTTATTGATTATGGTTTCAAATGCAGGACTAATTTGATGAAGCTTCGTTCTGATTATAAAGATGCCTTTGTTGAAAAGCATGGAGTGAAGTTGGGACTTATGTCGGGATTTGTTAAAGTATGTGATACTCCCTCCGTCCTTATCAGTGTTTGACTTTTACATTTTCTAATAATTGAAAAATTGCTCCCCTTTAAACCTTCAAATAATTGCTCCTTTGTGTTTGAAAATATGCATGCCCAAAATTTACCTTACTTCTGTAAAATCGACTGGAACATGCGCAAAAGGTGGGAAAGCACATCCACTAGAACATGCTCCAAAGGTGGAAAAAAAACATCCACCTCAACATGTGCAAGGGTGGTAACAACATCCACCAAAATAAAGTTGATCACGGGCAGCCGGAAAACACTTGGCTGAACCAAAAGACTACTGGGAAACACTTAGCAGCAATGGAAGAAGAGAGGCGCAAGACAATTGCACTACGAACACCAGTAAAACTGAAGCCGAAGAATAGCTGCAAAAGGGGGAAGCAAGTTCAAAGCCAAACAATGGGCAAAACCAATCCACAAACATACTCTCCAGCAGCCACTCTAGGCATAAAAAGTCCCACCAAATACAGATGATGCTTCAGCAGTAGCTTGCTTCGTGCACGAAAGCAAAACACCAGTTAATTAAAAGTGGAAGCACGGGGGCCTCTGTATAACAAAAGGCAGTAGTGTGGTACTGCAGTGAAGCAAATCAGCATGCAAATATGAGGGCAGAAACTTATTTTTTTCTCTATCTTTTTTTTAACCGGATGAGCGGCAAGACCACCTGCTGGAAAGGCAGAAGAAATAGAGGAAAGCCCTAGATTAAGATTGAATTGCTCTGATACCAAGAAGAATTTCAAAATATGAAATTGTATTGATAATTGTATTGCAACTATATGTTACAAAGACTCCCAAAGGTGGGTATAAATACAATACCAACCTAAACCCTAATAAAAGAAAAGGAAATAAAAAATTGAGGAAAACTAAAATACCCCATCTATGGTATATATGTAAGACAAGAAAACAATACCATATTTAAAATAAATACTATAAACTTATTTGCTGCAAATCTTGATTTCCAACAAATCTAATCTATTGACGGGCTTTTTTGTAATGTGTTCTCTGATACTTTTTAAGTGCAAACTGTGGCTGTCTGCTCTGAAGCATATTGTTTTTCATTTAATTTTCAGGCTGCTGTTAGTGGGCTTCAGAATCAGCCAATTATTAATGCTGTCATTGATGGGGATGACATAATATATAGAGACTATATTGATATAAGTATTGCTGTTGGCACTCCAAAGGTAATTGAGTTTCGTATTCCTATTTCGTTCGTCTCTTAACAGGGAAAATTACAAAATAGACCTTAACTTTAGAGGTCTATTTCAAATCATCCTTCCATGTTTAAATTGTTGCTGCCTAAACCTTTGAAAAATGCTCAAATTTTCATTTTTTTTTTCTTTCTTTTAGTGGAATTTTGCATGGAATAAATTGTTTTGGTACAACTTGGTTTAGCCTAGATCTATCCTCTCATGTAATTGTGAACCACCCCTCCCCCCATAAGTATTTGTTTCCACGGAAAACTTTACCCTCTAAAAGTGATCGTTTCGTTCGAGTTTTGGTTTATTCTTGAAATCTTAAATTGGTAAATTTACATTGGGATTCTCTTATAATTCATGTCAAGTAGTTGAATCATAAGTTGACGTGGCTTAAACTTTCCATGAAAAATTACTATCAAAAACTCGAACCAAATGAGCACTAAAGCAATTGCATGAAATCCAAGTACGTTCCAAGTAACCAAATCAAACAAATCCTTGGGTTTTTATAGTTATGCAATCTAAGTCATGGGTTTAACTTCATTAATTTCGAACACTAAAAGCTGTGTAGCCCATCTTTAATTATTTATATATATTTTGCATTTTAAACCCTTGTTTTTTTTAATGCATTTTTACGGACACCATATTATCTTTTGACTAAAGGGCCTCGTTGTTCCTGTTATTCGTGGTGCTGCTGTAATGAACTTTGCTGAGATAGAAAAGGAGATAAACACACTAGCTAAGAAGGCAACTCAAGGTTCTCTATCAATTGATGAAATGGCCGGGGGTACTTTCACTATATCCAATGGTGGTGTCTATGGAAGCCTTTTGAGTACTCCCATCATTAATCCTCCACAGGTATAACTCTACTATTAAATGCACAATCTAGTTTTACACTTAAATCTTTTTGCTAGCATTCCTCATCCTTGGTTATTAGTGATAGTCAATATGTATCCTAAGAACCAACTAGGATGGAGCAGATATGGACTATTGGTATCTTACATTCAGATTTAAAGCGGGTTTTGATACTAAAATTACTTATTTCCAAAGTTAAAGGGGGCAAAAATTAAATTAATAGGTGTAGTTTTCAATTTTCGAATGACAATTTTATTACTAATACAATTACTAATACATAAACTTTTCCGACATAGAAAGGGGTGGTTGCCCCATCTGTTGACACGCGGGAAATAAATGAGTGACGCACACTCATTACTTGTCAATATACAAGGCACAAACCATTTTGTGACAGGAACCAACTATGCACAGTACAATTATAGTTGGATTGGGTATGGATTGAACCAATACTAACACTACTTGGATGAAACAAGTGAACCCGCCCACGACGCATTGCCAGCCCTAACAGGAATGGCAAATGTCCCCGACTACTATACAGCTACAGGGATAACTTGTGTTGGGGAGCTGGGGTCAAGATAGGCAGAAGGGTCCCTTTACACACGTGTGTAGGTGGGTGGATTGGGGAGGGGGTGCAGTAGTAACCGACTATTAAGATTATCATTGTATTGAATATATATTGTATATATATGTAGATTGGACATAGCATGTGTATATATATATAGTCCCTATATGTAATGTTTCTTTTTATACATATAACAAGTACTCCTTTTGTCCTAGATTAAGCGTCCACTTTCCTTTTCTTTTTAGGGCATAATCAACTTACCAAACTTCATGATAGAAAACAAGTTCTGTTTGAAATCATTGATTGTAATGAAAATATGAAATTGGTGGATTCTTAAAAAATTTGAAAATCAAGCATGGACTCACTGTCCAAAAAAAAAAAAACATGGACTCTTAATTAGGATTTGAGTAAGTATCATAGGTCCAATCGTTGCCATTCCTACTTGCCTACGTGTTGGCAAGAAAACCTGTTGAGGCTAAATCTGAATCTCTGCATCTCAAACAAACAATAGCCACCCCAATTGACAGAATTCATGGAATGACATTTGCATTTTTATTGTGGTTGTCTTGGTCTCACCTCACCCGTAACATTCTCAACAACTAATCACTGACTAAATTACAATCAAATTGCATTTTTTTCTTGCAGTCGGCAATATTGGGGATGCACTCGATTGTGAACCGTCCGATGGTTGTTGGGGGCAACATCATACCTAGGCCTATGATGTACATCGCATTGACGTACGATCACAGGCTGATCGATGGCAGAGAGGCTGTGTTCTTCCTCCGCCGCATTAAAGATGTAGTAGAGGATCCCCGCAGGCTTCTCCTTGATATATGATGAACTCTGTCTCCCACCTGAAATCATGATCCGACTCGAATGGAACTTGATGTACCTCCTTGTTGCTAGACTTTAAATTTTGTTTGAATATGTATTATTGGTTGGTTCTTCACCATTTCAGCCAGTTTTTAACAACTGCTTTTCATGTGCCACTTAATAATAAAGAAAAACTTGTAGAGAGAGATTGGTGAGTTGTGCTTTCTCCGACTGTTGAATAATATATTTTGACCGGGAAATTGTTGGCTTGTTCGTTTTAGTGGATTTCTTGATTTTCACGTGAACATATTTATCTTATTTATCTAGCACTAAATAGTGATATTAATTTATTACTTATTGACTATAATAAATTGCGATATGATAAGGATGAATTTTACTTGAATTACACCTTTTAACCGGTACACGGTAATCACATTATATATGTGAGATTATTGTGTCCTAGAATTATTGTTTCTTGAAGTGCCGTTGTCGTTTTCTGGACAAAAATGTCCATAAACGTTCCTTTAACAGGGTTAACATCATCTTCCAGATTGGTGGATGTGTACAATTATTTATGGGTATTCTTAAATGAACCCACTAAAACAATAACTTCAAAAAATTTGAGAGAAAAACTCATTTTTTTCTGCCAAACAATGCTTAACCTCTTATCCTTTATTTCAACATCACCAATTTGCTGCCTCTGTTACCGATGATATTTTAAGGGCTCAAAGGTGTGCTAAATAATGAAGTTGGACAACTCTAATAAATTTTAGTGCAGAAATTCTTTACTCCCCTCCGATTAATTCCGCTCATTAATTAAAATTAATAGGTTATGATGTAAAAGAAGAGCAGAACATCAATGGCCAAAAGATTCGTTGTGATTGCAAAGGAATAGGAGCCATAAATAGCCAAAGATTCCCACCGCCACCATACCAATTTTTTGTTGTTGGGGGACTGATAAGAATAATCATACTCTTAGTTCATAATTTCTGGGTTTTCTCGATCTCGATCTCAATTTTATTTTATATTTTTCCAATATTGCAATTATTGGGAATTGGAGATCTCAATTAGGGGTAAGTGAAGGGAATTAATCTGAATTATGAGTAAGTTTATAGAGTGCTGTGAATTAATATAGTCGCGGGTTTAGAATAAGATAGATAGGGAATAAAGTCTTGTTTGGATCTTAAGAAAATGGTGGGGTGAGTAGAAAGGAATTGAAAAATTTTGGTGGGGTAAGATGCAAGTTTACTCAACCTGGGGTGAGAAGAATGGTTTTGTGGGTGTGTTTAAAAATTCCCTTATTTATTAATAATATTTACCAATTAATGTGGAGGGTTGTATTAATTTGAAAATGTTCAAAATGCCCGAGATTGGCCACATTTAGCTTCTCGGATAAAGAATTATGATAGGGCCATAGGATAACTGGATAAGAGTGGGATAATATAATGTCAGAAGTTAATCGGATAAGAATTATGTTGAATATGATATGGTATAAGTTAGTTAAGGATTATGTGGGGTAACTAGATTAAAATAAATTTAAATGTGGTATCCTAAGTAGAAGTCGAGATATATAGCATTCAATAAACTAGTATCTCCAAAAAAAAAAAAAAAAAAAAAATAAATAAAAATCTAGTGCAACTTTTGAGAATGAACCAATGTTAGTGTTTTTGTCCATTTTTTATTTTTTTAAGTGTATAGTTTTAGTATTAAAACGGTTTATATACATCTTTTGTGAAAATTCCAATATACAAAAATTATGGAGTATTAATTTCCATGCCTTTTTCTAAAATATCCTTTTTTGCAATAGAAAATTTTGAAGAAACATTGCGACAGTTTTGATATATTTGAATACAATTAATTTTGGAATGTTAATAGCTGTACTTTATCTTAAAAATACTCTTATTTCACATTAGAAAATATTTGAGTTAGTTATTTCCCATAAGAAATACTTTTTGCTAGATTAATTTTTACTTATATTCTGAATATAAAAAAAAGTTTTGTAAAAGTTTATTTATCTTAAAATAAATAAAATTACAAATATCATGTGAAAAATCAATTTTATGGAGACTTTTAGTGGTCAAATTAAAAATCCAATTACTCAATTTATTTATCACTAAATGGCAAAAAATGGTATCGAACTTTTACCATTTTTTGCATCCAACTTTTATGCAGTCAATTTTGGTATTGAACTTTTTAATTGCTATCAATTAGGTCTATCAGTTACCTGCCGTTAAAAAACCTAATGGAAAAGTAAATTCATTTACAAAAACCACCCCAACTTTTAATGTATTTATACAAGCAACTCCTAACTTTTTAATTTTATATTTTATGTATTTGTAAAGACCACCATATTACGAGAATCCTTCAATTTATTCCCCTTTAGATTAATTTCTTGTATTTTGAACAAACAACAGAAAAATCAAACAAGTTTGAACCAAAATAAAAGGAAACAAACGCATGGCTTAGCTGTTTGCTATTTTTCTTTCTGATACATCAAAGTTGAAGGAAGTTTGCATGATGTTTGTCTTTAATCAAATTCTAATTGCCCTTGAATATTAATTTATTTAATTATTTGAAAATTTTGCTTTTTTTTTTTGCTTTTTTTCTTTTTTTTTTTCTCTTTTGAAATTTAACCAAAAAACAAAAACTCAATAATCAAATAAATCTTTTGAAGAAAAGAGAGCTAAGTGTAGGAAAAATTAATCTAAAAGGGAATAAATTGAAGGGTTTTTGTAAAATGATGGTCTCTGTAAATATATAAAATATAAAATTAAAAGGTTAGGAGTGGTTTGTGTAAATACATTAAAAGTTGGGGGTATTTTTGTAAATAAATTTAATTTCCATTAAATTTTTTAATGGAATGTAACGGATGGACCTAATTGACAACAAAAAGGTTGGATGAGGAAAATGTTAAACGTGTATAAGTTCGTTAACAGTATTTGTCATTTAGCCTTTATCCTCCCCCCCCTCCCCCACCCACCCACATCCCCCACCCAAAAAAGAAAAGAGTAACTATTTTTGTACTTTTTTGCTTATCCCACGGGTGTGATAGTTTTATCACATACTTTGTGGGATATTAAGCGCAAGTGGGATAATTTTATCTCACATGTAATATTACCCAGCGAAGTATCAAACTTACGATATGATAAATATGTCATGACATACCTCCTAGCAGCAAATACACGATAAGATAAACTTATCACATCCACATTAACGCCAACTTAACCACGGGAGGCGACAAATTTGTCATATCACACCTTTTCTCTCACTTGTCAAACATATCTTAAGACATTTGAAGAAATTTGGATAATTAGTTTAAAAGTATATGGGTCAAATTTTGACATGCGTTTTATGTTTATGTGAGTACTCATTAACGATCTCTACACCATCGAATTCTAAACAAACAGACCAAATACTGTAGAGGAGCCGGATCGAAAGAGTAGTTAAAATTTGCTAGTATAAAAGGTCAGCCAAAAAAGAGGCGGCAGTTTTGCACCTGTCGGTTGGGGATTGACTTTTGCTACTCAAAATACAATAAACAGTGTAATTAATTAAATGTAATCATTGACTTATGAGTTAATGTTTGTTCCCGCCAGTGCCCCAACCGTTCAAACGCGTACCATTGCCATGCAACATTAATGCACTTCTAATATCTTAAGGATTACTAACCCCTATATATATTTGAGGGCTTTTTTGAGTGAACAAGTACAAGTAAAGTGAGCTCAAACAATACTAATATGGGTGTCTCTCAAAAATGGGGTTGTGTGATTCTTCTCCTCTTAAGCATTGTCTTTCATTTGAGTGATATTACTCTTGGAGATGACAAGTTTGAGACAGATGGATTTGGTAATGATGGTTGTGGATTTGGCCGGAAAGGCTGTGGTGGTAGGGGAGGAGGAGCTGGTGGAGGTTTTGGAGGTGGTGCTGGTGGTGGTGTAGGAGGTGGAGGAGGTTTAGGAGGTGGTGCTGGTGGTGGTGTAGGAGGCGGAGGAGGTTTAGGAGGTGGTGCTGGTGGTTCTGGTCAAGGTGGAGGAGTTGGAGCTGGTGTTGGCGGTGGTGCTGGTGGTGGAGGAGGGTTAGGAGGTGGTGGAGGTGGAGGAGTTGGTGGTGGTTCAGGCAAGGGAGGAGGATTTGGAGCAGGTGGTGGAGTTGGTGGCGGTGCTGGAGGAGGTGTTGGGGGAGGGGGAGGAGTAGGAGGTGGTAGTGGTGGAGGAGTTGGTGGTGGTTCAGGTAAGGGTGGGGGATTTGGAGCAGGTGGTGGAGTTGGTGGCGGTGCTGGAGGAGGGGGAGGAGTTGGTGGTGGTTCAGGCAAGGGTGGAGGATTTGGAGCCGGTGGTGGAGTTGGTGGCGGTGCTGGAGGAGGGGGAGGAGTAGGAGGTGGTAGTGGTGGAGGAGTTGGTGGCGGTTCAGGTAAGGGTGGGGGATTTGGAGCAGGTGGTGGAGTTGGTGGCGGTGCTGGAGGAGGGGGAGGAGTTGGTGGTGGTGGTGGTGGAGGAGTTGGTGGTGGTTCAGGCAAGGGTGGAGGATTTGGAGCCGGTGGTGGAGTTGGTGGTGGTGCTGGTGGAGGTGTTGGAGGAGGCAGCGGTGGTGGAGGCGGTGTTGGAGGTGGATCAGGTCATGGTGGTGGAATTGGAGCTGGTGGAGGTGTAGGTGGTGGTGCAGGGGGAGGCATTGGCGGGGGCGGCGGCGGCGGCGGAGGCGGAGGAGGAGGAGGTGGAGGTGGTTCTGGCCATGGTGGAGGATTTGGAGCAGGAGGTGGAGTAGGTGGTGGTGTTGGAGGTGGAGAGTAAAACTACTTATTAGTCGTTGGCATAATTCAAATGGCTGGTTAATTAAGAGGAAAACATAATTTATGTTTGTATTAGCTTATATAAATAATAGAGCGTATTAAAGCTGCTTTGCTGCATGTAGAAGAGAAAAGATGTGTCAATGCATGTAATGCTGAAAATTGTTCTTGCTCCTTAATTAATAATATAAGCCCTATATTATATTATATTATATTATATTATAATACATATAGAGAGACCAAATGGAGTTATGCCATTTAGAAAAATACAAATTTGGAGAAAGAGAGCAACTCTTTTCCTTAAAATCGACCATTAAAAGCATCTTACTGCAAGTCCCCGCTAAATTGGTCCAAAAACCCTCAATTGTATTGATTTAGAATATAATTTATGTTTTTACGAGGAGTTTATTTTGGATGATGCCGTAATATAATTGACAATATAAACTTATATTGATGAGCTACAGATTATGGTTATCGTCACTTTGCTTTGATGATGATCAATAAATTTAGACTTCTTCGTAAAATCACTTCACTATATTTACTAAACTCGTACTTGATTAATGTCAAAAATTTTAGTTTGGGTCGTGAACCATATAATTGACATAGTAAGAGTAGTATCGTTCTAGTAATTCTTCAAATATTATTTTTTGAAGATTAATTAATTTCAGCCTGATTAATTTTGAATAGTGAATTTTTTTTTTATTTTATTCGTCTTTAAGTTAAGAGTGGAGATTGACTGAAATTTTCTTAATATTATACTAATTCCAGCTTAATAAATGATTGAGCAGGGAACTTTTTTAGTAACGTGAGATTGTTGCTGGAAAAAACTGAAAACCTATATATATATATATAATTGATGGGTGCTTCTATTCTAGCGCATTATTTTCAGTTTGAGAGTCACCACTCTTGGAGATCATGACAAGCTTGAGAAAAATAGATTGGGTGGTGATGAAAGTCAATTCTGGTTAAATAAAAATAAATTTATTTTCTCATACATACATGTTTGTCTATACACATGAGCAATTATTATTATTATATAAACGGAATACTGATCGTTATGTTGTTAAATAACGAGTCAATTCAAATTATGCTCGAGTTGTGTTGGTAATTAATACTAAACACACAAATAACATAGAGAATGAATATTTAATTATTGGTTAAAATATTGTTAAATGGTGCATTTGAATATCCGGTTTTTAGAATTGTATGAGAAATATAATTTTATAGAATTGTGATTCTTAAAATTGTAATGTCGTAGAATTACGATATGTACCATTTTTGTATTGTGCATATCCTTATTTAGAATCCTATTAAAATTCTAAATTTGTTGGTTTGGTTAATTTTGAATTCATTTAAAATTTTAAAGAGATCGAGATTCTAGATTGAGTTAAAGAACTTCCGCCACTCACCGTTGATTCGTTGAAGCTCTATTGACCGATGTTAGCTCTCTGGCGATTCACCAGAACACCCGCAATGGGGGTAGGAGCGGTGGTTGCAGAGGATTTCTAATTTAGGGGTGATCAATATTGTTTTTAGAATTATATGGGAATGGGAATTGGAAAACCTTACAAGGTGGAATTTAATTTTATAGAATCGATAGTTTTAGATTCCGATATAATTTTATATCTTGACACTTTAGGCTCGTTGGTTGGAGTTTTAGAAATGGAATTGGCATCCTAAATTCTAGGAAAACTCTTTTCCTAACATGCTAGATTCCTTTTCGGTATTTGGTTCATATCGGAATTCTTTGTGTTCAGCATCCTGAATTACTTTTAGGGCTGGCAATATTTGACACAACACGCTAACCCGATACCAACTTAACACAAAATTAGCGGATTTGGGTTAAGCAAAAACGGATTCGAGTCAATTTCAGGTAAGATACACTTAACCCGCCGCAAACTAAATGAGTCGTGTTTTGGGTTAACTAGCAAACTCGAAATTCACTCGCAATTAACACGATTGTTTTTTATATTTTTTGCAAGTATATATATATACAGTAGTATATTTTATTTTGCCATCTTGCTTGGACAATTATATTCTTATTTTGAGTATTGTTAGTAGATTATAGTTATTCTATGTTTTTACTTATGTCACGCCCCTAATTATAGGTGCTTAAATTAGTGGCGCAATGTATAAATAATACTATATATTTATTACAAGTATAGATTTCTATAGTGTAAAATATAATAAGGAAATTACATAATAGCAGCGATTCAATATTTAGAAAATAAACATTACATTCGATAATAAGATGCTAAGTTTTTTTTTCAACAATGGTTGAAATATATATATCTATATATATTAGTCTCTATAACTATTTAGTGATAAAGGACATTCCCTTTATTTGTTTCCCTCTCTTTTCGGCTTCTCTTATCGAAGTCATTAAGAGTTACTTGTAATAAAATAAAAATAAATAAAGATAAACTTCACAAGTCCGTGAATACAAAATGTCCAATTTTAAAGGTTAAATGGTATTGCCAAGCTTCTCGTATATCAGCTAATATATAGCGACATAGTGTAAGGTGATTAATTTTTTCTTTTTTAAATATAGGAAATAAACATGAATAAAAGTATAGTTTATTTGCAACCCCTTTCGTAAGTCAATAAAATTTTATCCTATTACGGGTCATTTCTCCACTTCTCCACTCAAAGATTGGCTAATAATAAACTAGTTCTGAACAACGCCAGTATTCAGCTCGCCATCCAATTATCCCTGGAATGGTACAGGTCACTGAGGGAAATATGTTGTCACATTTTAATTAAAGGTTAAAAGAGTTAAAAACCTTTCAAAAATTATATACCCAATATGTTTTACATGTAAGTTTGATAAATCGATGCCTATGTATGTAGGATACTTAATTATAAAAAGGGTGATTTACCTTTTGACCCCCATTTATTTACCCCTATTCCACTTTAGCACCCAAAGTTTGCAATAATTATCCTTTGACACCCATTTGGACGGATTCCGTCTGGTTAAAAAGTCAAACCGTTAAATCCTTTTTCAATACCGAAAATACCCCTGTGGCTGGATTTAAATGAAAATCAAGCCATTTTCACAAGGCCATATCTCACTCAATTCACGTCCAAATGATGCGATCCACATATGGTTGGAAAGCTCTTACAACATAAATTATGAATATATTACTAATATTCAATAATAATCAATCTAATTGCCTTGAAATTGCTGCCAAAGTTGACAAAAAATTACTTTTTTCAAAAAAAAGTTTCACGAAGCCATTTTCGCAAGGCCATATCTCACTCGATTCAAGTCCAAATAATGCGATCCACATATCGTTGGAAAGCTCTTGCAACATAGATTATGAATAAATTAATAATATTTAGTAATAATCAATTTAATTGCCTCGAAATTGCTGCCAAAGTTGACAAAAAATCATTTTTTTCAAAAAAAAAGTTCCACGAAGCCATTTTCACAAGGCCATATCTCACTCAATTCACGTCCAAATGATGCGATCCACATATGGTTGGAAAGATCTTGTAATATAGATTGTGAAAACATTAACAATATTCAATAATAAGCAATCTAATTTCTTCTAAATTGTTGCCAAATTTGACAAAAAAACTCATTTTTTCAAAAAAAAGTTTCACGAACTCATTTTCACAGGACCATATCTCACTCGATTCACGTCCAAATGATGCGATCCACATATGATTGAAAATCTATTGCAACATAGATTATAATTACACTAATAATATTCAATAATAAGCAATTTAAATGCCTCGAAATGGCTTCCAAAGTTGATGAAAAATTACTTTTTAAAAAAAAAAGTTTTCACGAACATACTACTGAATATTATTAATGTATTCATAATCTATGTTGCAAGAGCTTTCGAACCATATGTGGATCGTATCATTTGGACGTAAATCGAGTGAGAAATGGCATTGTGAAAATGGCTTCGTGGAACTTTTTTTTTTTTTAAAAAAATGAGTTTTTTTGTCAACTTTGGCAGCAATTATATTACTTATTATTGAATATTATTAATGTGTTCATAATCTATGTTGTAAGAGCTTTCCGACCATATGTGGATCGCATCATTTGGACGTGAATCGAATGAGGTATGGCCATGTGAAAATGAGTTCGTGAAACTTTTTTTTTGAAAAAAGTTATTTTTTATCAAAAAAAAAAGTGAGTTTTTTTTGTCAAATTTGGCAGAAATTTCAAGTCAACTAGATTGCTTATTGTTGAATATTATTAATGAGTTCATAATCTATGTTGCAAGAGCTTTCAGACCATATATGGATCACATCATTTGGATGTGAATCGAGTGAGATATGGCTTTGTGAAAAATAGCTCGTTAAACTTTCTTTTGAAAAAAGTGATTTTTTATCAAAAAAAAAAGTGAGTTTTTTTGTCAAATTTGGCAGCAATTTAGAGGAAATTAGATTGCTTATTATTGAATATTGTTAATGTTTTCACAATCTATATTACAAGATCTTTCCAACCATATGTGGATCGCATCATTTGGACGTGAATTGAGTGAGATATGGCCTTGTGAAAATGGCTTCGTGGAACTTTTTTTTTGAAAAAAATGATTTTTTTGTCAACTTTGGCAGCAATTTCGAGGCAATTAAATTGATTATTACTAAATATTATTAATTTATTCATAATCTATGTTGCAAGATCTTTCCAACGATACGTGGATCGCATTATTTGGACTTGAATCGAGTGAGATATAGCCTTGCGAAAATGGCTTCGTGAAACTTTTTTTTGAAAAAAGTAATTTTTTGTCAACTTTGGCAGCAATTTCGAGGCAATTAGATTGATTATTATTGAATATTATTAATATATTCATAATCTATGTTGTAAGAGCTTTCCAACCATATGTGGATCGCATCATTTGGACGTGAATTGAGTGAGATATGGCCTTGTGAAAATGGCTTGATTTTCATTTAAATCCAGTCACATGGGTATTTTCGGTATTGAAAAAAGATTTAATGGTTTGACTTTTTGACCGGACGGAATCTGTCCAAATGGGTGTCAAAGGATAATTATTGCAAACTTTGGGTGCCAAAGTGGAATAGGGGTAAATAAATAGGGGTCAAAAGGTAAATCACCCTTATAAAAATAAGAATATATAAAATACCATCAAGATTACATATATATATTTTTTACTAACCAATTTTTGTTTAGATTCATATTTAAGTCAATTATATATATAAAAGTAAAGTTTAGTACATGTTATGTAACTATATCCACTCTTTACACATTCATATATATATATATATATATATACATTTATATATACATTAGTACATAATGGGAGAAAGAGACAAATGGGTAATAATTGTGGTGGGGGTAGTTTTCGGATTTACATGTATATCTTTTTTTTTTTTTTTTTAAAACATACATGCATCATGTATGTGATAGACATTTTCATTAATTATAATAGTATTCTAATTAAACTTCTAATTTAATTCACTCTATTCAATATATATAGGTGTAACAACAATAGTATATATATATATATACTAGTTTTCAACCCCGGCGATATACGGGTGCCGTAAAACTATTATATTAACATTTTGTACAATATTTTGGGTTAATTCTATTTAATAAGGAATCACTTATATATGTTTTCGTGAAATAAAAATTATAAGTTTATATTTGATTTGTTAAAAACTCAATCTAAAAAAACTCATGCAAAAGAGAAATTAGTAATTAAAATATGGAACTACTTTTTAGTGTGCAATTGGTTTAGATAAATATAGAAACAATATAATAGTAAATTAAAATATTTTCATTTGATTTAGATAAAATATTTTGTTTAAGTAACACATGGAAAAAAAGATAATTGATGGGAGTAATATATAGCAAATAATGAGATAATAAGTGGAGATGAGTAATAAAGTTAATGTAAATAATGGATCATGAAGAGAATGATAGAAGGGACATATAATGGTAGAAGTAAAAAAAAAATTTAAGAAAATAATAAAAACTCTAGTTATATAAACAAAATGAGTGCATTTAATAAAAGGCTACATGACAACATATAAAGAAAGTAAACAATAAATAAATAAGTAAAATAAGTGCATTAAATAAAAGAACACATGGCAATATATAAAAAAAAAGCAATAGATGAACCACTTTCTCCATTTTATATATATATAATCTACTATTAGATTAGATAACTACCCATTAATTAATATATATAAACTACCCATTAACCAATCTCCATATATTAATTAATCTCCCCACATAGATTTAACTTAACTATAGAAAGGAAGATTCTTTACTTGTTAGGTAAATATTTATCTATTACACACACATATTTATGTCAATATAAACGGAGGCACTCCAATAGCTTTTCATCCCATGTCAAAATCGTTAGCTACATATCTATGTCACTCACTAAATTTTTTATTTTTTTTAATATTCCTTTCTTATACACCAGTGAATTCAACCCAACGACTATAAACCTTAGATTCCTGTGCACCTACGTATATATATTCCTAAGTTCAATATATGGATATTTCATCAGTTCAGTTCGCCGTCTCTTATATTTATCAATTGATTATTTATTCATTTATTTATTAGGGTTTTATTTTTCGTGCCAGCTGGACCCAAGTAAATACTCACATATTTACTAACATATATACACATCATAAGTATAATGTAACTTTTAAAAAATAGAAAGAGACTAACTTTTTTTTTACTCCTTGAATCGTTGAACTTCCTAGAGTTTGGCAATTTTTTGGACTTTCTCCCCCTTTTTTTTATCTCTCGCTATTTGTATTTTTTCCTTCCTCTTTCTTTCCTATTCATGCATATATATATATATATATATATATATAGATGGTTAAATGAGAGAAAGATGAAAGAGAGAAAAAGAATACTAAGAATGAGTCAAAGGAGCCCCCTCCTCATTCACTTCATTGTTAGCAAGTTCCCTCTCATTAATTTTCCTTACACCTCATTGGTCCATTTGGAAACATCCCCCTCCCTCATTTTTATTCCCATATTTCCTTTCTCCATCTAGATAATTCCTATCCTTTGTCTCATTATTATTATTATTATTATTATTATTATTATTATTACTACTACTACTACTACTTACCTATTTGCTTCTTTTAAAATAATTATTCCCATTTTTCAAGAATACACCTCTTTTATAAGTCTTCATAATTTTATTTTATTGTCTTCTTATTATATATATACATATATATATATATATACTTCTTTTTAAAGTTATTACAACATGTGTGATGGAATGCTATTTATTTTGACTCTAGATTATTATTATCATATTATTTTAATTAAATATTGAATTTTGGTATTGGGTGATACTTATTATTAGTTATTAAAAATTTAAAACTATTATAAGATAAGTTAATTATTTTCACATAATACTTAATTGTCATTAAAATTTAACACGACTTGTTTATTAAACGGGTTAGTTGGGTTGTATCGTGTAACCTGTAAAATAAGAAAGTCATGCTCGAGTTAATATAAATGACACAATTAGTTAAACGGGTCGTGTTCGGGTTGATACTAATACTATAATACTTGTGTGTCAACACGAATCGAACACAACACACATACCCAAATTGACAGCCCTAATTACTTTCATTAATGTTTGGTTGAAATAAAAATAGAAATAGAACAAGACCAATTTTTCAAAAATACCCATCTTCATAAAGAAATCTAGAACTCTTATTTTTATAATTTAACAATAATATAAAACTGAAAAATCAAAGCTTGGTAAATGTATACCTAGCTATCCATACTAATATTCTCAATACAAATGTTGTCACACTCATAAACCATTGCATGCATGTTTAATAAACGATGAGTTGCCCTGCTAAATAAATCTCTTTGAAATTTGTGGTTTTTACGATGTATCATGGCACACACGTACCCCATCATGTATAACATGCCTATCATATTGACTATATTTTTAATACTTGCGCTCGAATTATTGCTCGTCTTCTTTACACTAACACGGTCCATTCCCTACAAAGAATTATGTGATTTTAATAAGCATATGCAATCCGAGCATAAAGACACAATGATATAGAGTATGTCAACGCAAATTGAAAAAAATATAAATCAACTATAAATTGCTCTTTTTTTTTCTTTTTTTTTTTGAAATTGATTGAATAATTTCTGCTAACAACACGTTATACGTATACATGTATATATATGAATATACAAAGACCAGGTTCAAAATTTCAACTCATATTATTCTAAAGGGGTTCTTAACTAGACTATCTCCAACTTGATTCAATTTTAACAATGAAAAATACCAATTCCCTACACAAGCACGGAGTGTACACTAATGGGCAAGTTCGAAATATCTCTACTAAATCCTTAAGAGAAGGGGGTACGTATAAATTGTAAATATACATAGATTTGAAAATCCCTACCAAATCTTTAACATAAGTAAGAATAATAGAGCAATACTTAATTTATTTCATGAGTAATTTTATTTCTATCCGCGAGTTTTACAATTTATCCACCCTTGATTTATGCTAACCATTTTCTCAAAACTTTCTTATAAAAATTGAGAACTATATCCATCAATTAATAAGGCTTTAAATATATTTACTTTTAAAATTAGTTTCTTAATTAGAATATACTTCCTTAGTAATAATTAATTTGTTAAAAGGTATATTAATAAAAGTACTATAAATTCATTATTCATCAAAAATATACAACACTACAAAACTGGGTGGAATTAATTTATATTATTACATCATAACACTAACGAATAATTTTTTTCAACAAATGAGTTTACTATTGTCTTTTTCTTTTTCCTATACAATGAGGGCTCTAAAAAAAAGCAGTATTGGAACTTAATAAACTAATTGAGAATTAGTGGAGGTAACAAACATTGTTTTCTTCAATCTCAATCCTTTCAAGTCAAAGGAAGAATATTCAATTATAGTATATGTTTGTTTTCTTGTTTGCCATCATGAATATGTAATTAAAGTTATAATTTTAATTTACTTCTAGGTAGGAACTAAATTTTGTAGACATATTACAAATGTTACTAAATTTTGTAGACATTTTACAAATGTTTCAAACTATACTTACTGTTTAATTACTATTCAAAGACTAATGTGAATTATTGTACAATCTCTATTCTGGAAACAAATGTGAATTATAGACTATAGTCTAATCTTATAGTTTAATCTCGTGTCCGGAAAGTGAATATAATTGATAGTAAAATATATATTTCAGAAATATCATTTTATTATACAATTTATGTTTACATTTTGATATATTATACGATGATGGATAGAAGTAAAAAATTGGTGGATAATTTACAACTGAATTAAAAAGAATCATTATTTTATAAAAATTACGCTACTACTGATTATTGTAAGTTTATTTAACAACGTGGTTAAACTTAGTGGGAAATAGAGATTATCTTTGTAAAACCTGAAAAGAGGGATAAACTAACAAATTTCGCGGATAGAAATAAAATCACCCTTATTAATTACTAATCAAATTGATTAGGTTGTTTAATTTTTTTTGATTTTTGAAATTTAAATTTTGAATTATTTGATTTTCTATATTTTAGTAATTGATTAAGTTGTTAGAAGTTATTTAATTGTTTAAATTTGAATTTCGAATTTGATTTTATAGCTATTAGTTTCTAACAAAATTTTAGACGTTTAATTAATTAGATTTGTTTAATAATCAATTAGATGATAGTGACATTATATATATGAATAACAATAACATAAATTAGATTTGGAGTTATATTAATTTAATTTTAATTCTTTATCCGTAAAAGTTTGTACTTTAAACAAAACTTTTTACCTTAGATTATTGGTATAAAAATTGTGTCCTTAAATAGATAGAGAAAGGAATATTAGTGCTTAAAACTAATTGCCCTATTTTTATTTATTTAATTAAAGTAGATGTACTTATTGATTTGATGGGTTTTTTTAATATTAAATCATTAATAAAATAATATTTATAAAATTAAATCAATAATATTTTTTCTCAGTCTATCCGCATTCGTAGATTAATTTAGTAGGTGATACGGATTAACTTAAGAACGCGAATTAACTGTATGATATAGTGGATAGAAATAAAATTACCCTTATTTCATATGAAGATATATAGATCTGAAAATCAATATAAAAAGATATAGATATGAAGATCAATAAATATATATATAGAGAGAGCCCTTCTTTTAAGGATCGTCCTTAAGTTAACTAATTTAAGAACCGTCCTTTTTGAGGAGGTAAACGGATGAATTTTTTCATGAAACTTGGTGGAGATTATCTCTATAATGATTATATCATCTTCACCAAATTTCATAAAAAAAATCAATCGGGAAGTGAGTTAACTGAAAAATTGATATATATGCGCATTCCTAGATATTGAAATTTTAGATTTTTAGCTAACCCACTTCTCATTTGATTTTTTTGATGAAATTTGGTGTAGATGATCTACTCGTTATAGAGATCATTCTTACCAAGTTTTATGAAAAAAATTAATTGTTTACCTCTCGAAATGGACAACCCTTAATTTAGCTAACTTATGAACAGTCCTTATGAGAAGGGGACTGATATATATATATATATATATAAAGAGAGAGAGACTTTTTAACCTGGTTGAGTTCTTGCGCAACGATGGAGACGGCCATTTTCTCCAATTCTAAATATACAAAGTTTGTAGTTAGGGCAAATAAAGGGGTAAAGGATTTATTTGGAATATTGATTTGTTCTTTGTAAAATAGAAGGGTATTTTAGTCTTTTAAAACTATGGAGGAGGTTTCTAGGTTTAAACTCACCTATTATGGGGGGAATAAAAATCCTCATTTGGCAGAATATAGGATTCCTTTACAAAGAAAGAACCAAGCAAAAGAATCCTAAAAGGAAGGGAATATAGGATTCCGAGAATCCTCTAAAACTCCAGCTAAACATGCCTTTTTGGTGCATCTAAATAATAAATTTCTAAAACCATATCCCAAATCTAATTCTATGCTATATAATTGAGGTTGCCAAACACCCAATTTTGTTTATGTCACTACTGTAAGCTTTTAAATCAGCATTGTTATAGTTAGTTATAATTGCTATTTTTATTGTACTATTGAAGACATTCTAAATATAGTAGAATTGTGGGATATATGTTATATTAAAAGGCGATTTCATAGATAGTGATGTAAATACAAATTACCTTAGTATTAGAATTTAATTAAATCTATGGGAAATAAAATTTTAAAATTTTAAAATGTAAAAGTGTAAAATGTTGGTGCATTGAAATGAATATATATATATATATATAGAAAAATATTCCATCAGAATCAAGTTTAAGTGCTGAGGGAGCCTAAAATTTATAAATGTATCGAGATCAGTATGGCTTCGAAGGTCCAATAGCATTCACTAGCCCATAAGGAAACACCAAGCATAGCCTAAATCAAGGAAGAAAGAGTTGGACCATTTGCTGAGGTGATGCACCACGCCGAGTAGAGGATACATGGCCATGATGGTCTTGCTAACGTAATGTTTCTGTCAAGATGGTCGTACTGACAAATCTTATGGCCAAGATGGTTGAGATGACGTGGAAATGACATTTTTTGTATTTAAGATAAGGATAAAGTCACATGTAAAGTGTTAGAGTAAGTGTCTAAGTTTTGTCTTTTTTTAGTCTTTTACTGTTTACCCTAATAGATCATTTTGTAAACTTAATTCTATGTTTACAAATAAAATGGGGAGAATTCATTACTAGGGTCTTGAATTCTAGGTAAGTAATTCTAGAGAGAGAAAGTGAGTAGCTCATTTGCATTATTATCTAAACTATTAACTTTGAGCAATATATACATTCACAAAAAAATGAAAGATATACTGTCAGAATAGCATAAGTTTTACTGGAAAAACCTACCAACAACTGAAATCTCTGTTTCATTCACTATTTATTTCTCTTATTCCAACTAAATAATGCTTAACTTAAGCCATGGTTTAAACAAGTAGTAGGCTAGAAGGCCTTTAACCTCTTATATACCATCCCACAAGAGGGTGGGGATATAAATGCATTCCCTCTCCCTCTAGTAAATCCTGTTTTGCTATAACAACCTTCTTAAACAAAGGCAAAACTGATAGCAACTACACTGCAGAAATTGCAAGAGATTCTCAAAGTAAGCTTATGAAGCTCAAAGTGGACAACCAGGCCCTTATGCAACTCCTCAAAGAGGAGATTAAGAAATGAACCTTCAATCACTTAAAAACAACTTTCGAGGTATTTTCTACTCGAAGAGTAGACTCGCAAGTTATAATAAGCCACCCCTAGTAATTCTTAAAGGCCGAGTAGCCGAGAAGATTAAGGTCATTCAAATAGAAAACCTTATGAAGACACTGGTGGTATTGGTACAGGAAATACCAAGTGTCTTTGATAGGCTAAGAGCATCTCCATCGGGTAGGGCAAATTGATAAATTTACCCTACGCCTTTTCACATAGGAGGAAGTAAATGGATAAAAATTATGAAGGTAGGGTAGAGAGCGGGTAAACTTACCATTTCCTTAAATTTTAGTCTATGGCTCATACGAGTAAAGGACATTCGTATCAAAATAATAATAAAAAAAACCATACGAAGCTGGCTTACTCGTATGAATCATTTCTTCTTCTTTTTTTAAAAAAATAAAAATAAAAAAAAATACACCATACGAGGTTGGGATACTCATATGGGAATTTCCCTATTCAAGCTTTACTTTTTGACAAATAAAAACCACCCATACGAGGTTGCCACCCTCGTATGGTTATTTTAATTTTTTTTTTGAAACTCATATGAGTGACAAAGTTTTGTATGGCATTTTTTTAAAAAGAAACCCATACGAGTGTAGGACGCTCGTATCGGTATATTTTTACAATTTTCGTTGTAAAAAACTTTAAAACTTAATAACTAAAAGGTAAATTTGCCCTAATTTTTACCACATCCGCTATGGATGCTTCAACTGAAAAAGATGGATGCCTAAAGACATGGGCATAAAATGATCTGCACAAGCATATTGGCTCTATTATTACTGGAAATGCAATACTCACACCCCAAGGGACTTAGCAAATAAGTCATTGGAAAACAAAATAGGTTTATGTTCACCTTGATGGCCGAATAGACTCGACCGACCATGTGAGATATTACCAGTAGGTCATGACTTACTCGATATTTGACAATGTTGTCATGTGTCGTTTGTTCCTAACAAGTTTGGGGGAAATGGAGTTGAGATGGTTTACTCTACTGTCAGCTGGGCAGATTAATAATTTCATAGAGCTGGCCGAGCAATTTTTGGCTAGATTCATAACAAATAGCAAGATCATCAAAGGCCCTAAAGCTTTAATAAGAAGTTTCAGATTCTTCAGCATTATAAAATCAAACTCAACGTGATAAATGTACTTTGGGAGTAAGTTTAGTGAAATTTTTGGGTTTTAAGAAGGGAATAGAGTTAAGCCCAAAGCAGATATAAGCCTTGCAAAACTTGGGAATGCCAAAAAACCTAAAGGAATTATATAAGCTAACATATAAGGTTGCAGCCCTAAACAGGTTCATTTATAAGTGTTTAGACATGTGCCAACCTTTCTTTAAGGCATTAAAAAAATCTCAAGTTTTCCTTTGGGATGAGGAGTATGACAAGCCCTGACCGATTTAAAGAACTATCTTAGCAGCCCACCCTTAATCTCAATCCAGAAATGAGCAGCCATTTTCATCAGAGCAACATGCATCTTTAATCTTACTAGTTTACTATGTCAGCAAATGTATGGTATGTGATGAATTAAACTACTTACAGATTGAAAAACTTGTTTTAGCACTGATCATGACCTCTAGACATTTTCGTTATTACTTTGATACTCATCCTAACATTAAGTCATAAACAAATGCCGAGATTAATAAAGAAATGCTTAGAATATGAGAATAGTAATCTAAGTTGATACTTATGTCAGCAAATGTTATGGACTACTGTGATGAATGATAAACTACTTACTCAAAATGATTGAAGGAAAAACTTGTTTTGAGCAAAGACTGATCACAGACCTCTAGACGTCTTCGTTATTACTTTGATACTCATCCAATTAAAGTTTTAACATTAAGTCCATAAAAACTATCCTTTACCCCCTTAAAAACCCCAATCTATGCAGAATGATCCTTAAACTTGTTTTGAATGGGAAATGCTCTCTCACACACACACACACACACTATATATATATATATATATATATATATATATTTCCAATGAATGCCTAAATATCTTATAACAATTACAATGAAAATAATAGAACACAACCAGTCAAATTGAAAATGAAAAGTCTATATAATAAGTGATAAAGATTGGAAAGTTGACATAAAACCTACTTTAAGGGTTACAATGAAAAATGTAGAGTAAAAAGATTGAAGGACTCATATATACAGAGGCGGAGCCACATGGAAACCAGGTGGGTCCATGGCCCCATCTGGACTTTTCAAAAATTTTTGTTGAGTATGGGGGGTTTTGTGTAGTAATGTAATTTTCAGGGGGCTTATGTGCAATTTTGCATGTACGGAGGAGGAGGGGCTTATGTGTGAGTAGCGTTATAAGTATAAGGGCATATTTTGGTAACTAAGTGGAAGGCAAGTGTATTATATGGGGTAAATTAGTTGGGGTGAATTTCTGTAATAAGAGAATATGCTAATTATTAATATTGTAATTATTTTTTTTAGGGCTTTTTCATTTTTCTATTTTGGTGTTGCAGCTTATCGATTTTATTTTTTCTATTCTTTCATCTTTTGAGGTTGATTTAATATTGGGTTAGAAAAAATTGAATTTTATATAGTAAGATGTTTTTGAGAAAAAATTAGCTGGGAGATTAATATATGAAGTTATTGATAATGAAGATATTATTAAACATTTTTAAAATATGAAGTTTCAAAGGAGAATACTGTAACTAAAAATGTGATTTTTGACGTATAAGATGTTAAGTATTTTAATGTAGTATTTTGATTTTAACCTTATTAAAAGCACATACAATTTTTTTTAAAGCGTATTAATTTGGGCTCTCCTGATTTTAATTCCTGACTCCACCACTGCATATATATATATATATATATAAATATATGTATGTCTTTCAAAGGACTCAATTGAAAAATGTATAAAAGATAAATTATAACTATAGTGCCTTTGGTATGGGATTACCGCCAATAATCTACCTAAGAGCACTCCAACAGGTTAAATATATAGTGTTAAATTTGCAAATTAAATAGCAAATGAGTGTGTACTTTTCTTTCTTCAACATGCTTTATATATTGTTGAAATGGAGTAGGGAGTGTCGTGGCTCACCAAATGCTCGGTACTTTGCTTTCTTCCGTATATTAGAAATTATGAAGCCATCTTACTGTGCCCAAGTTTTCTCTAATTAGAATAGGTGGAAGGTTTCTATTGGATAGCATGGATGCCATATTACTGTGGTAAATATAAATGTTTTATATTTTCATTGCAAATCAAGTCCTCTTTTTAAAAAGCTCTTCTTAAATACATTCACCAGATTATTCAATTTTCCCCGCTTCTATTGTAAATTTTTAAGGAAAAATTTAAGTTTTGTCAACCAAACAACCCTTAATCTTTCATGACATGTTTCACCCCCAAATGACTACCAATTCATTTGGGAAAAGTTTGCTAGACCTAGTAAAAAGAACTAATTTAAGAACTTGCAGCAGAGATTCGTAAAGGAAATAAGTTCTTTCACACTACAAGTTCTTTTTTTCGATTTATTGTGTGTTAGCCTATTTGCAAGAGAAGTCTAATGAAACTATTTTAAATAAGGAGATGTGGTTGGATTATTTGCCAAAGCTTGGACGCGGATTAATGTTGGAAGAGGGTTTTGAAGAAGACAAATTAAGGTGCGGTGAAAATAAAAGGATTTCAGACTTCTAGTTTGGATTTGTAAAAAAGAGTGGGATGAGTTAAAAATAATAGAAAATAATAATAAAAGACATTACATAAATGGTGATTATAATAAAGGACATTCATTTAAAATCATTAGTTTAAAGGACAACTTTTTAATAAAGGACAAAATATTAATTATTTTATTATTTCAATTAGTTATGTTGAATTTCAATACTACCCTTCTTAAAGATAAATACAAGAAAATAAATATATAATTAAATTCAGAATGAAATCAATAAAAATAATTGTGAACAAATTCAAACACATATCATAAGAAAATCAAACAAGAAGATAAATGGAAGAATTATTAAAAAAAAAAAGTCAAATAAGAAAATGTCTCAAATTAAATAGACATACTATGAGAGTGAAGTTACAAATATGTCTAAAGCACAATTCTCACATATGATATTGTAGTTGTGTTTTCCACACCTTGTGTTCAGTTATATTAGCTCATTAGACGTTTTACAATTAAGCATATACTCAGACATTTTATTTATTGGCCAGTCCATGTGTATTTTGCATTTTTGTATTTTACACTTTTTGTACTAAATCATATTAATCTATTAGATATTGATCATGATAACAGATATATTATACTTGACCATCCTTCATAGTCAGACTGGCCCAAAATGTAGGCAACATGCTCCTAGACATATTATTTGCTACTTGCACCTTATGTAGCTTGTACTTTTGTGTTTTACATTATTTATGTAAGACAAATTGTATTATAGGGTGAGTCACTTAACGCTGAGTTCAATTAAAATTTTAAATTCTAATTTTAAATTTTATTCACACTCAATCAAGTTTAAATTTGATAAAAATTTTAGATGTTGGAGTGGAATTTCTTTTGTTAAGTTTGATATTGTGTTGAAATCATTAGAATTTTTGCTAATTGAACTTTACTTGCATTCAAACTGTACAATCTCCTCTAAAAAAAATAAAGAAAATTAGATAACACATCTATTAGAGTATAAACTACATTCAAACTCTTCATTTTGATAAATATTAGACTTATCTTCAGCTTTTAAATCTTCTTTCAAAGCAACAACTAGATTATTAAAGTATCACGATTCCATTGGCATCAAAATATACATGGACAAATTCATCTAATCTAGGATTCTATTTTAAAAGATGTATATTGCTTGAACTATATTTTAAGATGAAGCTCACCAAGATTTATAAATTTTAACTACATAATATAAGTTATCAAAATACATAAATAATATCATATTGATTAATTTTAAACTTTAATAAAAAAAAACTACATTGTTGTTCCAATATACACATCATATTCTTACCAAAAAAAATTAAAAATACTACTGCACCAAAACATTCAGACATATTTAAAGAAAAAGGTTAATATTGATTAATTTTCTTATCAACAAAATACAACCTTTTAATCTTTTGACATGGCTTCTCTATAATTATACTGCATCATTTTTACCATCGTCGGAACTTTGTCAACGCGTACCAATGGATAACAGTGTCATGGCCGTTTTTACCATCATTTGGTATGTGTGTATGTCGTTTCACTTGTGTGTGGTTGGAGGAAAAACCCTTATTTTTTTTAAAAAAAAGAAAATTTGTTTATTCCAATTCTTCTTGCCTAACACTTGGGTAGGGTCGGGTTTAATTAGATCATATATAATATTATTTGATCTATGTATTATAACTTTTTTTTTTCCTGTGGTATTGGGCTTCCTCTATTTAATTTTTAATTTTTTTTGTTTATTCCAAATCTTCGTGTCTAACACTTAGGTAGAGTCATGTTTAATTAGATCATATCCCTTATTATTTGATCCATACATTATAATGTGGGTTTTTTTTTTGGGCTTCCTCTATTTTAATTTTACATTTGTATCTCAAGGCCCATTTTAATTTAATTCAACAAGATTTTAGTAGCTTTTCACTCACTGTTGCATCCAAAAAGGTTTCAACACTCTTGTTCAAAGCTTATTCTTAATCGCCAATCATGGTGGAACAGGTAATCATTTTCTCATTCTTTGAAAAAAAATAAAAAATTTAGTAGGCCCGTGTTTATAGAAATAGATTGATTTCTTCATATCTCTTTCATACTACTCAAATATCTTCCTCTTCCTTGTGTGTTCTTTGGCATCATTGCCAGCACCATTTTTTTTCTTTTTTCAATTGTTGAACATTTTTTTATTTCATTGATAACGATTCTTACCCTCACATCTTACATTTACTTTTCAATTGGAAGGATATTATTTCTTCATTACTTTGTATCAGCATGTCTCTCCATCCAGATTATTTTCAAATCTCCATGATTGTCCATTTACTCAATATTGTATCGTCAGGTATAGTGCTTACCAGTTGGATCGTCCCGTTACTATTGTCGTTCTCAATGTTCTTCAATTCTATTTTTTTAATTCATGTTTTGTTGTTGTTTGATTATTGTGTTCATTCTTCTTTGCTTGTTCGAAATATTTATGTGTGTATTTTGTGTACTCAAAACAAATATGTTGGAATCATGTTCGTTGTTGACTATTTTGCTTGAATGAGCTCACAATAGTTGATAAGTTTCAAAAAAATTATTTCTTATCCTATTTGTTGACTCTAAACTTAGCTAACTTTCAAATTTGAAAATTGGTTTATTTAGACTTATTTTTTAATATATGTTTTTGTTAAATCCTTTTTTTTATTTTAAAGGTTGTTTTTATATTTAATAAGGGAACTATTAAAAATTTCTTTATTTTTGATTTTTAATTAATTTAAACTAATTTTTTCCTTTGTTAAAAAGTTGTCCTTAAAACTAATTCTAAAAATAGAATATCCTTTATTAAAAAGAGAGTAAGATATTTGTCCTTTAAAAAAAAGCCCCTAAAAAGAATTTTAAAAGATGTGGTGGGGTGAATCACATGTTTGGCTTTTTTTCTCTTAATTTTTTTTTTAATATGAAGCGGTGATGAAATTCGGTAATACTTTGGGAGAAGGGATGGGCTCAAACTTTAGCGGCCTGTAATAGGTCAAAAGCCGGATACAAATATGAGTATCCAACATGGTACTATACTAACACGGGTTATACCAAATCTTTAAAGTTGAGTTTGACACGTTGACTAAAGAGATGGGATAGAAAAAATTTAGGATAAGAGACCGGAAGGATTCGAAAAGTAAAATTGTAATATAATTATAATTTATACATAATCAAAAATATAATAAAATTAATGTCAAAAAAATCTATAAATAATACTGTCCATATGCATGAATCTAAAGCTCAAAAATCACTGGCAGAAAATTCGGACAGTGGGGTCATATGTATCCCAAACTAATCGTAATAACTAAATTATTAATAGAAAAAAAATTAAAAATGAGTAATGCTACTCGGCCTTAGAGACAGTGCAATAATTAATATAAATGCATCTCTATCACGCAAAATGCATTCGAAGCACAATTTTTAATTGGGACATATTTTGGCTGAATAGCTTTTCTTATTAGAAATATATATATATATATATATTTCTGATTGACTCCACTATTAACTATTTTTTTAAATTTAAATATTGTCAATAATACACATCAATTCAAATATATCCAAAACATACCCTACACATTTATATAATTTAAATGTTAAGTGGGGTTGTTACACCCCATATATGAAGGTGGCCACACCCATGTGTGATTGTATCAGTATCAGGTGAGGCGGTGGCAACCCGAGTCGAGGCGAGAGAGTTATGAGAGTGATCGGAAAGCAATCGTGAATGGGAAAAAATCCTAGAATGTACGTGGAAGGTTTTTATTTCACATGAAATTTTCATAAGATTGATTATAGTGCCGCACAAATAGCTATGTCATTTACTTCTATGTAAACTGAAAAGTTTCATTCCATACTATAGATAGTGTGACGTAATTGTAACTATACTTAAGAGGTATCTAAAAATTAATAGAATAAATGATTGTCTAATATGCATCCTGAACATATCTAGATGTATTAGTATATATATATATATATATATATATATATATATATCAAATACGGATACAAAATCCCCGCGCAAAGTATTGATGCTTTGGAGCCCTTTAGTAATCAAAGACATTCGTAAATAGTATCTTCAATATATACTAGAATTCCTTAATCAATATATATATATATATATATATTAAAATTCATGAAAGATTCTAAATTCGAGTTTCATCCGAAGCAAAAAAGAATGTTTTAATATTATTATAGTAAAAGAAAGAAAATTAAACCTTTCCTTTTTAAATAAAAAAACACCAAAAGTAAAGTCAGATGTGACTTTTTATTCTTCAAACTAAATCAGTTTTTAACGTAAATAATTAAATTAAACTTCTTTTAATCGTATTAGTTAAAATAACACATTTTTAAAAATAATAATTTAAAATTACTATTTAAAAAATAAAATAATAATTTAGAATCACATTTTATAAACTTATGAAAATTTGTAAAAATTTAAAATTGTTATTTAGAATCATGTTTTATTTTTTTTTAAAAAATTGTTTGGTCCTCGTGAGTTGTTAGTTTTGGACCTATCCGAACGAGGATTGAGTATTATTAAAGTGTATCCGTACCTAACCAATGACCCAACTGCTTCCGACGAGTAATGTTCCCTTGCAACATTAATGCACCCTCCTTAAATTTCGGATCCGGCCCCCCTCCCCAATTATACACCCCCCCGCAGCCATCTAATTTCCCTCGATACAAACCCAGCAAGGACGGAAGCTAGGGATGGCAAAAAAACCCAACCCGGCGGGTTTCCGACCCGACCCAACCCGAGTGGGGCGGGTTTTTTTAAACTCGGGTCGGGTTTGGTATTTTTTCTAAAAACCCGGACCGGGTTCGGGGCGGGTTAGGGTTTTGCATGCCTAAAACCCGACCCGACCCGACCCGCTTGCATATATATATATATATATATATTTATTTATTAAATACAAACAAACCCTAAAATTACTAATCTAATAGTCTCCCACTCTCACTGCCGCCTCACTCAGTCACTCTATCTTTGAGCCGTCCACTTTCACCCTCTCTTCTCTCTGCCTCTCACTCTCTCACTCACGCCAGCACACAGGCACACCATCCGTCCTCCACACACCACGCCGTCCGTCCTCCACACCTCCAACGTTGGATATTATGACTACTCTAAATTCTAAATTGCAAATTTGGGTTCCAATTTTTGGGTTATTGGGAAGTAATTTATGTTTATTCTGGTTTATTTGGTTTGTTAATTTTCCCCCTTTCTCAATGTTTGTATTAATGATATTTGGATTTTGGGTTCTTGGGTGACATTTTTCTGTTGAAGAATCCGGTCAATTCATTTTGTTTAAAGAGAAAATTTATGTTGTTTTGATTTGTTGGGAATTCACAGTTGCGGGGTTATTCGTTGATAATTTTTTTTTTATTCTAGATTTCATTTAGCGTTTGTGATTGGTTCTACTAGATTAATGTTCATCAATAGATTTTTGGTTTTAGGTCTTTTTGGTTGCTTCAGTTCAGACTGTCACTATCATCAATGGAGTTTACCCTCTAATTCGGAGCGGGGCGGAACGGGGCGGGACTCCGATACTTGTACGCGGGGCGGGTTTGGATTTTCAAAGAAAAACCCGTCTCGGGTTCGGGGCGGGTTCGGGGCGGAGCAGTATAAGTGCGGGTCGGGTTCGGGGCGGAGCAGTATAAGTGCGGGTCGGGTTTGGTATTAGCCAAACCCGCCCCATACCCGACCCGTTGCCATTCCTAACGGAAGCACCTGGTGCTTTTAGTGGGAGCTGAAGCTACCACTCATTTTCTCGAATTTTTTTTTTTTTATTTTCATATGTCTAGTATTAAGTTTAAATAAAGGGTATAGTTATAAGGGTGTTTTTAGTTTCGATCGAGATAAAAATTATGGTACTTTTAAATTCAAATAAAATATAAAAGTTCTGTTTTAGTTCGATTTTTAAATTTTTGATATCTAAACTTGAACCAAACTTTTCGGTTCAGTTTCAATTATGTTTTATTCGGTTTTGACCTATATTTTGTTTTTCTAAATCAATTTAACATAATAATGTAACACTAATACTAATATAAGATTGATTCATATTCAAATTAAAATCATGATTTTTTTAGAAATAAGGAACAAACATATATATAACATGTTTTCTATTTAGTTATTATTTAATTTGATTTGTACATTTACAAGAATAAGACACATTAAATAAAATGATGAATTATCTTGCCATCATGTATGTACATGTGATAAAAAAGATCTTAGTATTGTGTAGTTAATTCAATAATAAGGGTACGCGTTGATGACTTTTTTTTAAGATGATCACAATATGCAATTAATAAGGAACATATTTTTATAAAATGACCTATTTTTTGTATTATAGTATAATTAATGTATACCCTTAGAGTATATATTAACAAAAAAAAATTTAATACATAATTCGGTTCAGTTTGGTTCAGTTTGGTTCAGTTTTGGATTAGCTTGCCCCAAACCCGAACCAAACTATTCGGTTTCGGTTCAATTTTCTTGTTTTCGGTTCGGAGTTTTACGGATCAGTTCAGTTCATTCGGTCAGTTTTCAAATTGGCCTTAAGTTAACACCCATATATAGTTAACCTACTCAAGGTGAGTTAAGACATTTTAATGTGATTTTTGGTGCTACTTTTTTTTTTCTAGAAAACTTTATTTACATTTGTGATAAATTTAGAAGTATATTAAAATAACTTCTTTTGAGTGTTAGTAGTCATACCTTTAAATAAATATTTTGTGCTTTCTTTGGATTTTATAAAAAAAGTCGAAAATGTAATAAAAGTACTAACCAAATCACGCATCTAAAATGGGTTTAGTTGAGAAGCGAATAGGTGTGCTGATAAAATGACGAGGATAGGAAGAACCCAAAATAAAAGACTCGTGAAGATTCTCGTTCCGCCCATGGAATTGGTGGATGATCTGTTGGCTGACTTAGAGGGAATTGCCTTCCCAAGGGGTTATTAGTTTGCTTCTGTTTGTTTTTTCTTGTTCCTGTTTCACCAAAAAAAGGTTCTCTCCCTTATTTACTTTTTCAACATCTGCAATGTTATTATTTTTTCTTTTATTATTTTATGGCCCACATTCACGATAATTCTCGCCTCCGTCTCTGACTCCTAGACTGATGACGTGTGGCAATTTGGTTTTTAAGGGTCAAGATTAAAAGTGATATTTTTCGGGATATCTAAAAGAGAGCGCGTCATTTTAGTATTTTACTATTTTCTACTCCAAATTAAAAGAAATAACGACACAATCTTTACATGTCCAAATGATTTATTGTTATCTAATAAAAAAGACAACAATTAAAGGAATTCTGTGAAGAGAAATTTATAATATTAAAGAGAACAATTAAAGTAATAATAACTTTAATATATATATATATATATAATATAGTCAAGCTCAAAAATAACTTTCTTTTTCGGTTAAAAAACGGATATCTTTTTTTGAAAGAGTAAATAATTAAATTTTTTTATAAAATTTAGTAAAGATGATCTCTATGATGAATATACCAATTCTACTAAATTGCATCAAAAAATTTAATCAAAAAATGGGTGATCTAAAAATTTTAAATCTCAACAGTCGAAATGCATATATATATATATATATATCAACTTTTAATTAACTCACTTTTTAATTCAATTTTTTTTGATAAAGGGGGCTCAATTAACCACTTTATATATATCAAATTTTTATTTTTTTAATAAAGGGGGCTCAATTAACCAGCCATGCCCCTACACGCAACTCCGCCGCCATTGTTTTCAGTTTCTCTTTCAAAAAAAATAAAAAATTAACCGTAGTTTAAGAGATTTAATAAAGATCATAACATCTTGACCGTCAAATACTAAATTGCCACATATCATTGATCTAGGAGCGTATAAAAGTCAAATTGCTTATACAGTATATAGTGTGCTTCTTAACCCTATATATATATATTTGAGAGCTTTTCTTGAATGAACAAGCACAAGCAAAAGCAAAGTGAGCATTATAATAGCTCAAACAATATTACTACTATGTATGAGTATCTCTCAAATACGGGTTTGTGTGATTCTTCTCCTCTTAAGCGTTGTCTTCCATTTGAGTGATGTTACTCTAGGCGATGACAAGCTCGAGAAAAAGGGAATTGGTAATGATGGTTGTGGATTTGGTCGGAGAGGCTGTAGTGGTAGGGGAAGAGGAGCTGGTGGAGGTTTTGGAGGTGGTGGTTCAGGTAAGGATGGAGGATTTGGAGCTGGCAACGGAGTTGGTGGCCGTGCTGGAGGAGATGTTGGAGGAGGGGGAGGAGGCTTTGGTGGTGGTGTTGGAGGTGGATCGGGTCATGGCGGTGGATTTGGAGCTGGTGGAGGTGTAGGAGGTGGTGGTGGTGGTGGTGGAGGAAGAGGAGGAGGCAGCAGTGTAAGGGGCAGTTCAGGCCATGGTAGAGGATATGGAGCTGGAGGTGGAGTAGGAGGAGTTGGTGTCATAGGTGGTGGGTCAGGTCACGGCGGTGGCTTCGGTGCATAAAACTACTATTTATGTTATGTTAGGGTATTCATATTGTCAAAGCAATCTTTTCTTTACTAAAATATAGTACTACTTTGAGAAGTGGTATTGTATGATTTTAAAGTTGTACATTGCTCTGATAATATTACCCCTTCCCCCTTGATATTGTTAACTTAAAATCAGGGACAAAAGGGTTTTATAAAGTGCATTAAAGATATCTTTGCAGCAGAAAAGAGGAAAGATTCAATGTAATATAATGTCTAAAATTGTTCTTGTGCTTTAATAATAAGACGGTTTACATATAGAGCAATTGTGTAATGTTATTTGGAAAGGGCGGTATTATTTACACTCGCCATTTTTGCCACAAACATCACCACTCTCACAAACACTCCCAAAGGTAAATTTTTAATCACTAACACCCCATAAGACTCACCTAATGAGAGGTAAATGCAGATGCACACACTTGCCCCATTTGAAGAGAGTTTGTTTGTAATAACTCGCCTAACATACATGAGGCAATGGATGACTTGAGTGTTTTTCAAATAAGACTTGCTTAATGAGAGGTGAGTGCACTTATATAAACTCGGCTCGCATAATGAGAGTGTGTTGCTAAGCACTCACCTAACATCAAGCAATTGAATAATGGATGGAGTATTTGTGATAAATAAAATAGTGTTAAAATATATTTTTAATTAAATTTTAAATGATGATATTTGTGATAGAAATAGAGAGTATAAATATCACCGCCCTTTGGAAAACATACTATTTGGAGAGAGCAACTCTTCATCAAATTAAAACAGCCAAGAAAAGCCGTAAAGAGTATCTTTAAATTTGGCAACTACCCGTATATAAAAGTCAGTCAAATTTGCACCTATCCGCAGGATTGACTTTTGCAAGTCAAAATCTATTATATATTGAAGTATAACTAACTAATTAAATGTAGTTATTGACTTAATTGCAATCTATCTTTATGAGTCAATGTTTGTTCCCGCCATTAACTAATTGCCCCAACCGTTACAGCGTGAGACATTGCCAGGCAACATTAATTAATGGACTCTCCCCTAAAATTCAAATTGCTTATATAGTATTATGGACTACTAACCCCTTAGATATATTTGAGACCTTTTCTTGAGTGAACAAGCACAAGCAAAGTGAGCATTAGAATTAAGCTAGAACAATACTAATATGGGTATGATGTCTCAAAAATGGGTTTGTGCGATTCTTCTCCTCTTAAGCATTGTCTTTCAAAAATAGTGATGATGATTGCGGATTTGGTCATAGAGAATGTGGTGGCGGTGGGTGGATGGCAAGTATGGAGGCAGGGGACCAGCTTATGGCGGTGGTAGGAGAGGAGGAGCCGGTGGAGGTTTTGGAGGCGGTGCCGGTGGTGGAGACGCAAGTGGTGGTGAAGGCGGTGGTAGCGTGTAAAACTACTAATTAATTAGTCCTTGGCATATAATATGGTTTCGTTAATTAAAAGCAAATTAAAGGGTGAACATTATTTATCTTTGTAGCTTAAAGTCAGGGACCAAAGTATTTTATTCCCCAATAAATAAAGTGTATTAAAGTTATCTTTGCAGCATAAAAGAGGAAAGATTCAATGTAATATAATGTTTAAAAATTGTTCTTGCGCCCTAATAATACAACTGTTTATCTTAAATTAGTATTAATTTGTATTCAGAGCAACTCTTAATTTATCTTAGAGTACATACTGTTAATGTGTGCACTCATGACACGTATAATTATTTAAATATAGAAAGAACAAGAGCATCATATGCATTAAATGAGGTACAGCTTCTCATGCAAAACCTAATTTTTTCCACTTAATTATAGCAAACTTAACATGTGCTCTTACGGCACAAGTTAACAATTTCCTTTTTCTTAATCTTAAATCAGTTGTTTTTTACTATTACTATTCCATCGAGATTTTTCTCAATTATTATTCTAGAGAATATTTTATGCGTAGTAACAAGGCTAAGTCACAAATATATATTAATTACGCCATGGAAAGAAAATAGGAAAACAATATTTTTGTGGCTCAAATATAAGCATGCATGAGGTGGATAAACTTACCCTTATTTTCACAATACTAATATCCCATATGTAAGTCATACACATTATATATATATATATATATAACTAAATGACAATAGACATATGAATTGTGTTGAGCAATGAATTTAATTGCCACTCGGCGCTTAATTGGCCCAAAGACGACCCTCAACTGCTCTGATGTGGAGGAGAATTTGTGCCAATCATATCCGTGACAGTATAAATACATAGAGAATTCGATCACAGTCATAGACATATATGATATATAGTCTAAGAAATATTAGTAAAGGTGTGCGAAAATTAATACGAAAAACTCCGTGAATAAGACAGGAAAAAAGAAGACATATATATATGATATATAGTTTAAACAAAAGTACTGACAAATAATTTATTGTAGATAGGAATATATTAATTCTTCATACAATTATATACTTCTGTTTGTTTACTAAAACCAGTTACGTGATTAACATCAAAAGTTTTATTTTGTTTATGTCGAGTAACACAATTCACATACTAAGACTGCACGAGTAGGCGCGAATAATATTAATATAAACACAGATATTCAGCAAATTAAGCACTGGTATTAAGATTATCATAGACACTTTTTTGTTTTTCTTAAAAAAAATAGTCTAAGGACTTTCATTTAATTACAAATAACAAAAACCCACCGATATCTAAGTGGAATATTTCTTAGCTTAATTAAGTTAGCCCACTTGTTGTTGAAGATTGATTTAGACACTTAATTTTTGAATTAATTATTTGACCTGTCAACCGGGCCCTAATACATAGGTACTGGTGAGTCGTCTTTAATGATCACACAATTAAATCTCACAATAGTAAACAATAATAACCATGTTACGTTGAAATCAAATATAAGTTCTTAAATTAAAGACCGAAGTACTGTATGACATGAGAAGGGTGTCGGTAGGTTGACTAATTTAGAAGGTCAGTCTTTTCAATTCCATATTATGAGTTCATTATAAGGTTCCCTCCATTGCCCCAGCAGTCGCAATCACACTGCTATGCAACATTAATGTGTACATAGTCACGCTTCCGGTGGACAAAATTGAAACCTATCTATATAACAAGGGGAATTAATTTTTGGATCTTGAAAATGTATAAGAGATAAAAAATTATGTAGTTAAAATTAAATATCTTTTTTCTAAAAGTTGATAGTGTTTTTGGCACAAATTGAAACTTAGTATGCATATATTTATTGCTTTGTGCTTCTATGCTCGAGTAAAAAGGCACGAGTAAAAGTGAAATGAGCAAAGGTGACCCTACCATAAGGTAAGTTAGGCAATCGCCTAGAGCCCCGAGGTTGAAAAAGACCCTGATTTTAAATAATATAAGAGTCATTTTTATAGTAATTCAAGTAAAAAAAAAAGATTTAATGATATTTTTATATATATAGAAATATTAGTTAGTTCGAAATTAATTTTTGTTTTTATTTGTATAGTGCATATGTGCAAAACTAAAGTCTGATAAACACTTTGAGGGCCCATTTTATTTTTATTGCCTAGGCCCTAACTTCTCGTCGTCCGTCTCTGGAATTGAGCCTATAATTTCATGAGTTTCTTAAACTTGAGCATTATTTTCTTTTTTGAATGTCAATACGTACTCTTGGAGATAACAAACAAGAGAAAAATAGATCAATATTGAGTGGTGATGAATGTCAATTTGGTCTAAGAAGTTGTGTTGCATGTTAAATTTTCCTAAATTTCCTTTTTCTTATTGCTTAATTAAGTTATTTCCTTATTGCTTTATTTCCTAATTGCTCTGGGTTAAGTTGTTTCCTTTTCTTTTATATGTATATCCCTATAAATAGGCCATTTCTATTGTACATTGAGATAATTCAATCAATAATATATACAATTACTCCCTTCTGTTTCTAGTTTTATATGTTTTAATATGGTATCAGAGCAAGGTTAAATCACTATTAATTGCACCCACCAGCTCCTTCAACCAAACCACAGTCGCAACCATCATCAAAATCAGATATGCACTGCCAATATGCACTGCCTTATCGATACTATATCAAAATTCGACTACTAACAAACCATCACCTTCGTCTTTCAAAAAGGATTCCATTGATATAAAAAACTGCCCTAGAAACATTCTCACGCGTCGAGACTGTGATTTTTCTCTTTATCCCCGTCCCACGTGCTGCCGCTGTTACGGTCAGCCCTGCTACTGTTAACTTTAATGACGTCAGCCTTTTTTTCCGTTAAAGTTAACGGCTATTACGGTCGCCATTAACAGCATTAGCCAAATTCGTCAAAATTAACTAGAAACCTTCTGTTAGCCAGTTTTGTTTATTTTTTATCGGTTTTCTGACAATTTAGACCGGTTCTCTAGGTTTTCAACCTTTCCAGACGCAACCACAGTCCCTATTTCTCCAAATTCAGTCTCCAAGTTATAAAATCAGATCAAGTGCACTATTTCTTACACCGTTTACTTATTTGTTGACCGGCTCTCTAGCAACCAAGAACGGTTCACGAGGTTTCCACGCATTCCAGACATTTCGTTTCTCCACATTCAGTTTTTAAGTAACAAAACCAGGTCAAGTGCACTGTTCCTTACACCGTTTGCTTAATTTTTGTTCAATAATCGTTCTGTTTTACATTATGAAAACCTCAGAAATTCCTATCACAATCAAATTGGGTGGAAACAATTATAGTCACTAATTTATTATGTTTCAAAATTTCTTGAAAGGAAAGGGAATATGGAATTATGTTAGTGGCAAAAAAAATTGCCTTGATAAAATCGATGAAAAGTTTACTAATTGGGATATCAATAATAATAAAATTTTAACCTGGATTGCCAACACTGTCATTCCATCCATCAGTCTTCAACTTGAAAAGTGCGATACAACAAAGAAAGCTTAGGATTTCTTAGCACCAGATATGTTCAAACCAACTTTGCCAAGAAGTATAAACTGGAATAAGACATATGTGGCCTACAACAACAACCAGGCCAATTAGTGTCTGATTTTCACTCTAACATGTACGTTACCTAAGATCAACTTGAACTCATGGAACCTCAATGGACAACAGATCTAGGTTTGTAGGAAACCTTCGATGAAGAAACACGACTTGTACAATTTCTCAAGCACTTCTGGAAGAATTTGAACTGATGAGGCCATCTATTCTTCATCGTAAACTTCTCCCCTCTGTTGAATCAGCATTGACAGAATTAATTACAGAAGAAACTCGAAAGGGGCACCACTTCAAATATTTCCTCAATGTTTGTTACACCTCTGGCCTCGAATACCTCTTATATCCTCGCCCGCAGAATCAACATTACCGACCACCCAGAAATACCTTTTCACCACGTCCTCATTAGACACCACCTCGGCCATCATATACACCTCCACATCTTCAAAATGCCTAAACAATACCACCTCGAGATATTTCCCAAGTTCAATATAACTCTTGCAAGGGTTTGGGGCATACAGTCAAATATTGTCCTTCTCTTACATCTCGGTACATGTGGGGACTAGAAAACTTAATTGGATCGTCTGCTGCAACACTTGCTCCACCCACCTTAAACTATGCTCAAGCCATGACATGACAAACTACTCAATCCAGTAATAATCATATTATTGCATCTGTTTTTTCAGTCATTTCAGGTACATATTCCTCTCCCTGGTTCCTTGATTCTGGAGCATCCAATCACATGAATTTTCATCCTACGCACTTTGACTCATTAAGTCCCGTGCACTCATCTCCCAAAATTTACACAGCTGATGGTTCTATTATTACTGCTAGTCACATTGGTTTTATTAAAAACACTAATAGCCTGTATGTTCCAGAAGTTTTCTTTGTCCCTCAACTTTTAATGCAATTATTGTCTATCAGGCAATTATGTGATCTTGGGCTAATCATTTTATTTTATTCCTCGAGTTTTGTTGTACGGGACCGCTCGACGGGCAAACAAGTTGGGACAGGCCATATAGTTGGATGTTTATATGTTACAGACATACTTCACATTCCACCACCAACCAATACATCTTTAACAGCATCTACTTTAAACCGATCATCTTTTATATTTTGGCACTCTAGATTAAGATATGTTTATTTTCCTCATCTTAAATATATGATTAATCAAGGGTTGTTAGGACCAACTATATTAGATAAAGATCATTCTTGTGTTGCATGTAAACTGGCAAAACAACCGACTCTTCTTTTTTGTAACAGTACGTGCTAAAATTTCATCTTTTTCATTTGATCTTGTGCATTCTAATGTGTGGAAAAAAGCTCATATTGCCTCAATATGTGTCACCTTATATTATGTGGTTTTTGTTAATGATTATTTTCACTATATTTGGACTATTTTCTTTACTCTCGTTTAGATTTTCTTAAAATTTACATTGAGTTTGCCACCATGATTAAAACTCAATTTTCTAAAACTATCAAAAAAAATTGTTATGATTTCGGAGGCGAATATTTGTCCAAATCCTTCCTTGACTTCCTCAAATCCCAAGAGACTATTCTTCAATTATCATGCCCTGACACTCGGCAATAAAATGGAATTGCGAAATGTAAACACCGTTATCTTGTCGAAACTGCCCGCACTCTCCTTGTGTCATCCTCTCTTTCTTCCATATTTTGGGGAGAAGCCATCCATACTTTTGTATTTATTATAAACCGCATTCCTTCTCTTGTTACAAATGGTGTTTCTCTCTTTGAGCATCTTTATAGAACTCGTCCTGATTATTCTGAACTTTGTGTATTTGGATCTACCTGTTTTATATTACTTCCTAAAAGAGAACGTACCAAACTCACACAAAAAATAGCTATGTGTGTTTTCTTAGGATATGAGATTCAACAAAAGGGTTATCGCTGCTACGGTCCAATTACCAAAAGACTTCGCGTATCTCGACATGTTACCTTCTGGGAAAATATTCCATATTACACCCTAGCCTAGAACCCTACCTTATCCACTAAACCTGCTCCGTCTATTGATTCGTTCCCCAAGTCCTCACCAACAAAAACCTCTCGTATTCCACCTACCCTAGTGACTGTCCCTGATCCAGTGCCAGCTAATCCCATTAACTCGGTGTCTGATAGCTCAAATGCTGACAACTATATGTCTTGCCCTAACTTTACCTTCCCTGATGGCGGTCTTCCACTCAGACCAACTTGAGATTGTTGGCCACCAGTTAAGTTATCAGATTATCACTATTTTCTTTCCGCCCTGTTGTCCTTACATGAGCCATCCTCTTACAGAAAAACATCCTCAGATCCTCTATGAAAATAAGCTATGGCCGATGAACTTATTGCCTTAAAGAAAATCAATACATAGGACCTCGTAACCATACATGCTAAAAAATCTATTGTTGGGAGCAAATGGGTATACAATATTAAAACCAAAGCTGATGGTTCGATTGATCGATATAAATCCTGTCTTGTTGCAAAAGGTTTTACCCGGGAATATGGTATTGATTATGATGAAACTTTCGCTCTAGAAGCCCGTATGACCATAGTTCACACACTTATTTTAGTTGCTTCTATCCGCAAATGGCCAATTCATCAGATGGATGTTAAAAATTCTTTCCTTCAAGGCGAACTCTCCAAAGAAGTATACATGCAACCCCCTCCTGGGCTACCCCACTCTTCTGGACAAGTCTGCAAATTTTTCCGTACTCTCTATGGTCTTAAGTAAGCACTTAGAGCCTGGTTTGAAAAGTTCTCCACAGCCGTTCTTTAATATGGTTTTTCTCAAAGTGCTCATGATTTTGCAATGTTTGCATGTTCCTCTCACAAGGCATTGTTGTTCTCCTTATTTATGTCGATGATATGATTATCACTCGGGATGATTTGGATGGAATATGCAAGCTTAAAAACTATCTGTGCTCTTGCTTTAAAATGAAAGATCTGGGAATTCTTCGCTACTTCCTTGGTATTGAAATTGATCATTTGTTCACGGGTTATTTTCTTTCTCAAGTGAAATACGCTTCCAACATTGTTCAGCGCACTGGTTTAATTGATAACAAGTTGCCGATACTCTACTTGAAATGAATATAAAACTATGTGCTTCTGACGGGTCTCTGTTACTTAATCATACTTTATATCGACAACTTATCGGCAGTCTCAACTATCTTACCTTCACTCGACCAGATATTAGTCATGCTGTTCATATTATGAGTTAATTCATGTCTGCACCGCGCTCTATTCATTTTGCTATTGTTCTATGCATCATTTGGTACCTTAAAAAGACAATATGTCAAAGATTACATTTTTCATATGCTTCCAGTCATGTGTTACAAAGATATTCCAACTCCGACTGGACGTGTAATATTACTGATCACTGATCCACAACAGAATTCTGTGTTTTTCTAGGTGATTTTCGTATATTGTGGAAAGTAAGAAACAAAATGTGATTGCCCGTTCTAGTGCTGAAGCTGAGTATCGAGCCCTAACTCATGCAACTTCTGAAATTGTTTAACTTCGCTGGTTGCTTCGAGATATGGGAATTGACCTTTATAATCCTACGCCTTTATTTTGTGACAATCAAAGTACAATTCAGATAGCCCATAATGATGTCTTTCATGAACGCACCAAGCATATTAAGGTTGATTGCCATTTTATTCGACATCATTTCACTCAACGAATAATTCACTTGCTTTTAATCGCATCGGAGCTTCAACTTGTTGATTTGTTTACCAAGTCATATGTTACTGCTTGGTTTCGCCTTTATATCTAAACTTAGAATGCTTTCCAAGCCTTCTTGAGTTTGAGGGGGGTGTTAAATTTTCCTAAATTATATTTCCTTTTTCTTATTGCTTAAGTTATTTCTTATTGCTTTATTTCCTAATTGCTCTAGGTTAAGTTGTTTCCTTTTATTTCATATGTATATCCCTATAAATAGAGCTTTTCCATTGTACATTGAGATAATTCAATCAATAATATATACAAATTCTCCATTATCTCTCTAGTTTTATATGTTTTAACACTGCATGGTTGGTGGTGGTGGTGGTGGTGGGTGCTGGTTTGGAGGCAAAATTAGTTGCGCTAGAGATTTGTTCAGTTAGAGGTGGTGCGATAGAGGAGGAGGATTAAGAGGTAGTGAAGTCGGTGGAAATTTATGTACATAACAAGTACCGCAATGCATTATATGGTTGTACTCTCATCAAGGATACAAATGTTTAATAGACTTCGGTGCTTATTAATTATATGCAAAAATGTTGGTAAACATATCTTTCCATTGTTTAATTTTAGCTTTTGGCTACATGTAATTAAGGGAATTTCCTTTACATAAAAATCCTCTAAATTCTGTATTATCTAAGAACACATGCACTCTAATATTTAACAAAACAGTACTTGTGAAACTAATATTAACCCTATAAAAATGACCCCTGATCGATATCAAACTAGTCAAAAAAAACCCTAGGATATATCAAAAGAAATTCACTTTGGGACTCTATATTATGAGCCTAAAATCCTTTTTAGGGAACAAACTAGGAACCTCATGTATGCCTGCTAATTTTCCCCAGTGCCTCAATATGGTAAAAAATAGTTTTGGCTATTCATATCAGAAGTGGAGTTTCTTTACTCCTCCGCATTAAATTGAATTATCTTAAATTAAGAGTCTCATTTAAAATAACAATCTTAAAAAAAGAGAGTAAATAACTCAAATGTCCACTAAACTTTCGATCTAGTACCATTTTGGCCATCAAACTTTAAAACGAACCACTTTGGTCATCTAACTTCAGAGTGAGTACCACTTTGACCACTCCATCCAATTTGGCTATTAAATTTGATGCATTTGCATGGCATATGACTTCGTGCAAGGCCATTTTGGTCATATTGCAACAAAACGACATTTCCTTCTTATGATTTTTGCCAAAATAAAACACATAAAGTGTATAAAACATATCAATATTTTCAACAAATAGCACAATACAGGCTATTTTAAAACCAAAATGATCAAAATACGCTTAAATGAAGTCGCGCACCCTTCTCGTGATTTCATTCCATTCAATTTAAAAGTCAAATTGAAGTTTGATGGCCAAAGTGGAAATTACTTCAAAGTTGGATGGCCAAATTAAAATAGTTCGTTTTAAAGTTTGATGGCTAAAGCAGTACTAGATAGAAAGTTTAATGGCCATTTGAGCAGTTTATTCTAAAAAAAATAAAAAATAAAAACATTAATTGTGTTACGACAATATTCAATTAATGGAAATATTTTGTTTCTTAACTATCGCAAGTTGATACATTACTTTTAGTACGAGATGTACTTAAAAAAATGAGACTAACAATTTGAAACGAAGAGAGTATTTTTGTTCTCGTTAAATTATATATGGAACAGTTTGCTATTTGAAAGGCACATTATTTTGAACAAGAAAAATGAATTTATTTTCTTATACATGTTTGCTTAAGCACATGAGCAAGTATTATATATATATATATATAAGCGGAATTCTCATTGTTATGTTGTTAAAGAACGAGTCAAAGTATGCTCGAATCATATTAGTAATTCTAAACAAGCAAATGACATACAAACTTATAAAATATATTTGATTGGTCTAGATCTAAATTGTATACGATTTTTTTTGTGTATATTTTGTGTGCATATTATTAATCAAGTTACGTCGACACTATTTCTATAATACTACTTTCGTTTATGACAAATTATGTGAGATATCAACGATATCTAGATATAACAAAACCTAACTTTTTGTGTTTATGTGAAAAAGAAACCTAATTAACTCTGGATATGAGTTATTTTTAAAACGCATTTTTTTTGTCCTTTTTATTTTATTTTAAACAAGCTATTGGTAAAGATCGAATGTTCCAGAGGAGAAGTGCGGGGGAGGAGACTCGAACAATTGATCTCTAGCAAATTACAACACATCTAAGGGTTTTTAAACTTTCCAAACTTCAAAAAACTTTGAAATCCATTCCAATTTTTTAAGTATTTGACTTTTCCGAAGAAAATTAGAATGGACTGGAAAATATATTCAAATTTCTCAATTCTTGAATTTTCAAAAATTCATTGTTTGCATGGTGTATAATATTTATAGATTGATTTTGACTTTGGGTGCCATTTATTCTTGCTATTTAGATGTTGGATGCCAAAGTTTATGGTAATGAGGGTTTGGGTGCCATTGTCAATGAATTATATCAATCCACCAAATCAATTGTCTTTTGCTTTAATATTTTACATAATGTGACAGTTTTGCTCCTATTTGGGTGCCTCTTTTCTAACTTCCGCTTTCCCTATCCCATTCGGCCCATCCCTTCCCTTCCCTTCCTTCCCATTTCATTTATTTTCCCTCTCTCCCTCTTCATCTACATCTATCTCTTTAACCTACCTGTCTATTATCTACCTCTTTTTGATATATCATATTCATTACCATCCCAACCCCCTTTCTTTCTTTTAATGTATATGTGTATATATATATGATATATGTGAATTAATGAGGTACTAATGGCTTTGCAAGTTGTTGATGGTTGGGGGTGGAAGGGAATCCAGTGGTGGCGACTGGGTAATAGTACGGGGAAAGGGTGGCTATGATATCCCTTCTTTTTCCTTTTCCTTTTTAATAGACTAGTTAAATTTAACATGGGTAAATTGGATCAAAAATTAAAGGAATTAACGGTTGACCAGGTTAACTGGCAAAATCCGTCCAAATTGGCACCCAAAGTCTAATTACTAAAAACCACGACACCTAAAGTCTAAATCTTCCATATTTATATTATTTGTAAATTAAGTGATGATATGTTTATATAATGTTTGTAATTTTGTATTCCTCTTGATGCTTGTTTGCCAAAAAAAAAGAATCCAGTTGGCGTCTAAATGCAATCATTGTGACCAAGCCCAGGTAGAATCAATTCATCATGTGTTTGTTGAAAGTTTCACTACAAGATCAGTTTGGTTACATTTCGAGGATGTGTGCAATATTCAAGTGGAGGGACACTTGTTACAAAACAAAATAAATGCGTGGTGGATTAAAAAATAGAGGTCGCCTTGTTATAAAGCCATATTGTCTTTAATTCTTGCTATTTGCTGGGAGCTTTGGATCAATCGTAATAGTGGTCGATATGATAATAGACCCCGGACGGTTGCTCAAATTATTGCTAGTATTGTAGGTAATATGAAAAGTATTCTGAAGGATAATCAAATTTTATAAAAAAGATGTTTTGCTGACGTGAATCTTTTACAGAAGCTTCAAGTCCTTGTTCCCCAATTAAATTCTAGACTGTGGATTCTCATTAGATGGACTGCGCCCAGAGCTAGGAGGTTTAAATTGAACTCTGATGGTAGTTGCAAAAGAAATCCGGGTATAAGAGGAGGAGGAAGTATTTTAGGCACGGATGAGGGGCAGGTTATTTTCGCTCAAGCTGATTTTTATGGTAATACAACTAACACAATTGTTGAAGTTAAACCTTTACTTCAGGGCCTTCAAATTTGCAGGAGGAAGAATATAATGCAAGTGGACATTGAAATTGATTCCATGCTATTGGTCAATGTGCTGGAAAATAAAAGCACTTTTCCTTGGTCGGTTTTATATGAGATCAGAAATATCATCAGGTTACTTCATCATTTTGATTACTCGATCAAGCACATCTTTAGAGAGATTAACAAATGTGCAGACTTTCTTGCTAATTTGGGTGTTAAGGAGAGAAAATATTTGTATTTTAGCAAGGGTTGTTTGCCTAGAAGATTAGTGGGTTTATCTAGAATAGATAGAACACGGATTTTTGATATGAGACTTTTGAATATGTAATTTTTCTTTCTTTTTCTTTTAATAATAAAATTTATTTTGGCTAAAAAAATGTTTGTAATTTTGTTTTTATATCCTTTTGAAGTATCTTTTCAAGAGAAAATGAGTTTTAAGTACCTCATCCATAATTATATTAAAATTAGGACATATTATTATTCCAAACTAAAAAGAGGACTTCTTCCACAATTTATTTTAGCCACAAGAGCAATTTATAAATCTTTGTTCACAAAAATACACCCCTTTTTAAATGGTCAATTATATCCTTATTATAATATTTTATTTATTTATTACTATTGGTGGTTGTTAAGTCTTACCAACTACTTCTGCCACCTTTGCCTAGCAGAGCTCCAGCAACAATTGTCATACCTCTAACAAGGACATGGGAGCTACGGCGAGAATTTTTATATAGTGTGTAGGTCGGAAAATACCCTAGAGGGGGGTGAATAGGGTTTTAAAAACTTAATGCAGAATTAAAACGTTTTTAAAATATTTAAGTAAAGCAACTTAGTTAAATAAGTTTATCAAGGAAAACAATCAATTAAATAATCAATCCCAAGAATAAGCAATAATATAAGCAACTTCAATCAATTAATATAACAAATAAATAAAGAGATTGAGTAAGAAAGTTGAACCAATTTGAAGTCGAAGATTTTTGTCCACACGGTTCGGCTTGTTCCCCCTACTCCGCGCTCGGTTAGTTCCCCGAGAATTTCTACTATAACCAATCTCCTTCCGGGTGAAGATCAAACCTCTACAAGTCTATTCTTCTCACACACTCTTACAAGTATTGAAACACTCTCAATACTCTCACAAGAAATCCCTCTTGCTATTCTATGAGATACACCTCTCACAAATATGATTTGAATAAGTTTTGGTGGCTAACACCAATGTAAAATATCTCTCTTGTGTATAGTAAAATACAAATGAAGCTCACACTAAAAGATATCAAAATTGGTCAAAGTATATAGCTCAAAAATGAAGAATTTGATCAATAAGATGAATTGAATACTTGAATAACTTTGTATATATGTAAAATAAGTTTGTAGAATGATTCAAGTGTGTTAAAACATGTCTAAGACATCATATATATAGCTTGCAAAACCATATGGCCGTTGGGGATGATTAAGAGAGGTTTTGGCTCCAAGGTATACATTTTCAAACTTTCCAACAGCTAGTTTTGACAAAACAATTTAAAATTGTTTTGTTAATTTCTCCCAATTAGACCGTTGGATCATGCTCAAATTTTAGTCAAAATTGCCAGGAGATGTTGTCTAACTACTGTAAAAATTTTAAAATGATCACAGTTCGGAAAGGCCTCCGTCTTACCATTAGATCAAAACTGGGCAAAAATTGGGCGAATTTTAAATGTAAAAAAAAATATTTTTGCAATTTAATAATTTAGTTCCAAATAAAATTCTAATGATTTTTGAACCTCAAAGATATGTTTCTAAGATACCTATTTTTATTATAACTTAAAATATGATCATTTACAATTAATATGAATTTATTTTGAAACTCGGTTTTTGTAAAATGATGTTTTTCAAATAAATTCAATTTCAAGCTAGTTTGAATCAATCTTTAAAAGATGTAAGAATATATTTGAGCTATAGGGATTTGATCAATAAAGTATCTTTACATAAAATCTAAGCACTCACTCCATTTAATGATAATTTGAGTCTTCGTGATGCTTGATTTTCTTGTGCGTATCTTTACTTGTTTGATGTTCTTGATCCTTTCTTGATTTTGATAACTTGTAGAAGATGTGGAGATCATTCTTGTGCATATCTTCACTTGCTTGATGATCTAGATCTTTTCTTGGCTTTGTATAGCACATGTATATCACTTGAGTTCGTTTCTTGTGAGTAGAGGCGTTTGTAAAGCTTGTGTGAGATTTGCTTCGGTTTGAAGTTACATTTGGTCGGAAGATATATCGGTTAAAATGGCTATCATCATTGAAACAACCGAGTTAAATAACACTTTATTAACTTATTGTAATTATCAAAATAAGATTAATTGACTTTAAGGTCAACAATCTCCCCCTTTTTGATGATGACAATAGAGTTAATATGTGTTTATAAAAAGATAATAATTTTAAGCATATGAATAATATGCTCTCCCTAAATAGGTGCATAGATAAAAATATACAAGCAATTATTGAAATGAAAAATACTTGCATAGATAAGATAAGTTCAAACAACTTCACCGAAAGCATAAGTTCGAAAAGTACTTAAACAAATAGACAAACTAGTAGTTCTTGATCAAGCATAGCATAATAAAAAGAATGATAAAATAAACGAGTGTGTACCATTATCACTCATGCCACACACACATAACACATATACTTCTCCCCCTTTTTCTTCATCAAAAAGGAGGGAATTAGTAATTATTAATCTAAAGCTGCAAAAATACTTGTTAATACTCATAATAATGTGTACATTAATGCAAGCAAATTTTATAAAATAAAAATAAAAGAAAATTAAGCATAATTAAATAATGTATGCTCAAAATTAAGCATTATCAATCCCTTTTATGAACTTTTTGGAATAAACTAGATATCACAAGCTCTAGTCATACCGAGTTCACGTCGAATAGTATAAAAACGATCTTCAGAAAGTGGTTTAGTGAATATATCCGCAAATTGAGATTCGGTGCCAACGAATTCAATATCAACATCACCTTTTTGCACATGATCACGAATAAAATGATATATTATCTCAATGTGCTTAGTATGTGAATGTTGTATGGGATTCTTGGTCAAACTTATGGCACTTGTGTTGTCACATTTAATAGGAATGTGGCTAAGAATAATTCCAAAGTCTTCTAGTTGTTGTTTAATATATAAAGTTTGTGCACAACAACTTCCGGCCGCCACGTATTCGGCTTCGGCCGTTGAAAGGGCCACTGAATTTTGTTTCTTACTTGACCAAGATACTAGTGCGTGTCCTAGAAAATGACATGTGCCACTAGTGCTTTTCCTATCGATTTTGCAACCCGCAAAATTCGCATCGGAATAACTAATTAAGTCAAATGAGTTCTCTCTTGGGTACCATAAACCCAATGAACTAGTACCGAAAAGATAACGGAAAATTCGTTTTACGGCAAGTAAATGTGATTCTTTAGGATCCGCTTGGAATCGTGCACAAAGACATACACTAAACATAATGTCTGGTCTAGACGCCGTCAAATATAATAAACTACCAATCATACCTCGATATTTCTTGATGTCCACACTTTTACCTTTCTCGTATTTGTTAAGTTTCAATGTTGAACTCATAGGAGTGCTCATGGATTTGGCTCTTTCCATGTCGAATTTCTTTAAAAGCTCCTTCACATACTTCTCTTGATTAATGAAGATGCCTTCTTTGCATTGTTTCACTTGTAATCCAAGGAAGTAGTTCATTTCTTCCATCATGCTCATTTCAAATTCCTTTTGCATATAAGTAGAAAATTCTTTACAAAGATTGTCGTTAGTAGAACCAAATATAATATCATCAACATAGATTTGTACAAGTAGCATGTCATTGTTATGATTTTTGATAAATAAGGTAGTATCAATTTTGCCTCTAACAAAACCATTGTTAATTAAAAATGAACTTAATCTATCATACCATGCTCTAGGTGCTTGTTTTAAATCATACAATGCTTTAGATAATTTAAATACATAATCCGGATAAATATGATTTTCAAAACCGGGAGGTTGTTTCACATAAACTTCCTCTTCAATAAAGCCATTCAAGAAAGCACTTTTCACATCCATTTGATATAATTTAAAATTCTTAAAATATGAATAAGCAAGTAGCATGCGAATTGCTTCTAAACGTGCAACGGGTGCATATGTTTCTTCATAATCAATGCCCTCCTCTTGATTGTATCCTTGGGCAACAAGTCTAGCTTTATTTTTAACAATAACACCATTTTCATCCTTTTTATTTCAAAATACCCATTTAGTGCATATAATAGTATGATCATTTGGTTTGAGAACAAGTGTCCACACTTTATTTCTCTCAAATTGATTGAGCTCTTCTTGCATAGCCATCATCCAAGATTCATCTTGTTCGGCTTCATTTATATTTTTAGGCTCATATTGAGAAACAAATGCCACATTATTGCAAACATTTCTTAAGGATGATCTAGTCATGACCTTACTAGATGGATCTCCAAGAATTTGATCAATAGGGTAGTTGGACACAAATTTCCAACTCCTAGGCAAATCATTCGAGTTTTGCTCGGTTGTATTTTCTAACTCCTTAGGAGGAGCTTGAGCACTCAAAATTTCTTCCTTAGATGTATCATAAATTTGAATATCCGAAACCTTTTGGATAATTTCAATATCGTCATCAGAACGTACTATGGGTGAGAAAGGATTTGTCTCATCAAATACAACATGCATAGATTCTTGTACTACTAAACTTTTCTTGTTATAAACTCTATATGCTTTACTATTAGTGGCATACCCAAGAAAAATTCCTTCATCGGATTTAGCATCAAATTTTCCCAAGTGATCACGATCATTCAAAATAAAACATTTGCAACCAAAAACTTTAAAATATGCAATATTTGGTTTCTTGTCATTCCATAATTCATAGGGTGTCTTATCTAACTTTTTACGAATAATAAAACGATTAGTTACATAGTATGCGGTATTAACAGCTTCCGCCCAAAAATATTCCAGTAAAGAATGTTCATGTAACATGGTTCTAGAGATCTCTTAAAGAGATCTATTTTTCCTTTCAACCACACCATTTTGTTGAGGAGTTCTAGGTGCTGAAAAGTTATGATTAATACCATGCTCATCACAAAAATTCTCAATATCAATATTATTAAATTCTCTACCTCTATCACTTCTAACATGTATAAATAGAAGCACTCTTTTCATTTTGAATTTTTCTACAGAATTTAGCAAATACATGAGGTGTTTCATTTTTATGAGCAAGAAAGAATACCCAAGTAAATCTAGAAAAATCATCAACAATCACAAAGGCATACAATTTACCACCTAAACTAGCAACCGAATTAGGTCCAAATAAATCTAAATATAACATATCAAGTGGTTTAGTAGTAGTAATATCTTTCTTAGATTTAAAAGAAGACTTGTGTTGTTTACCAAGTTGACATGCATCACAAATTCTATCTTTAGCAAATTTAGTTTTAGGCAATCCTTTAACTAATTCTTTTTTAGATAATTTATTAATTAAATCCATATTAGCATGACCTAATCTTCTATGTCATAACCAAGAAGCATCATTTAACACAGATAAACATTTAACATCTTGTTGAGATAAATCATCAAGTTCAAGAGTATATACGTTATTTGATCTATAAGCAACAAACAAGATAGAATTATCACTAATATTTTTAACAATGCAACATTCGGATTTAAAAATAACTTCATAACCTTTATCACACAATTGACTAATACTAAGCAAGTTATGTTTTAAACCGTCAACAAGTAAAACATTATCAATATAAGAAGATTTATTACCAACCTTTACCTATACCAATGATTTTGCCCTTGGCGTTGTCCCCGAAAGTCACATTCCCTCCTTTCTTGGGAATAAGACTTAAGAAGTTGTTCTTGTCTCCCGTCATGTGCTTTGAGCAACCACTATCCAAGAACCACTTGGTTTTGCTACCTTTGGCTTTCAAGCACACCTACACCATAATTTTAAGTAACTTCTCCTTTGGTACCCAAAATGTGTTGGGTGCCTTTGGGTTAGCAAACATAATGGTTCCTTTTGGAACCCAAGCAAGCTTCCTTTTAGGGAAACTTTCATTTCGATAAAAACAATGACCAACATAATGAGTATTTCTACCACAATATAAGCAAAGATGAGTGGGATCATGAGGTGTGTATGTTTTAAAAAAGTTTTGGTAATCTTTTTGGTTGTTAATTTGGTTATAGCCCAAACCGGCTTTGTCAAAAACACACATTTGCATTCCTAATAATTTATCCAAGTTATCCTTTCCTTTGGTGAACTTGGCTAGACTATTAGTTAAGTCATCCACTTGATCTTTCAATTTGACATTTTCTAATACAAGTGAGTTTGGAGTTTCTTTCTCTTTTCCTTTGTTCAAGGTTTTGTTTTCATTTTTCAAAAATATATTTTCTTTCTCAAAATTTTCACACTTGCTAGAAATAATCAAATTTTCCTTTTTGAGGCTTGCATACATTTTAGACAAATTTTTAAATTTTTTATGCAATTCCTTAAACATATCATATAATTCTTCATAGTCATTCTCATCATGTATATCATTATTAATAGAGGCATTATCATCACTAGATGAGTCATAAGAATATTGTACCTCATCGTCTCTTGCCATAAGGCAAAGATTTGTCGTTTCCTCGTTGCTAGAATCGGCATTGAACTCACCTTCTTCGGAATCACTCCAAGTGCCTTTGAGGGCGTGTCTTACTTGCTTGAAGGCTTTGTCTCTTCTGTCTCTTCTTTCCTTTCTTCTAACCGGGTAATTTGTTTTGAAATGCCCTGGTTCATGACAATGGAAACACTTATTTTCTTCTTCATTTTCAACTCTTGGTTGAATAGATCGATCATTGTTTCTTCTTAATGAAGGATCAAAATTGTTTTCTTTTCCTTGAAATTTCTTCTTCTTGGCTAGAAATTTTATGAATTTTCTAGAAAGAAGAGCCATGTCCTCATTTTCTATCATCAACTCCTCATCATCATCTAGTTGAGTTACTTTGAGAGCTAGTGACCTTTTGGCTTTTGAATCACTTTCATCTTCTCTTGCCAATTCATTCTCATAAGTTTTAAGTGAACCCAAGAGTTCATCCATGCTTAGCGTCTTGAGATTCTTAGCTTCTTGAATAGCCGTTACTTTAGGTCTCCACTTCTTGGGAAGTGTTCTATGAATTTTTCGAATCTTGTCTTCATTTGAATATTCCTTTCCAAGAAGATCTAAAGCATTAGTAATAATAGAGAACCTACTATACATAGAGGCAAGTGATTCATTAGGCTCCAAGAATAAGCAATAATATAAGCAACTTCAATCAATTAATATAACAAATAAATAAAGAGATTGAGTAAGAAAAATTGAACCAATTTAAAGTCGAAGATTTTTTGTCCACACGGTTCGGCTTGTTCCCCCTACTCCGCGCTCGGTTAGTTCCCCAAGAATTTCCACTATAACCGATCTCCTTCCGGGTGAAGATCAAACCTCTACAAGTCTATTCTTCTCACACACTCTTACAAGTATTGAAACACCCTCAATACTCTCACAAGAAATCCCTCTTGCTATTCTATGAGATACACCTCTCACAAATATGATTTGAATAAGTTTTGGTGGCTAACACCAATGTACAATATCTCTCTTGTGTATAGTAAAATACAAATGAAGCTCACACTAAGAGATATCAAAATTGGTCAAAGTATATAGCTCAAAAATGAAGAATTTGATCAATAAGATGAATTGAATACTTGAATAACTTTGTATATATGTAAAATAAGTTTGTAGAATGATTCAAGTGTGTTAAAACATGTCTAAGACATCATATATATAGCTTGCAAAACCATATGGCCGTTGGGGATGATTAAGAGAGGTTTTGGCTCCAAGGTATACATTTTCAAACTTTCCAACAGCTAGTTTTGACAAAAATATTTAAAATTGTTTTGTTAATTTCTCCCAATTAGACCGTTGGATCATGCTCAAATTTTAGTCAAAATTGCCATGAGATGTTGTCTAACTACTGTAAAAACTTTAAAATGATCGGAGTTCGGAAAGGCCTCCGTCTTACTATTAGATCAAAACTGGGCAAAAATTGGGTGAATTTTAAATGTAAAAAAACAATATTTTTGCAATTTAATAATTTAGTTCCAAATAAAATTCTAATGATTTTTGAACCTCAAAGATATGTTTCTAAGATACCTATTTTTATTATAGCTTAAAATATGATCATTTAAAATTAATATGAATTTATTTTGAAACTCGGTTTTTGTAAAATGATGTTTTTCAAATAAATTCAATTTCAAGCTAGTTTGAATCAATCTTTAAAAGATGTAAGAATATGTTTGAGCTATAGGAATTTGATAAATAAAGTATCTTTACATAAAATCTAAGCACTCACTCCATTTAATGATAATTCAAGTCTTCGTGATGCTTGATTTTCTTGTGCGTATCTTTACTTGTTTGATGTTCTTGATCCTTTCTTGGTTTTGATAACTTGTAGAAGATGTGGAGATCATTCTTGTGCATATCTTCACTTTCTTGATGATCTAGATCTTTTCTTGGCTTTGTATAGCACATGTATATCACTTGAGTTCATTTCTTGTGAGTAGAGGCGTTTGTAAAGCTTGTGTGAGATTTGCTTCGGTTTGAAGTTACATTTGGTCGGAAGATATATCGGTTAAAATGGCTATCATCATTGGAACAACCGAGTTAAATAACACTTTATTAACTTATTGTAATTATCAAAATAAGATTAATTGACTTTAAGATCAACATAGTGCAAAAATAAATTTGTACTCAAATTTATGTTTTTAATTACTTGCGGATTTAGTACAAAAATGAATTTGAACTAAAATTTATATCTTAATTTGTTTACTGATTTAGTGCAAAAATATATTTGAACTAAAATTTATAATATTAGCTATTTGCAAATTTAGTGCAAAGACAGTTTTGCACAAAAAATTTATCATGAGTTGCTTGAGAATTTCATGCAAAAACATATTTGCACTAAAATATCTATCATTTATTGCTTGCGGATTTAGTACAAAAATAAATTTGCACTAAAATATGTATCATTAGTTGCTTGCGAATTTAGTGTAAAAATATATTCGCATTAAAAATATATCATGAGTTGCTTGAGAATTTAGCGCAAAAATATATTTGCACTAAAATATGTATCATTTGTTGTTTGCAGATTTAGAATAAAAAAAAATTTTGCACTAAAATATGTATCATTAGTTGCTTGCAGATTTAGTGCAAAAACATATTTGTAGTACCTATGCCGAAGCTCCAAATGGGGGTAGAGGTGGTGGTGGCATGTGGTGACTAATTTATTTTTAAGAAAAAAAGAAAAGAAATTGATGAAGGGTATTTTTAGACAAAGAAAAATGAGTATCCTTAGTTTGGAATGAAGATGTAAAGATGTTCTCACCTTGAACATAATTATGGAATAAGCCATTTTAGCATATTGCCCCTTTTTTCAATCCATCTCAACTTAAGCGAATGCTGGAACTTTTAGTACTTTCTAATAAAAAACATTAAATTCAACTTAGGACTATCATACGACTTTTTTTTTTTGTTATGAGATTTAATACTTTGGTTAAACTCATATCTTTAATAAATATTAATTATGGAAGAATACTTGCTAGTTATTAGTGTTTTATTGTATAAATAAACTTCTAATAATTATAGTAGCATGTTGTTTATATTGTTTTTGGTGATGGTGGATTATTGCAATATGAATCATTAAAAAAAATAACAATTCACCAGCTATTTTTTCAAATAATGTTGAAGTTATCTCAAAATTCTAAGAAATTGGAAAATTTTGAACTTCCAATTTTTTTAGAATTGGATAGATATTTGGAATTTCAAAATTTTTGGATTTTTTTCCAAATAAGGATATTCCAATCTGTTCCATCCGATCAAGAACCCTAAGCACATCCGTTAACTATTTGGACAACTTCAATTTTAATTGAAGCCGTGATGTAAATACGTACAACTAACTTGGCCTGTATAAGAATTTAATTAAATCTATAATGTTGGTCGGAAATTAACCCTAGAGGGGGTGAATAGGGTTTTTGAAACTAAATGCGGAATTAAAAAGTTTCAAGTAATGTTTTAAAACTAAAACTAATATTTAAGTAATTTAACTAGCTAAACAAATAGATTAGGAGGTGGTGTTGGTGAAGGCGTTGGTGGAGGTGTTGGTGGTGGAGGAGGCTTTGGTGGTGGTGCTGGAGGGGGGTCAGGTCATGGTGGTGGATTTGGAGCTGGTGGAGGTGTAGGTGGTGGTGTAGGGGGAGGCATTGGTGGCGGAGGCGGAGGTGGCTGTGGCGGAGGCTTCTTCCAATTAGTTTTGCTGCAGATGGGATGAAAGAATCTACCGATTAGTTTCGCTGCAGATGGGAGAAAAGAATCTACCGATTAGTTTCGCTGCAGATGGGAGAAAAGAATAAGAGAAGAAGGGGATGAAAGAATAAGAGAAGAAGGGGTTTTATTATGCTCGGATAATAGCGGCAATAGTGTGGGATTTTTGGTGGGGTGAATTTACAGATCTCAATTAAGTTATTTTAAGTAAAAATTATTTAATGTAAAAATTTTAGGTGAGTTGAGAAGCCCAATCTAATGGGTGCATTTAAAATCACCCTTAACTTAATGAATACCGCACTCTACCTTTCTAGTTGCTTTTTCACTTCCGACAACGTTGTTATTCCCCCCACTCTTGCCGCCTCATTTTTCTCTTGGTACAAGACCTCCCCCACCCCAACTACTAAGAACCCCATGTTACCTTTCTCTTCTATTTCTCTCTCTAGAAAAAAACAAAAACTTCCCTTATGTCTCTCAATCAACATTTTCTTTCATATTAATTTTTTTCTTTTGTAAATATATGTTGCTTCAACTCCCATTTCTCAAAAACCCAAAAACCCCTCTCACCCACCCATTCACCTATAAATAGAGGTGTTGTGACAAACCCAAAGACCGAATAACCGAACTATACCGAGAGGAATCGAATCAAAAGTAACTAAGACCAATATATTTGGTTCGAATTTGGGGCGTGACATTGCAATACTAAACCGAACCGAACTAAACCGAATCATTGCATATGTGACTCGAAAACAATATTACTTCACTATCTAATTAAAATTTTATGTTCCTAAAATTTACAAAGTTTAGTAAGAAATCGACTCTTTAAGTTATTATGAATATTTGAGGTATATTATAAATATAAGAGTTAACATTTTGGCTATCCAAAATAAGTATGGACAAGTATAGAGTTATTATTTTTTTTGACCAAAATAAGTGTTGTCTTATAATGTATTTATTTCTAAAAAATATAAATGAAAACCGAATAAAATTGAACTGAAAATTTTGGTTCGGGTTTGAGTTCGGAGGATTTAGAAACCGAAATCAAAACAAAACTTTCATATTCAGTTTGAGTTTAGGTTTCATAATTTTCTCCGAACAAAACCGAAAGCACCCGTAAGTGCCCCTCTAGTATCTTAGATTACAATTTAACTCTAAAAAAATCTAATTGAAAGCGAGATGCTAAACTTAAATTAAGACCAGTAATTAATATTTTATCCCGCTTGTATTAAGAGTCTTGTTTTTATTTTATATTTTGTAAGAAAATTAATTAAAAAGTGAGAATGACAAGTTAAAATAAAACAAAATTATAAACAATTAATTTGATTGGGGGAATTAAAATAATGAGAGAGAAAAAGTTGAAAGGTAATTTTGATTGTATTATAATCTATTCAAGATCCTTGAACTAAAGTAAAATGATAAAAAGCGAGATAAAATTATTTATGATTTAATATTTACACAAGAAAATTATTAAAAATAATTTGGATTTTATTAGTTTAAATAGTTGCTGTATATTGAAATTTACATAAAAATTTGGTATAAAGTAAAATTGCTAGCTTTGATATTAAATATTAACCTGCAAGATGTTTTAACAATTTTATTAAAAATTCCGTTCCTTTCTTGCTCACAAGTGGATTTAAAAGGTGCTACACCTATTTATTACACATTTACTCGCAACAAATTAAAAGCGCCATATAAAATGACATTATGTAATGATAGCGTTCGCTTTAAGGATAATAATTTTTATTCTTATCGATGTGCCGAGGGCATGGGCATATATGCTAGCCCCTAACCCCACCCCCACCCCACCCCCACCCCCTGCCATCCACTTGAAAGCCAACCATACCCCAAACAATAATTTTTTTTTCCACTTTGACTTTAATATAAAAAGTGCAACGTACTATCATTCCTAAAAGTAGTAATAGGTTCACAAAAGGGTACTGTCCTAAATTGTTAATTCTTTTTGGAAATTTTAATTTATTAAGAAACTAATATTATTATTGCACTTTTTATTTAATTTATATTTTTTTTTATCTTTTTTTTATTCAAAACTTTTACTTGAAAAATGAAAGTATAAAAATTTAAAATAAGTATATATTTATCTTTTATGAAAAGTGAACATTTATTTTAGGACATCCAAAAAAAAAGAGGGACCAACAATTTGGGACAGAGGGAGTACCTTTTTTTGTCCAAAGTACAGTTTTTGTTTAGTTATATTCAATAATATGATGTACATTCTTAGTTCATTATTTAATAATTTAAATTTTTGGGTAAGATGCTTTTTAATTTAGTATTAGAATTCAAATTCCGCGAAGTTTCGAATTCGAATCTTCCTATTTGCATTTATTTTTCTCTATGTATTTGTGTACAAAGTGCACCTCGAATTGTTTGTGCATATATAAAGTGCACCTCGAGTTGGATTGTCTCTCCACGTGCGAGCAAGTGGGAGCTCCACGTGAGAAGGAGTGTGAAGGGTATAGCGGCTGATTAAGGTCTTCCAATGGTGATCTAAATTGGTGTTAGAATTAGATCCGTCAATTTATCGCTACTTTCTTACTGCTAAAATGGTACATTTAGGTAAAAGGGGGTACAATTTTGTGAATATATGGCACCTTTAGGAATGATAATTGCATTTTATATCAGCTTTAGTAGAAAAACAAAATTCATTACATTATTTGAGGGTATGACCGTGCCATCTAGCACTATCGTGAAAAATGTTTTGTATAATTCAAAAAATAGAATTTCGCTAGCATTCTTGTTGTTATGGATGATTGAACGACCATTTTTTACGAATCTATCTCTAATTCTTTTTTTTTCCCATTATATACTTTTTTCAAGTTTAAAATCTTGATGCTAATTACATGTTAAATATAAACTGGTTTACAGTTTTAAAATCTCGACCTAATATTTAATCCAAGTTGTAGAGTGGTTCTCAAATTACTACAGAAAAGTTCCAATCATTGAAGGAAAAGTCTACATTTTTAAAATTTCTTAAACGGTTGATATTTATAGTGCCAACAACTTTTCTTTTAAAATGCGCAGAATGTAAATTAAACATAACCAAGTAAGTAATAACCACATATTAATTTTCTTACAAAATAAATATATAAAAAAAAATAAGACTCTTAATATAAGTGAGGAGAGAATATTAATTAATTAATGATCCTAATCTAAGTTTATCATTTCGCTTTCAATTATAATTTTTTAGAGTTTAATGGAAATCTAAGAAAGTATTAATTAGAGAGAAGGGTGTTTTTTTTTCTAGAGAGAGAGAAGAGAAAGTTTAACATAACAATTCCAAAAGCATTCTTAATTATTAAAAAAAAAGCCTACTTACATTTTTTTAATATTATTCAAATGCAAGATCTTTATTAGATCAATAAACATAATACATAATTTATATTACATGTTTATTGTAATTTCAAAATCCTCAAATATATATTCTTTCGTTTCTTATTTATTATTCTTCACTCTATTTTTTAATTTTTTATTTTAGCACAAGAAAAATATATTTATTAATAAAACTGGAAAAAGAAAAGATTACAACTTATGAATTCGCAAATTAAACAGACTGGAACAATCAATTCTAGAAATGCCTACAAGCTGCTTTGGCAAATTAACCCTCCTAAAACATAAAAAATTTCTCTTTTTAACGCCTAATTTAGCAAGATAATCCACACATTTGTTAGCTTCTCTATAAGAATGTCGAATAGAGAAACTCATATGTTGAAGCAACAACTTGATCTCTCTAATAATATACGCCGAAGCCCAAGGAACTTTACGATGCTCCTAAATGATGTTGAAAAATAAGGACTAAAATAAAACGAGGAAATATAGTACACTGAGTTGAGTCGCGGATTAGGTCGCTCTCTTTAAGATGTTTTGCGGCTCTGTCCAAAATTATGCTAGCAATTCTGTTCTTGCCACGCCGTCCCTAGGATAAAACAGCCCAGATACCCTCTGTACAATCGATTTGCACTTTATCAATCGCTCGACTATAGCACGCTTTTAATCGCTCGGGATCGGTAAACTTTTTACCGCTTAAGGAAAAAAAATTGGGTTTTTTAAAGAATTTTTCTGTTCATTGTTGTTGAAGATGATAAGTTGTCGATGACGAATTTTTTTTTTTTAAAATGTTAATAAAAAGAAAAAAAATGAAAACTGAAAGGATAACGCGTGAGAAAAAAAAATGTAACGTTGAGAAAATCATGGGATCGTGGAACGGTTTCGGAAGTGGTGTTAACCACTTATTTAAATTTAAATTTAATTAATTAAATAAAATTTTCTAAAACTATTTTGTAAAAAAATAATTATACAGTACACCAAGATAAGCCCAAAGCCCGAGACCAGACCGGGCCAGTCGGTCGACGCGCGTGTGGAGAACTACCTTCATCCAAGTCCTCACCTAAATAGCATAAAAGTGTAATACCCAAAGGGCTCGAGCCCTTAACCAAAATCTCCCTTATAAAGACCCATGAAAGGTTTTATATTCCTCCTATGTGGGACTTGGGAAAACATTAAATTACCTACACTTGGTTTTTTCTTAAATACACAAATGCTCCAACAAATAATATTTACCAACAATAACAAGTCAATCTCAATGTCAACAGTAAAAATATTATCCTTCCTGCACAATTGAAGGCCCTGCAATAGAGCTTTAGCTTCCGCAATAGAGTTCGTCGACATACCATAAAAGTCTACATGGGCAAAAACCACCTGCACCTTATCACTTCGAAGAATACTACCACCACCCCCAAGACCCGGATTTCCTTTATAACAACCGTCAGAATTTAATTTATATCGACCCCGAATAGGGGGAAACCAACGAACCAAGGTCAACGGTCTATCCAGAAAATGAGGGAAAATGATATTCAATTTATGCAAATTAACATTGTCATCTACACACCTTTGATGAATAGCATGGCTGCCGCTCAAAACATGACGACACTTTCACAAATATTTTCAACAATCTTGGAAGGCAAAATACTTCGGCTTTCAAATTTACCCTTGTTTCGGCTGCACCAAAGCTCCCAACAGATGGCAGTAAGGATAAGAGAAAGAATAGCTTTGTAACAAGGAGGTCTCCATCTTTGAACCCACCAATTGTTAACTTTACATTGAAGAATAGAACCACCGCTATGAATATCAAATAAATCTTCAAAAAAAAACAAGCATACTTAGCAGTAGGACTGTTGACAAAGACATGAGGAATCGTCTCCATTTGAGCAACAATACAACATGAGCATTTGGAAGCCATATAATAACCTCTCCAAGCTAAACAGTCATCAAGGGGAATGCAGTTTTTGAAAATTCTCCAAAGTAAAAAAGACCACTTAAGAGTGACAGAGGAATGCTAAATAAATTTAGAGATAGGGTTATCGTACAGTCTACTGCAACAAATATGCCAAGTCGTCTTGAGAGAAAATTGACCATCTATGGTGGCTGTCCAAACACATCTATCATTATCCAAAGTCAGCATAGTTGCCATCCTTTGAATTTCCTGAATCTCATGACAATTTAAAATGGGCAAGCAAAGCTGACACCAATCAGAGGAAGTAAGAGCTTCTCTCACAGTTAAAGATTGAGAAGAAACAGCATTAATTAAATCTCCAAGCTTTTCATCCTGCCACCATTTTTCTCTCCAAAAATCAATATCCCCCTGCCCGAGGATCCATCTAATATACTCTCCAGCACGATCTTTAGCCCACATCAGTCTCTGCCAAGTAGGAGAACCCACTTTTCTATCACCCATCGTTAAATGACGTTTATAGCAATACTTATATCTCATAAAAATGGCCCACAAAGACGAGGAAGTTCAGAATTGCCACCATAACTTTAAAGAAAAGGAATTAACAACATCATCCATATTACGAAATCCAAGACTACCCTTATTAACAGGATAACAACATTTTTCCTAAGCAACCCAATGATATTTAAAACCATTCTCACCTTCACCCCACAAAAAATTAGTACAAACCGAATTTATTTGATGAAAGAAAGCCTTAGGAGAAGCAAAAGCAGCAAAAGAATAAATGCGAAGACTTTGAAGCACATGACAGATAAGAATAATCCACCCCCCCCCCCCCCCAATAGATAAAATTTTCTCTTTCCATCCAGCTAACTTATTTTCATCATATTAAAGAAATACTTAATTCGTTTCCTACTAGTGAGACTACACCCCAAATACTTCATAGGGAGTTGTTTCCTTTGAAATCCGATCACCTCTTCAATCACTTGACACCTAGACATAGAAACTGAATCCCGAACAATGTAACAACTTTTAGGTTTACTAATTAACTGTCCGGATTCCTTCTCATACAAAGACAAAAATTGCAATAAACGTTGGAGAGACTGTTTAGCTCCATTCATAAAGATAACCATGTCATCCGCAAACACTAAGTAAGAAATGGTCGGGCAATGAAGAGGCATAAAAAAGGCCACAGTTTGCTTCTTTTGAATTAAATCAATCAGCTCTCTGCTCAGAACTTCTTATCCAATAATAAATAAACTCAGGGACAATGAATCTCCTTGCTTAACTCCTCTAGTAGAATGGAAAAAGGCTTCAACTTGTCCATTAATAATAAGAAAGTACCAATTGTTGGATAAAAGACACCACACCATATCAATAAACATTTCGCCAATGCCAAATTGCCTCAAAGTTTTCAAAATAAAAAGGCATGACATTCTATCATAAGATTTTGCCATATCTGAGGAGAGGGGTTGGCCCAGTGGTAGGCAACCTCCACCCTTGCCTTGAGGTCAAGGGTTCGACTCATGGGGTGGGAGGGGAGGGTTTTTCTTTATTTGTAGGATTAAGGGAGAGACTTAGACCTCCCTTAATAAAAAAAAAAAAAAAAAAAAAGATTTTGCCATATCTAACTTCAACATCACATTGTTACCACGAACTTTATTATCAAGCTTTTGAAGAACTTCTTGAGCTAATAACATATTCTCAATTATGCTCCTACCATTGACAAAACCACTTTGCTCACAACTAATGATATGAGGAAGAATAAGAGACAAACAATCAGTTAAGATTTTTTAGATGATTTTAGCATTGTAATTACATAAATTGATCGGCCTTAAGTCACCGAAATTAGTAGGAGTATTCACTTTCGAAATCATAACCAGCAAGGTACTGGTCCATGATAATGGTAAAGAATGACCGCGAAAAAAAAGCTTGTATTGCATTAATTAAATCAACCTTTATAATATCTCAACAAACTGAATAAAATATACCTCCAAAGCCATCAGGACCAACAGCCCCCTCCATATTCATAGCTTGAGCAGCTCGTTTAATCTCAACTTCAAAGTAGGAATCAGCTGGGGTATAAGAGAAAAATCATAACTATTTTGCTCCGAAGAAAAGAAACTCGTATAACACTCAACCCCGACTACAGCAATAGACTGTTGATCAGAAAGCCAATTTCCAGCAGCATCTTTAATTTGAAATATCTTAGCCTTATTCATCTTCTTAGTGGCAGCTATATGAAAGAAACGAGTATTCTTGTCACCCTCCTTTAGCCATTTAGCTTTAGCCCGTTGTCGCCAAAAAACTTTCTCATTAGACAAGCAACTGTTAAGCTCATCTTTAGCCTTATTATACGCAGCCATGCAAGCTTGAGAATCATCACCTTCCATACAAATCTCTATCTCCTTTAGTTTATTCTCAGCAGCTATAATGTTCTGAAAAACATTACCAAAAACCTGCTTATTCCAATCAATTAAAACCTGTTTGAGTCTCTTCTTAGTAGTAAATTGAGATAAAACGTCGCCTTGAACGGGCATATCCCAACTGTTCTTAACAATCTCCAAGAATTTGTGATGTCACGTCCACATATGCTGAAACTTAAAGCAACCCTTACCTTTATTTTGAGAATTACCAAATTGACCCCCAATCGGAGCATGATTAGAGTATTCCCTATTCAGATGATACATATTACAATCAGCAAAAAGCATTCTTTATTTGGTATTACACAAACACCAATCAAGCCTTTGCCACATGCGTTGACCCAATTTCTTCCAAGTGCAATCACTACCCGTACATCTAAAATTAGAAAGACCACTTTGAAAAATAAAATCATTAAACTCTTGAGCTACACCAAAATCAATGTTGTTACCCCCAACCTCTCATTCGCATACCTCACAATGTTGAAATCACCAAGCCAAGCATCAGAAATAGGATTAATAGACATTAATCACTACCACAAATCCCTACGCTCCACCTTCGAACATTTCCCATAAATAGCATAAATCACAAAAGATTGATCAATATAGCCATGAGAACACGACAAAGAACTACACTGCACTGTATTACAAAGAACATTACATTGCAAAAAAGAATTCTAAAAAATCCAAATGCTACTACTATTATTACCCAGAGCATGATCAAAACCCAAACGAAGACGAAATTCGGTAATTCTATTTATATCAACCATCGGCTCCATAACAGCAACAAAAGAAATACTAAAAATTTGAACAATCTTCTTGAGACAAGTAATAGAGGAGGTATTAGAAATACCTCGAATGTTCTAGAACTGGCAATTAATCATGATAAATGTTTATGAGCCCAATTTGAAGCCTTCTTTCCATGTTTCCTGATAGCTTTCTTCTTTATCCCCGTCTTCTTTTTCTATTGTGGGACCGTATGGACTGGAGAAGAAAAGGTTTCTTGAGCCTCTCCGTAAAAACCAATAAATCTTGTTGCAATATAGCCTTTAATTCCTGCTTTTCAAATGCAGCAAAATTAAACATAGGCTGACCCATTTCCCTGGGAGACATACCCAACTCTGCCATATTTCTTGGATTACCAATTGTTTTGACCTCTAAGCCTGGACTATATCTGATTGAGCAAGAGAGTCTCCATCGAAAATATCTTCATCATCACTAGAAACAACTATTCCCGCAACTAAAGCACAAAAATTACAATTTCCTATTGGGGTAGCATTACAAGTTGAAGAAGATCCCACCTCCATTGGCTGCTGCGAAACTGGCAAAGTCTTTACCCCTGAAGATTCTACCAAATCAACAAGTTGTTTGCCCTCATTAATTGTTTACGTCTTTTGCCATTCATCAAGTAAAGTATGGTCTTATTGGTTACCGTCCGCACTCCTTTGAGCTGGTCGATACACTTGATTAAAGCCCTTACTACTCCGGCCATCACTATTATCAGATCCATTTGCTAGACGTCTATTCACAATCTCCCCAATAGGTTCATGTAACTTGACATTAGCCTTTTATTTACAAATTTACATTCAAATTGATCATGACCTTGTTTCAAACAATGAGAGCAATATTTGGGGACATGTTCATACTCTAAATGTTGCCAAAAACCTCTAGAACCAGTTCTTATCCACACACGACTAGGAAAATTTTGCAGCAAATTCATCTCAACGCAGATCTGTGCCACACTAGGCCGAGTAAGAGAAGCAATAGCAGCATCCATCTTTAATGGCGAACCAATTAAACCAGCAATTGAAAATAAGCCCTGTTTGGCAAAAAAAATGAACAGGCAAATGAGGCATATTTACCCATACATGGGCAATCGATGATTCTTCATTGGCACTAAATCAAGAGACCACTTGAATACCCGCATCGAAAACTTCTTCAAATACCAAAACTCTCACAACCAAACCCGATGGTAATCATCTTCTTGAGCAAAACGAATTAGCACATGGCGAGGGTCCAGCAAACCCAGCGAATAGTTAGCCTTCAAACCAATGGTTGCAAACGTTGATTTAATTTTCACTAACGGCAGTCATCCATGAATGAATGAATTTACCGATCAAAGCATACTTAAAGGGGGAGGAACGAGTAATGATATCTTCTTCGGAGAAAAATATAGCAGGTTCTCCCTTATGCAAGCTAGGCGATTTGAGTGGGATGGAAGAAGTTCTCGAGGTTCCAACAGCATTAGCATAGGACTTTAGTGCTGGGGCAGTGAGAACAGTGGGTGGCGGCGATGATATTGGTGTAGGAATCATCATCTAAGAGAAAAGGCGCACAATAGCAAAAAGCCTATCATGAGCCGAGAGAAAACTTTTTAACTCTTATTATTCTTCGCTCCATAACTTAATTTATCCACCAACTTAATTTAAAAAATAAAATTACGATATAGGTGAGCTTCACAAATCCCGAAAAAAATATTCATCTTCTATTCCAAGTATTAGTAAAATATTAAATATACATTGTAAATTTAAAAGACATTTCAAATTAAATTTCCACATACTTATAAATTTTGAAATAATTGTTTGTGTGATACTACACTTCTAAGGTCAACGAATATCACCCGCTGACTAAAGTCCAATATTCCACTTTTCAATCGAACGATTGGCCAATAATAAATTAGTTCAGAATAACGCCGATATTTGGCACGTCACCCAATTATCTCAGGGATGATACTTGTCAAATCATAAAAATGGTTTTTCAATAAAAAAGGTTAATATGTCATCTTCAAAGACATATATCACTGCAGTCAACAATAAACAACTGAATTGTACACAATAATAATTTACTTAAAGCCTTAAAATTAAATAAAGGTTATTTGGCTTTTGGCCCCCATTTATTGTGCCATAACTAGCTTTGGCACCCAAAATTTAGTATATTGCACCTTTGGCCCCTATTTCGGATGGTTTTGTCCAAACTCTAGTCAAACTGTCAATTAACATTAATTTTGGTACAAATGCCCCAAAATACCCTCATGTTAACCATTTCCCAAATCTACGTACATACAAACACAAACTTACTAATCACAATAAATCAAAATAAAAATTCGTTAGAAGTATGGATCATTTTAGCTTTTAAATTCAATTGTAATCGAAAAAGGATTATGCCATATAAAAATACATCAAAAAGTAAAAACTATATAATGTTAATGTGATTACATTTTTTCAGAAAGTCTATGCATTTTCGCTTAAAAATTTACAATTTTTTCGGAAAATGCATCCATTTTCTTGGAACATGATTTATTTTTCTGCAAAAAAAAATGATATATCACTTTATATACACACATACCCATATTATATACATCATATTTCTCCATCATTTTAAGGACTATACATTAACCAAAAACTAAAAATTTGTATCCTTAAAATCCAAAAAACACCAAATCCGAATACAAAATCCAAAATTGATCCTATAATTATATGAGAAATAGGTAAGATTGGGTTCAAACAGAGATCATTAGATCTTCGACAAATCAAAAATTGATCAGCCAACAATCAAGAATTCCTTTAAAAAGCACAAGGGGGAAAATATTACAACTTTGACTTGAAATTCGGAGAATAAAAGTTGAGCAACCCAAAATTTTGAGCTGTAATTTTACCAATTTAAGAAGATTTGGATGTTAAATTGATAGAAGAATCTGAGATCCAAGAATGTGCATATGAAGAACATAGGGCATAAGGCACCCCCATTTCTTCTCTTTTTATTTATTTATTCAACCTTTTTTTTCTTTTAATCAGATGAAAGAAAGAAAGAAAGAAAGAAAGAAAGAGGTAGAGAGAGAAAGAATAGTGTGAGAAGATGGCTTTACAAGTCCCATGCAAGCAATATCAAGCCTTCTTATCTTTCTCCTATGACGAGTAAACCCTAACAGGTCTTAAATTTGAAGGCCCGAAACACATTCATCATCACAACCCCTCATCTTCATCTTCATCATGATTACCGTTCTTATCACGTTGCTCGGGGGAAAAAGGTGGGTGATTAAGAATTTGGACTAGAAATTGGGAGTGAATAGAGTGGTGAAATTGTGGGGAGAGTTGGGGATTAATGTATGGTAAGGATAATGGGGTAAGTTTAGGGTTCAGATGATGAGATGGTTTTGAGGAAGTGGAAAGATGGTTTTAGAGAGAGAGTGGATGGATGGGTTTACAGTTCACCATTAATGAATTTTCGGGTTATGTTGTTGATTTTTTTTTTATAAACGATAACATTTTTGGTTAAAGATGTGGGTATTTTTGGGCATTTAAATTGAAGTCAACTGACGGTTTGACTAGAGTTTGGACGGAAATCGTCCAAAATGGGGGCCAAAAGTGCAATATACTAAATTTTTGGTGCCAAAGCTAGTTAGAGCACAATAAATGGGGGTCAAAAGCCAAATACTCAATAAATAATAAGTACAACTTACTTTTTATACTTGAAAATTTTCTGGTTCGTAATTTCTGATCATAAAGATTAATACCGATTTATGAATTAAAAACTTAATGAAATTCTAATATATTACTTTCTTTATAAATAAACCATTAAAAACGCTTCTAAATCAATTAAATAAAAAAATCTTATATTTTTGGGTAAATTACTAAAAAATACAATGTACTTTATCCGTTTTTACAATTTAAGTAATGTACAATTTTTTCGATATTAAAAACATTGTACTTTATTTACTTTTTCATTTTGGGTAACCTGTTAACCATCCGTTAGAAGCCATTGACGGAATGTTGACGTGTCACGTTAAATTGCCACGTGGCCCATTAAACTTCCAACTCAACATTAAATTAAAAACAAAAAAGATATTTCCTTTTTTATTCCTTAACAAAAACAAAACAAAATTAAATCAATTGAAAGTTAGAAAGAGAAAGCAGCCATTGTTGTTTTCTTTTGGCTGTTTGCAAGCAGCTCGCCTAGTCCTCAAATTCCACGACCTCGCTTCATCGGTCACCAGAAGCAGCACCTCTTCAAGTCCTTTCCTAAAAATTGCGTCTTTTATGTTAATAGCTTCGTTCTGAATATCGAAGAGCTGGCGAAGGAGAACGCTTGAAGCTCTTTGTATGATCACTCGATCCAGATGCTTATGGATCAATTAAAGAGAGAGAAAGCACAAAAAAACCCTTGTTAAGGTTAATGAACTTAAATATATGCTTAGAGAGACAAATTTTACAAAATCAAATAATGGACTGGAAATCTATTAAATTCTTGGTAATACTTCCTCCTCTGTATATTACCTTATTTGTTTCTTAAGAAATATATGGTTTTGTGGAATTTTCTTAGCTATCAAATATAGTGGTTTTACTTTCTGGTTTTTATGTTATATTGTGATGATATATAGAATTTCATGAGAATATCGCTGAAATTTTTAAATTCCCCATAATTCATCGTGCTCCGTAATCTACCCCGTTTATTTCATGAGAAAATCTCTGGAAATTAAAGAGAATAAAGAAAGGGTATTTCTTCTCATGTTTGTATATAGACGCAGTTGAGCCATTATTTGATTTAAAGGTTTAAGCATAGATTTCTAGTCCGTTATCCTTAACTAGGGTATTTTTTCTCATGTTTGTATATAGACCCAGTTGCGTTCATATAATTTCAATTGTCTTGAGCCGTAGGTAATCACCTTTCCATTTTGCATTAGTATGCACCCTAGTCCTTTTTTCGAGACATAACTATATATGACAAAGTTGCCTGTATTTGATGGGATAGTTAGAATAGGGGCAAATACCAATCTATCTCTGAGCTCTTAGAAGCTTTTCTCACATTCACTAGACCAATTAAACTTGGCATTTTTCTGAGTTAATTATATTAGAGGTCTTGCAATCTTTGAAAATCACTCGATAAAACGACGATAAAATCTAGCTAAACCCATAAAACTCCGAATTTCAGGTACTGAGGCCAACTTACTATAGCTTCTACCATTTATGGATCGATCGATATTCCTTCTTTTGGTACTACATGACCAAAGAAAATGACACTATGTAGTCAAAATTCATATTTCTTTAGTTTAGTATGGAGTTTTTCCTTCTTTAGTGTTTCTAAAACTATTTTTAAATGTTCCTCATGTTCAACGTGATTCTTAAAGTAGATTAATATATGATCAATAAAGACCATTACAAACTTGTTAAATAGGGGTTGAAGACTCTATTCATTAAGTCCATAAAAACTATAAGGGCATTAGTTAGTCTAAACGGCATTACCAAAAACTCATAATGACCATATCTTGTCCTGAAAGTCGTCATAGGTATATATTCTTTCTTAACTCTTGATTGATGGTATCCCGAGCTTAAATCATTTTTTTAGAATATTGTTGCACCTTGCAACTGATCAAACAAATTATCATTTCTAGGTAATGGGTATTTATTCTTAGTAGTTGCCTTATTTAATTCACGATAATCAAGACAGAGTCTTAAAGTTCCATCATTCTTCTTAAGGAACAAAACTAGAGCACCCCAAGGTGACACACTTTGTCGAATATATCCTTTGTTAAGAAGGTCTTGTAATTGTACCTTTAATTCTTTTAATTCATATGGTGCCGGCCCATCGATAAGGGGCTTTCGAAATATGTTTCGTGCTTGGAGCTATATCAATTATGAATTAAACCTCTCTATTAAAGGGTAGGCCAAATAGTTCATTTGGGAAGATATTAGGAGAATCTTTTTACTATAGGAATTTATTTCAGACTAACAAGTTGACTTTACATATCATCCATATAAGTCATATAACTTTCACATCATTTTCTAATCATTCGTCGTGCCTCTATTGAATAAATAATATGACGTGGAATTTTTATGCTGCTTCCTTTAAATTCGAAGCAAGGTTCCCTCTTAAGGTTAAACATTGTGAGAATCCATAAATACGACCCCCGGGTCTCAATCCCATGCTTGGGAGTCTAGAAAGTCAAAACGGATTCCGTCATTTTATTTGTTTTGATATAAGGATGAATCCTATTTTTTATCTCTAAATGCAAGTGGGTTCGTTTAGAGTTGCCAGCACGTTTTATGAGAAAACGTAGAAAAAGTCCGCATAAGGGTAAAAGCTAAAGCAAGCCTTATCCCCACACGTTTTGTCTACGAAACTGGGATTCTTATAAGGTTCGGAAAATATGTTACGGTTTGAGAAGGTGTTAGGCACCCATTCCACCTTTTCAGTTTCTAGTGGCTTTTTATATGTTTATTTTATGTTTGAAAAACTTAAATGCCTTTACTAAGAAGTCTACTACTTTCCTAAAATATGTTTTTGTAGAAAAAAACCTGATTTTGGGGAAAACTGGAAAATGGGTAAAAATCTTGTATTCCGAAATCTGATTTTTGTTTTGATAATAGATGAAATACCAATAGGAAAGTTCGTAAAAATTGAATATTAAAAGGGGTTTTAACATTGTTTACTCAAATAACAATATTAGTTTCCTCTTTATTTTGGTTGCTTTAGAAAAAATTGGATTATCGATTGGAATTGACTTGATATGGATTTGGACTCTTTGAGGTGAGTATATCAGGTATATCACAACCCATGTGGAAGATTGGACATACCCGATTTTAATCCTTTAAATATGTTTTAATGTTCCAAGTTTTGAAAACTTAATTTATCCGGATAATAATATACTTACATTTTCTGATTTTCAAAAATGGTTTTATCAAGGTTTTGTTTGGAGAAAACTGTAGACTATTAGTAACTTGTCAATAAATTATTCAATTAGAAATTGGACAGAACAAAGGAAAACAAGTACACAGATATATGAACTTTAAACACTAGAAGAAACTTTATTTACCTTCCCAACGAGATAAATAAGATAAGAGAGAGAGAAAATATAATATGACCAAAGATAATCTGGTAAATATAGGCTTTTCTTCTCTAGAGATAGTCGAGATATTGAAAACTCGGATATTCCACGAGAACTTGATAATAATAAATTGAACCTTGAAGATCTTGAAAAAATCAGATTTAGAGAGATAATAGCCCCTTTTCTTCTTCCCTTGTTCCCTTCTTAAACCCTTAGGGTGCTGACTTATTTATACTGCTAGGGGAAGTTTGTCATGCAACATTCCCCATAAAAGTGGAAATGTCACAGGACAGACGACTGAAGGGTTATCCTTGACAGACTGATGTGTCAGGGAAGTGAATGGTCTGGGTCAGAGGGGTTTGTCGTGCGACATCTAGAGGTTTGTCAAGCAACAATATGGTTTGTCGCTTGACAAAGGCCTCTAAAATATTGGTTTGTCGCACGACAAACCCTTTTGGGAACAAGTGGTTGGGCTATAAACCTCCCGAAGCAGTTTTTAGTATTTTGGATGAGTTTTAGGCTCAAAATGGGGCTTTTCCGATGGTTTTAGGGTTCTTGCGAGGGTCACGGATTGGGGTGTCAACAAACGTGACCAATTTCTTGGAACAATCCACAGATGCATGGTAGGTAGCTAACCAGTCCATACCCAAAATCACATCAAAACCCCTAATATCCAGTAATATTAAATCAACCACTAAATTACTGTTGTCAATTAATGTGAGGTGGGCTTGTAAATTATCGAAATGTCTAAAGAATCTCCAGCAGGGGTGGAGACGGTCATGACATATCCCAGGTCACTTAAGTTTTTATTAAGAGATTTAGCAAAATTTTGGGAAACAAATGAATGTTTAGATCCACGATCAATTAAGATATATGCAAGTTTATCACATATTAACAATTTCCCTAAAACTACTAAATTGGTAGTTGCTTCATATTTTTGCATTATGGCAAACACCCTTGCTTGTCCTCCTCGAGCCTTTTTGTCACTTGTTTCCTTATTTTTTCCCCTTTTTCATTTCTAGACAATCTTTGATCATATGACCTGTCTTCACAGACTTAAAACACGCACTAGTATTCCAATAGCATGCTCATGTATGTTTCTTGGTGCAGCTTGCACATGGCTCTATTGGTTCCATCTGGCCTTAATTTCTTGAAGTGTTTATGACTATTTTCTTGGAAAAAAGTGTCATTTCCCTTTTCCCATTTATTTTCCATTGTTAGCCTTTTTTTTATCTTGTCTTCTTTTTTATCCTTTGCAATCTCGTTAGGTGATAGTGACTCTTTCCTCAATCTTATTATATATTTATAGCTTTAGTATCGATACGTGACTATGAATATTCAAATTTTTAAACTTCTTCACCTTGGTAACTCCCGTAACAACTAGGTAGGGTGCATAGCGTGATAATTATTAATGAAGCAAATTTAGCCTCGTATTGGACTACCATTATACTTATTTGAACTAATTGAAGAAAATCTAATTCTTTTTATTCATGTATTGTTTCCAGAAAATATTTTCATTAAAGGTATCCAAGAATTCATTCCACACGGCAAAGGGTTGTTCCACCTCGTTAGCTTCTTCATTATTATTCCTAGTTCTTCTAGACATCTACCACCAATGATAAGTTTTTCCTTATAATATAAAGACTGCAAATATCATGTTATAATCTTCAGTACATAAAAGCACTTAAAATATTTTTTCTATCTCCGTTATCCAAAATTTTGATATAGTCGTGTCCGGAGTTCCCATAAAAGAAGACGGATTCAACCTTTTAAATTGTTCAATTGTTATACCTTTGGGGTTTTGTATAGGTACTATTATTATTTTGTTCTTCAAGTAATTAATTTTGCTAAGTTTTCAATTGTCTTGAAAATCCCTTCAGCATTGCCGATACTTAAAACAATCATATCTTGCATTTAAAATAATTAATGTCAAAATAAGACAACATTATTTATAACTCATTATATATCACACATATTATACGCTATTATAGATATGTGGATGTCCATATAGATTTAACTTGTCCCATATTGATGCTATGGGTAAATATGGTTAGCACATTATATATATATATATATATATATATATATATATTATTGTCCTATATGAATTTTGTATAGAAATAAGGGGGATAACTCTTAGTATAAATAAAGCTAACCTCTACCCGTATTTCACATCAGTTGAATAAGTTCTCTTTTATTCTCTTATTTCTCTCTATTATTTCAACACGTTATCAGTACAACTGCTCCACAGTCAATTTTAGGCAATTGCAAAAGCAAGCCACCATAGTTAATTTTTTTCCTTTTTTTTGAATGCCGGCCATTGCGAAAGTAGGCCATTATAGTTAAAAAGTTTCCTTCTTAGAGGCTATTCAGAAGAAAGTGCGGGATTTTCTCTTTATAAAGGTATAGGTTATAAAATGCATGAGACCGAGAATAATTTTTGTCTAGTAGACAGTGGCACAACACATACTATATTGAAAAATCAAAAGTATTTCTCTGAGTTAGTATTTAATACACATACAAAGTATCCACAATAACTAGACCTGCACAAATAATTGAAAGCTCTAGAATAGCCCATGTGATGTTACTAAATGATACCCACATATTTATCAAAGATATATACATTATTTTCAAGCAATTCCAGAAGAAACTTGCTTTGTTTTAAAGATATTATAATGAATGTGTATCATATTGAAATGACAAGAGAATGTAACAAAGAATTATTATGCATCACTACTAGTGTTGCAAGTCAGAAGCTCCCACTAAAAAAATTAAATGATTTCTCCTTAAGTCTTTATTGCACAATATTATCTAATATTGAGTCGCACTCAATCATGAGCCAAAAGCTCAATTCTAAAATACCAAAATTTAGTGATCCCAAAGCCTTAAGATTGTGGCATGAAATGTTAGGATACCCAGGGCAACCATGTTGAGAAAGATAATAGATAACTCTTATGGGCACTCACTGGCAAACCATAAGGTGACCATACTAAGTGAGTATTTTTGTACTTCTTGTTCGAAAAGTAAACTCATCATAAAACCTTATTTCCTTAAAATTACTTCTAAATCACCATCTTTTCTCCAAAGAATATAAGGCGATATTTATGGCCCTATAAATCCCCCGAGTGGACCTTTTAGATATTTTATGGTTTTAATTGATGTTTCCACCCGCTGATCAGATGTAAGCCTACTTTCTACTATAAACATTACTTTTGCACGCCTATTGGTACATATCATTAAACTTAGGTCGTAATTTCCTAATCAGCATATTAAGTCTATAAGACTAGATAATGTATCTAAGTTTACTTCTCAAGTTTTTTATGAATATTGTTTGTCCATAAGAATAGAAGTTGAACACCCCGTCCTGCATGTCCACACCCAAAATGGTGTAGCCGAATCTTTGATTTGACGACTTCAACTTATTGCAAGGCTACTCATGCAATCTAGGTTACATGTTAGCGCCTGGGGATATGCTATATGATCAGACTTAAACCTATAGCCAATCACACATTTTCTCCTACACAATTAGTAAACGGTTTTCAATCAAATATATCACATTTGATTTGTGCAGTTTATGTTCCTATTCCACCTCCCCAGCGCACTAAGATGGGCCATCAACAACGACTAGAGATCTATGTAAGTTTTGATTCACCTTCCATTATTCGGTATTTAGAACCAATGAAATGAGATGTATTTACTACACATTTTGTAAATTGTCAATTTAATGAGACAGTAATCCCGACATTATGTGGAGATAATAAAGTTCATGTAGAACTACCCGTTCTAGAAGAACGACGAGAATATCTTGGAATAATTTCACTATGTTTCATATGAACCCACGTACATCAAAATGTGAAAAAGAAGTATAGATAATAATACATTTCTAACAAATTGAAAACAAATTAACTGATGGATTCAATAGTGCAACAAATGTAACAAAATCACATGTGCCAACTATAAATGTCCATAAAGGACAAAATTAAAATATGGCAGCTAATAAATCTACACCATGCAGAAGCGTGATAGACATAAATTTCCAAAGACTTAACTCCCTGAAAGAGAAAAACTGGGCAATCATGCCCTAAGAACACTCTTAAAAAGGTTCCCCATTTCACTCAAGAAGAGGTCATGGAAAAATCCACTCTCTCTAAGTCCCCGAAAGAAGTCATTATTTTAAAAAAAAGTCACTGAAGAGACTATAAAAGCACTTAAATAGGCATTTGTACCAAATAATAAAGAGATTTATATACTTTACACTTGTTTGAAAGAGATGAAAAATAAAAAAAATAGTCATCGATGATGTATTTGCATTTGCAGTAGCCACTGAAGTATCAAAGGGCGATGATGATAATGATACAAAACCACGTACATCAAATGAATGTCAACAAAGAAAAGATTGACCAAAATAGAAAATTACCAGCAAGGCAGAATTGGAGTCTCTAAATAAACGTGGTGTATTTGGACCTATAATACAAACCCCAAAACGTGTTAACCCTGTAAGGTACAAATAAGTGTTTGTAAAGAAAGAAATAAGAATAATGAAATCACACGATATAAAGCACGACTTGTGGCACAAGGTTTCCTGCAAAAACCTGGGATTGACTATGATCAAATATATTCCCTTGTTAAGGATGCAATAACTTTCAATTATCTAATAAGTTTAGTAGTTACTGAAAGACTAGATATGAGACTCATGGATGTTGTAACTGCTTATTTATATAGAGACTTAGACATGGACATTTATATGAAAATTCCAGAAGGATTCACTTTGTCTGAAGCAAAATCAAAGAGTACGTACTCAATACAACTAAGACGTTCATTATACAAACTTAAGCAATCCGAAAGAATGTGGTACAATCATCTTAATCAGTATTTGTCTAAGGAAGGATATGAAAATAATCATATTTCTCTATGTGTCTTTATAAAAAAAATTCTTAGAAGGATTTTATATAGTAGCAGTTTATGTGGATGATATTAATCTAATCAGAACTCAAGAAGAGCATGAAAAAAACTGCTAACTATTTGAAAAATGAATTTGAAATGAAAGACTTTGGAAAAACAAAATTTTATCTCGGCCTGCAGATCGAGAAAAGCATTAGTGGGATATTAGCCCATCAATCTAACTATACTGAGAATGTATTGAAACATTTTGGTATGGACAAAGTATATCCACTAAGCACTCATATGGTTGTTCGGTATTTAGATGTAAAGAAGATCCATACCGTCCTAAGAAAAATGATGATGAAGTATTAGGTCCTAAAGTACCATACTTAGGTGAAATTGGTGCCCTATAATATTTAGCATAATGCACTAGGCCGGACATATCCTTCTTTGTTAATTTGCTTGCTAAATATAGTTTAGCAATAACTAAACGACATTGGACTAGTGTCAAACATATCCTTAAATATTTACGAGGAACCAATGATTTAGGCTTATTTTATTCACATAATTTTAATGATTCTGAATTAGTAGGATATGCAGACTCGGGATATCTTTTTTATCCTCATAAAGCACATCTCAAACAAGTTAAGTATTTCTTAGTGGTAATATAGTTATCTCTTGATGATCTACTAAACAAACTTTAGTGGCTATTTCTTTTAATCATTTTGAAATTTTAGCTCTTCATGAAACTAGTCGAGAATGTGTGTAGTTGAGATCTATAATCCATCATATTCGTAGTTTTTGTCAGTTTCTTTTATTACAGATGTTCTAATTATTATCTATAAAGACAATATAGCATGTATAGCACAAATTCAAGATGGTTTCATCAAATATGACATGACTAAACATATTTCACATAAGTTCTTCACTCACAAGCTTCAGAAGAATAAAGAGATTGAAGTCAAGCAAATATGTTCTAGTGACAACTTAGCTGATCTGTTCACAAAGTCATTGCCGAAGCTGATATTCTAGAAGTTAGTTTATGATATTGGCATGCATCAATTTTATAATCAAACTATATAAATGTTGTCATTAGGAGAAGGATCCTGAATAATGTTATTTAAGATTTACACGTTGTACTCTTTTTCTTTTGACTAAGTTTTATCTCATCGGATTTTCTTAGTAAAAATTTTAATGAGGTAGTATATTGTGCAATGAATGCCACTTCGATGATCCAGAAGAATGTTGTACTTTTTTCCTTCGCTTTGGCTTTTTTCGACTGAGTTTTTCCTTAGGAAAGTTTTAATGAGGCAATTGTAATTGAAAGATAGCATATTGAACAACTAAGGGAGAGTGTTATAAGATATTGATATGTGAATGTTCATATAGGTATAACTTGTCCTATATTGATACTATAGGTAAATATGGTTAGCACATTATATATTTATATATATATATATATATATTATTGTCCCACATGAATTTTGTATAGAAATAAGGGGGTTAACTCTTAGTATAAATAGAGCTGGCCCCTACCCATATTTCACATCAATTAAATAAGATCTCCTTTATTCTCTTATTTTTCTTTATTATTTCAACATACACAATATTATTATGTTAGTAACACAACTATTCTCTTAACAGCTCATACCACAAAATAATATATTATACATAACACTACCTTCACTTGTCTATTTTACATGACTTGTTATTACTATTTATAATTATTTACTTCCTACTATCCCCAATAGCATTTTCTCCAACTTTTAACTGCGCATCTATTGGGGGAGGACCCTTTTGCCTAATTTCTTCTAGCATAGTTTCATATATTATGTGTCGCCTTTCCATATACTCTATGATCTTTTTTACTACTCATTTTTCATAGTAAAATTCCCTTTACACCCACTCCTTTTTCTAGCCATCAATATACCCTTCTATAAATTTCACTTGACATGCCTTATCTCTCATTCTATAATAAGCATCTATCTCCAGAGGCTCTACGTTTTATTGATTATGTCCATTATCTTGGGTGCAAGCACCTCTACGTGACCATTTTCTTAAGGGGCTGCATACCTACGTACATTTGACAAAAGTAAATATTTGTATATACATAAAATAATGCATCAAATGTTTTAAGATTTATTTTCTAAACTATAATTCTAGTTTATTAACTAATAGCTTTATATATATATATATATATATATATATGTTTTATGTTTCATATTTCTTTTATTAAACCTTACCTCTGATACCACTTTGTAACATAACAATTTTAAAAGCATTCTTAATTAGTAAAAGTAAAAGAAAAGCCTATTTACATTTTTTAAAATTATTCAAATGGAAGATATTTATTACATTAGTAAACATAGTACATAATTTATGTTACATGTTTTTCGTAATTTCAAAATCCTCAAATATATATTCTTTCGTTTCTTATTTATTAATTTTCACTCCATACCTTAATTTATCCACCAACTTATGGATTACCTGAAAAATATAATTATGTTAAGTGTGAACTTCACAAGTCCTGTGAGAAATTCTCATCTTCTATTCCAAGAGTTTAGCAAAATATTATTAGATCATAAAATATATATACTATAAATTTAAAAGGCATTTCAAAATAAGTTTTCACATAATCATAAATATTGAAATAATTGATTGCATGATATACACTTCTAAGGTCAACGAATATCTCCTGTTGACTAAGGTCAACGAATATCTCCCATTAACTAAGGTCCAATATTCCACTTTTTAATCAAATGATTGGTCAATAATAAACTAGTTCAGAAAGGGGGAAATTAGGTCGTACGAAAGGGGGAAATAAAAAGTTTGTATAAAGGCTTTGCGAGAATTGAAAAAAAAAAAAAAAAAAAAAAACCCTAACTAGAACGGTAGAATGGAACGTTCATGAATTGAACATTGTTTTTTACTAGTTTTGTAATAAATTTAGTCAAATTGTTATGTTCCGTAATTTTCGAACTACAGTTGATAAATTTATAATTATACATGTTCTAGTTGTTATTTTTGTAATTCTCTCTTTTTAGAAATGACAAAGGCATAAAATATTGATAAGTTAAGTTGCCAAAGAATGACCAAAAACCTTCAATTGAACCAACGTGGAGGAGAATTTGTGCCAATTCATCACAGGAAATAGAAAAGAATTCACAATTACGGACATAGTTTACCATTTACGCACAAATCCATATTATCGGATTGGTCAATGGTATAGGCACATAAACTTTTTAATTATGGCACATTCTTTCAAGTTAAAATTTGAATTTTACCATTTTAGTAAGAGCACACTAATCATTTAAAAAATACCTAACTTTTGTATCAATCTTCTCCTCATTACATTCTACTATTCCCTTTCTCTTCACAGTAACCTTGCTTAATATTCTATTGACATTCAAATTCATGAAAGATCTAATTTCTTCACTGCTACATCAAGTAAGTTCAACAAAATCAAAATTTTAGTTTATATTTCCGCGTGTTTCATGTTTACTTTATTTATCTTTACAAATACGTATTATATTGCTTGTTTTATATATACAGACATTATATGTTCAATAGATCTTTTGAGTAATATATAATCATGTTAGTTTCAAAGTATTAGCAATAGGATTAACATTCATGTAAAATAGCCGCCCAACTATTTGATTGTTGTCTATATACGAGAAAGAATAAAAGGGGGAAAACCACTATTTCATGTGCTATAACTTTATGCCCTTTATAATTCGAAAGAGTTGCGCGCTTTTCATTCAACAAAATTAATATTTTGAGCGATAATTTATGTTATATTCATCAATATCTTAGAATAAAAGAATAGAGTTTGTAGTGAGATTATAAATGCCAGCTTTTAAAAAAAAATTAGAAACATTAGTAATGAATTATTTTCATATAAATGTTTTATGTTTGTAAATAATATGTTATTTTTATTACGCACTCAATTATTTGCATCAAGGAATAAAATAAAAGCTAGAATATTTGCAAATAGATTTGTTGAGATGAATTTAGAATATATGTTGTGACATGAAAAAGGTCCTTAATAAATATTATCTATGTAAAGCGTAAACAAGTCTTATTATATGGTTGAGTGTGCCCTTAATATTAGTAAATAAACATGGTAAAAGTTAATTTTTAATTTAATTAAATATGCCCTAATTAAAAAATTAATGTGCCCATACCGTTAACATATAAATAATAGTTACCAGCCATTGCCCCAGGGGTTGGGGTTGCAACGCATATAACACAGCCATGCAACATTATTGTGTATATATTTTATCAATAATTTTACGGAGACATTACAAGAGGATATGCCCAGATGGCAAATTAATATCTTCTCTCTCTTCTTCTTTTTTTTTTTTATTTCTATTGACCTTTTTTCCAAAAAAAAAATTCTCTCCATGGCAACCATCTCTCATTGCTATAAATGAAACTTTTACCAAGAAGCACCTCTCTTTTTTAAAATTGCCGCCACCACTGCCATTGTCTCGTGCCAGCCAACACAGCGCTTCTCACGAGAAACGTTGTGTTCACAAGTGCGAGACAGTGACCACGGTGGTGGTTGGCCACGAGAAACGTTGTGTTCACAAGTGCGGGATAGTGACCGTAGTGGTGGTTGGCCTCTGCATCTCTATACTTTGAATTTATTCCAAGCATTTCAACAAGGCCTTACGACCGGCGCCCCAAATCAATCAAAAACCTTATTCAACAATACTAAAATTGAGAAGAAAAGAAACCACTGAATCAATTGAAAAGTTTGTTGAACAACACTAAAATTGAGATGAAAAGTAACCCAATTGAATCTTTAAGCAAGCCATGTTTATTATTTGTATGACTTTGGTATGCATTGTAAATTGGATGGATGAGAGAGAGAATGTATATGTTAATGTCTAAGGGAGATGGCTAACCGGCGGATGTGTGGGGCAGTTAGCAAAGGAAAGTGTGTTGTGCCGGGTTTGATTGAAGAGAGAGGGGGAGAGAGATGTTTGGAGGAGAGAGGGGGAGAGAGAAATAGAGGGGTGGGTTCTTTTTTTCTCTCTCCTTTTTAAATTTTTATTTATTCATTTTGATTCATGGATAATATGAATTTCCAACTCAATGTGTCCTCTAATTGTGCCTATTTTGTATGTCCCTCTGATACTGCTTATATTTTATTAGCTTCAAGCTTTCACATGTACAAAACGGAAACGTATATGCTCTATTTCAAAAAGATAGTCCTACTTTGATTTTACTAATTTTTAAAAAAAAATCTATTTTCAGCAAAATTAATCATTAATAATACAACACATCTTCAATTCACATTGGTACATGATTATATCCAAAAAAGAAATTTCGATAGCCTATTCGGGACATTTTAAAAAATAAACTGGGATTCCTTATTTTTGATATACTGCATTACTGCCAGTGTGCTTCTCGAGTGAAAAAGGCACAAGCAAAAGTGAATTAAGAGCCCCGAATTTCATGGATTTCTCAAGGAAATTGCTGTACGCTTCTAATCTTGAGCATCATCTTCCGCTTTGAGTCACATTGGGTTCTAGGAAATGACAAGCTTCAGAAAAATAAATTTGTTAATGATGATTGCCAAATTTCGTCTAAGACAAAAGAATATGCCGTGGTTGCAGTGGCAGGCAAAAGTAGCACTCGTAGAGGAGAATTTGGCGTTGGCAGAAGAACCGGAGGTGGTAAAGTAGGTGGTGCTGGGGGTGGTTCAGGTAAGACTTTTTCTCAAGTTTTTCATTAGACTACCGGGTGGTATTGTTTAATTTTAATTTTTGGCAGCACCACTCTGGCAATATTATGTGTAAAGGTATTTTCTCAACACAAAATCCTTTAAATTTCAGTCTAAGAACCCACCCTAATCTTAACAGAGTAAAAAGTAATTATGAAGCAGATATTCAACCTATATTAATATTTGCAAATATGTAGTTTAAGATTTTTCAGTAACTGTCCATCCGTAATTCAACCTATAAAACTGGCCCTTGATTCAGGACTAGTCAAAAAAAGAACCTATGAGATATCAAAAGAAACCGACTTTAGGACCATATATTATGAGCCTAAAATCCTGCTTAGGTGACAAACAGAAACCTCATGTCTGCTTCTGTTAATTTCCCCAGTGCCTCTGAACACCCACCAACAGTCCTATACACAAACAAAAAATCCAAATAATTTAATGAATAAATGAAAAATTAACATAAAAAAAATGGCTTCTGCCGAGGCAATGAACTCTTCTCAAAGCCTAACGCACAACCCCTCAATGCATCATATTGCTCTGACAGAAGCAGGTATTAATGCTTTGCTAATAGCATTTCCAGGAAAAAGAATTCGTAAGAGAAGTCAAAGTTACCCTTCAAAAACTAGTTCCTTTTTCTCTTGCAACTTCAAGATCCTTTCCTCGATTGTGTTCTGAATAACAAATCTCACGATCCTACAAGTGTGGAAATTAAGGCTTTAATTCCATTTGGCAAATGTTCTGTTAAAAAGAAAAAGGATGGGTGTAAATAGCGCACCTGATGGGTTTGTATTGACCTATTCGATGGATTCTATCTTGAGCCTGTCTCTCCACTGCTGGGTTCCACCAAGGGTCCATCAAGAAAACCTGCCAAAGGGCAACCATTTATGAGCTTAAAAAAAGGAATGATCTAAGGGTGGATTTGATTGCGCTTTCTTTTCCAAGAAAAAAATATATATATATATCCCATATTTTCCATCTTTAGTGGTGTTCCTCAATTTTCCAAGGAATATATTTCCATGTAACAACTTGATTAGCCTAATTTTCTTATTTTCCATTAAATCCCAAAAAACCAAGTTTTGCTTTCGGGTAGAAAATACTCCATTTAAACCAATTAAACGCACCCAAAAAGGAACCAAGAAAAATCAAAAGGAACCAAAACTAATACATAAAACAAATTTGTACTAATTTCATACTTCCTTTCTCCATCTTTTCAATTGAAACACACATACGTGGACGTTTTTTATTAATTAAAAGGAAAGGGGGGTCCTTACATGTGAAGCAACTGTAAGATTGAGGGCAACACCTCCAGCTTTCAAGCTCATTAGGAAAATTTTGCAATCTGGGTCCTCCGTAAATTTCGTAATTGCTGCATCTCTTGCATTCATAGTCATGGACCCGACTAATTGAACACAATTAACCCCAGACTGCAAAAGTTTCAAGCTGTATTATTACCCTTTCTTGATACTCAAATGATATAATTGAAAAAACAAATATGATTATTGCAAATAAATATGTATATAATTTACCTTCTGGAGGGAATAGTGTATGAGATCCAAGAATGAAGTAAATTGGCTGAAAACAATTCCTTTCGCAGAACCATCCCTTTCAACCATGAATCTAATTTCTTCTCTCTGACAGCAGAATGCAAAATTTGAACCAAGATATTTAGATCCCAGAGAAGTAATTGGGAGGTCAATAAAATATAGGAGTAAGGCTCTGAAAAATGTGATAAACCAAACCATTACTACCCCTCATTACACACTTGTAATACTTCCTGTCTTGTGCAAGATACGAGAACACAAAGACAATTACTACCATTCATTACATATTAATTGTATTTTTTACATCTATTCTATTACATAAAGTCAGGACGGATTTCAACTGCTTTTGAAGCTCCGTTAGATTTTTGACTTCCAATTTTTAACACTACAATCACCTTTTTAATAAAAGTTATGCTTGCAACATAATTTGAGCCCTTGCAACTAAGGAAGATACACACGCGTCTAACCATTATGCTAATTATCAATTATGTAAATTGTATTCTTCAAATTAAATGTATACAAGTCATCGCACACTCATCACAGGTTAGTATTTGAATATAATATTTGTTACTATCCTAAATCACTAAATATTATCCAAGATATAAACCGCCTCCAAATGAAGGACTGGAAGTCTAGAATAAGCCTTGTTCAACAAACTCTGCCATCATATGTTCTGATCACTAGAAAAATGAGATGAAAATGGTTATGGATGATACCACATACCAGAGCATCAATTTTTGTGCTAGTCTGGAATTCATCAAGCCGGATCCTGTTTAAAATACTGGAGCGCTTAAACCCTTTAACAGTCGTTTTCGAATTATTCTGATCACCATGATAATTGCTTGTACTGAAGTCCACAGTAAGTGGTTTTGAACATGAAGGGCAGGAGACTTCTCCCATGCTAGCAGAGAAATCAATCAAACAAGACTTGCAGAATACATGCGTACAGGAAGTAACCTATAACAATTTATAGAAAAATACATTTATTAGAATAAGAGAGAAAATAAAAAACTAATTGATTAATAATAGTGCGCAACTATTAACTCTCCATCATAATACTTATGCACTCCGCAAGTGGCCCTCAGGCTTCATAAATTATCACAAAAGATCTTCAGCGTCACAAATTTTTTTTTGGAGTGCTGTAGTTGTAATTCTGGAGTACAAATAACCATATTCTTAGTAGTATATCAACATAAATGAGAATTGTTCATTTAGATAAAAAGGTATCTCTACCACCAGTGGCAGAGTCAGGAATTTGACTAAGGGGGGCAAAATTCAAAACACACAAAAACATATTTAAAACCATAAAATTTAAACGTAAACATAATAGCATTAATAATAATACTTCATACAACTCAAATTGCGAATGTGAACAATTACAAGAAATTACAATAATACAACGAAATATAATAGCATTAATAATATTATACAATTAATTAAGAAACACAACTAATATTATGCAAGTAATCAAGAAATATAATTATACCTAATATTACAAAGTAGATCTAAGAAGGATTTAATTCGTGTTCTCCATGAGGATATTGAAATCGTATATTTGTTTGCTCAAAATGGTTAAGGGGTGAACGAGAAATTGTCACCCAAAGTGAGCTATTTGAGACAAAAAAAAAAGGAATGAAAATGGGTGAGTCCCACATGGGAACTTTGTGGAAAAATTAATGGGTTTATAAGGGATCACCTCTTATGAACTTGTCAAATATTCAAGAAAAATAAGGCTCACACACCCGCAAGGGGTTGCAAATCAAGGTTCCACAACGAGCCATGTGACTCGTGTGGGCCATGAGTCGCCTGCACCTGCGGACACGAATGTCGACTCGGAAAAAGCTAGCCGCGCGGGACCATGTTTTGCACCCAAATTTATTTTTCAGTTCAAACTCTTACACTTAGATACCTTTAAATTAAATTTTAAGTTCTACACATAGATCCCTAATATATATAGCTTTGCCCCTTACACTTACGTACCCTCAAGAATAAGTTTCTGCACATAAGGCCCTATACATTTTATTTATTTTTTCTAAAAAATACCCCATATATAGTAAACAAATTTCAAACCCAAGTGGGGACGCTTGCCCCCCCTGCCCCTACATGGCTATGCTGTCAACCACTTTAGTACGAGGCACCTTCAATGGAAAAGGTTGAACGGTTTCAAGAGCCGGCAGTTTATAATAGTAATGATCATATTACGAACACCTATTTTCATGTCATAATAGTCTTGTTGAATCATTGACCTCATGGGATTCTAAATCTTCCTTTTCTTGGAATTTGGGTTTTCGTAGATATTTAAATAATTTGGAGGCCTAGGAATTTGCATCACTTCACATCTTATTAAAAAAAATCAATTGCATCTTGAGGAGAGTGTTTAATTGTTTATAGATACTGGTTGAGGGATCCGTCAGGTTGCTTTTTGTGCCATTCTTTTTTTAATGCTCTTCTTGAATCTTCCCCAAATACCATGGTTGATAGTTGGAAAATTCTGTGGAAGGCAGGAATTCCTTCAAAAGTCCAATTTTTTGTTTGGGTGGCTTTTAGGAGGAAGTTGAACACTTGTGATCTACTTCAAAAAAATGTGTTTATCACCTAGTTGGTAAGTTCTTTGTAAATCTGCTGGGGAGGACATGGATCATTTGCTTCTGCATTGTTCCTTTTACTCATTTATTTGGCACAAAATTCTCTCCATTTTCCATGTTCAGAGAGAAGTTCCAAAAGGATGGAGGGAGTTCACAGAGATTCAATGGTTCCCTTTTGGTAATAAGAGAAGGTTGAAGGCGCTACGGAGGTGCATCCTAATGACAGGAGCCTGGTGTATTTGGAAGCAGCAGACCGATAGAATTTTTTATGGACAGGAGTTAAATTTTTGTATCTTCGCTGTGGGCATCGTCTAAAGATCCCTAATCTGGGTGTTTCCTTCATCATGCAGAATTAGGCACAAAACTGTCTTCAAGGAGCTGTTCCTGATTGGTTATACAGGGCTTAAAGTGGTTGGTTTAGTTGGGTATTTTGTATAGCTATATAGTTAGGTGTTGGTCCTCACGGATGGTTTTAATGGATGTTTTTTCTGTTGTTCTTGGATGGATTTTATATGCGTAGGGGATCTTTTTGATGTTTCTGTACGAGGACCCCTTGTCCCCTGGACTTGTGTCCTTATTTTATTAATAATATTTTATGTTTCTTATTAATATATATATACATGTTAAAAATTGATCACTTACCACAGGATCTTCTACTGGATCATGACATAAGCCACATACTTCTTCATCATTACTGGCATCGGGCAGTCGTCCGCTTTTTGCCATTGCAGAACTAGAATATACTACAAGGTAAGGATGATCAACTGCCTGTGGTGTTAGACAAGAGATTAATTAGGAATAGAAGGGCAAAGGGGCACTTTACATTTCCATTTCAAAATAAAGACACTCTTTTTGCTTAACCTAAAATACCCTTATTAAAAAATTACATTCTGAATAAAAAAATCCTTCACCTGCCGCAGTCGCGTGAGTAGGTCAAATATGTGAGCATAGTTATTCATCACTGTTCCTTCCTCAATGTATCTGCACAAAGGAAACCATATTGTACAAGGACCACACTGAAGCCAAAGTTTATAGGAGACTTAAAATCCAGGACTAAATATACAGAAAGAACTTGTAGCAATCAAAAGATTAATTGGAGCACAATAAAGTCCTAAAGCAAAGAAAAATACAGCAATAACAATAAAGTCCCAGAACTGAATAAAATTTCCATGCGCAATCTTCAATATTACTTAAAAAAATAGTCATACAGAGATATATGAGAATGAAGAAGAAACATAAATGAAAGGAGCAGAAAACTGATTAGGGGAAAGAGAGTAATGTTAAATGAAACATGGAAGCGTAATCACTCATAATCAATCCTTTACAGCAAACTAACAATTCACATATGATTGAGTTATATAACCAATTACAAAAAGGTGCAGTGGGTCCTTACTTTTAGGAAGTTTGGCCACCAGTTAGGGTTCCAAGGTTCAAGTTCAGTTTGGAGTGGGGAGGGACAACAGTTTCAAATTTGGATTGGGAGGGATGGGGTAGGAAGAGGGAGATTGGAGGGTTGGTTTTGTTGTCAATTTCTTTATTGGTTTAATATTATTAATTGTTAATTAATTTTAATTAAGAATTTATTAATTAGTATTAAAATGGGAGTGGTCTCAGGAGTATAGATGAGTAAAAAATTTATCAATTGGAGTGATAATAAGTAAAGGGATAAAACCAAGTACTTTGTAAGGTACAAATAGAGTCCACCTTTATTTTATAGTCCTTCTCTGATCTCCTTCCTCTGTATTTTCTTTTTTGTTTTGTGGCTTTTTGTTTAGGGTTCTTTTTTATTGTATCTATCTTTAATAAAGACAATGAGTTACTTAATTTTTAAACTTGATATGTTGTTGTGAGGATTGAATATTTGAATGTTGTTCACTTTTTATGGCTTCCTAGGAATTGTTGTATGGATTTTATGGTATTTTGGTTATTTGAAATGATTGTACGAATTTTTATTATACTTACTTAACTATTGTTCTTTGGGTCATAACACGTATAAGATTTTTTTATTAAAAAAATCATATGCCCGAATAGCTTACGCGAAACGCTACGTTGCTTACTCTACAGAATACCCGAATCAAAACGCTGTGCAGCACGCTATGAAAATACCGGAGCAGTCTCATGTATCAAGCAACTTCAAAGAGTATTTACAAATTAGCCATGCCCACTGAGTGACCCATTTTAGGAGAGTCATAAAGAAAGGATGAGGATAAACAAGGTCACTTACGTATTAAATTGTGCCTGGCTTTCATTGTACAATGATATGTAATAGTCTTCTTCTTTAATATCCAAAGAGTCTTTTCTCAATGAAACCTGAAGAAAATATACATACAAAAGTAAATAAATAGGAAATTTGATATTAGCAAGTAGGCCTGTCAACGGATCGGATATGAGCCACATCATTGTGTATCCACATCCGATCGACTGAGAATCTACCGAATCCCATCTGTGAATCTAATGGGTATATTATAAAACAATAGTCCATATCCGAATTTGTACCAAACGGATATCTGATCCGTGTATCCTACCCATATTTTGTTGATGGACCAAAAGAAATTGCACAATCTTTCATATTATATATATATATAGATATATTTGTAAGGATATACATGTACAAACATATATAAGGGTATATAAATGACAGATCAGAAATGGACCAGATTGGGATATATCCATATCCGAATTGCTAATCAAAATGCTCAACAGATTTGGATCAGACTCAGACAAACGGATTAGTGATCCCTTACCATATCCGACTAATCAGACCAGATTCGAATAAGATTCAAGCAACAAACCGATCCATTGACAAGCCTATCAGAAAGTATGATATTGGCTAAGACAGGTGCAAGTTATTTGCAGTGTTGCGTAAAAACTTACAATTCTAGGAGGAAGCGCAAGATCAGCAGCTCTGCCCTTTTTAGTACGTCTCAGAACTATGCCTTTCAAAATTTTATGCTTCAGTAAAATCATGGCCCTTTTACCATCGCCAAAATTCCCTTGAGCTTGTATTGGCGTAGCAACAAACTTGCATAGATTTTTACAAATAGGAATACAGTAAAGCCCGCTCATATCAGTATCATATGGATTACAACAAAACTAATAAAAACAAAAGAACAAGAAGTAAAGAATTGCCAACTTACTTTGTTCCACCAGCAAAAGTGCCTCACAGATTTATGAGGACAGCTTGGACAATCAGTAGATGCACTGTAATCCAATGACGAAGTTATTTAAGAGATTCGAGCACAAAGTTATTATAAAAACTGTTAAGCAGAAACACTATACAAAAAACTGGGAAATGTAAAGAAAAACAACATCGAGGCAGAGCTGAGGTAAAACCACTACATATATTATTCTGAAGGGAATATCAAATTATTACGTAAAAACAGAGGGCAATGTAGGATTTTTTTTCAATGTAATCCTCTGACTTAACCCCCTCCTTTTATGTGATTCTTTGAGATTCTGCCACATGCAGGGTCAAAGTCTAACAATTATGACAACAGGGGTAAGTCTCATTTCACATATAAAATAGGGGAAAAGTAAAAGAAAAGGCATATTCTGAATAATTTACTAGAAATTATAAATCAAATTAAAAGCTTGCGTTCTCTCTAGTAATGCATCAGAATAATTACTAATTACAGATCAAGAGAAAACTAAAGGAAGGGAAGAAACACTGCTAACTCTAACAATGGACAACAAATTCTAACTACTAATGCACAAACATAAATAAATCCTAACTTTCATTTACTGAATAAATCCTGTATTAAGCACAAACATAGCATGATGGTAACTAATTAGCGTAGACTTTGACAAATTACACTGTTCCACAGAATTAAAGGCCTTCCTATGTTTTCTCTGGGAGAAAAATGCCATAAATATCGAATATGCACACAATCTTCACTCCAATGGAATATTTTTTACTCATGATGGCACAGAGAAGCTTGAACCATACCTATAATCAAGTTCTCTGCAATCACAATCCTTACAGAAGTAATATGAGTAAGGGGATATTTGAAGGAATCGGACCTGCACAAAAACATAATATATAAATATATAAGTAAGGTATATACAAATATATACGAAATTGTCTTGCTATCAGATTTAACGAAAAGTTTCATAGCAATATCAACTTACTTAACATGCATTATCCTTACCAGTGAGTAAAGTTCTCCAACACGATTTTGAAGGGGAGTTCCACTTAAAGCCCATTTATAAGAAGATTGTAAGGCAAGAACAGCTTTTGTAGTGTTACAGCGTCTATCTTTTATATAGTGAGCCTATATTTTATGAACAATAATTAGATTTCCAAAAGCATAAAATTCATACTAAGGCACTGGAAGCATAATTGTTCAAATATCACAAGGCTGATGGAAAGATGGAACAAAAGAAAGAGTGGAGAAAACATATTCTATTAGTAGCTATGGTTAGGTTACAATATAGCAACTTGAGTTTATAGCACAACTAATTAAACACACGCGCAAGTGGGGAGAGAGAGAGAGAGAGAGAGAGAGAGAAGTATTATGAAATTTTCAGTAAACATTAAAATGCACATCCATATTACCTCATCCAATATAATGCGATCCCATTTTACAGAGTGCAAACTAGATTTCCTTGCGGACAAATCATGTTCATCTCCTTCCAAATTATAATTCGAAGAACCAACACCCAATTTCTTTTTTTTCTTGGAATGCCTCACAGTTTTCTTGCGAGCTCCCTTACTTTTATCATCCCCCGATTCACTGTGTTCCTCATCGTTATCACATGCTTTCTGCTTTGAATTTGTCAGTTCAGGCATCCGCCCCTTCCTCTGCTGCTTTGACTGCTTATCAGTTCTAACTGCATCGGGCCCACAAAAATATTTCAGGTGAATAGACATCTTTTTGTCATAAAATAACTTCCCACACCACTGGCATTTCTGCTTAGGTGGCATTACGTTCTTCCTATACTCTGCCTCGACAATAGAGTATGTTGTTATGACAAAATCATATTCGGAGAATTGGTGAAGACTCTTCCCTCTATTGGCTCCATGATAAACTAGCACCTTGTTGCTTCCTTTTGTGGTAAATCGATCAATCTCATTGACCCATTGAATCACAGCAACCAAGGGACATATTACAAGGGTACCTGTTGAACAATCACTTGATGGGTTAGATAATTATTATAGGGTTTCGAAGCCAACGAGCCTTAAGAAGTCTTGTAAGCCCAAGGCTAATTGTACTTGATAATTATCAATTAGTCATTAGTATATCAGGGTAATTTTGATATTTAGCGTCTTTAGGGATTTGCAGCAATAAAATAAGGATGTAATCCACCTTAATTATCACACTTGAATATTGAATAGTAAAGCGTTTGTGCTTAGGGTTTGTAAGCCACCCTTTCTTCCCCTTATATTATTTTTCTATTATTGTTCTCCATCAGTACCTTTAATTTCTGGCAATGCTGTGGAGGAGCTGGGACAGGGTGAAACCCCGTGGAGTGCACCAATTGCACAGGCGAGTTCCCTTTTGGCGAGGACAAGTGCGATAGCTTGAACAGTCTTCCCCATGCCCATTTCATCAGCAAGGATGCCCCCTCTTGCAGCAGATTCTTCTTGCTTCAATGCCCAAGCTAACCATTCTTTTTGATACCTCAACAAAGGCATAATCAAATCTGAAGGTGGCTCAACAGTCTCTGCAATCACTTCGTTCTGATTATCTAGATCAACATCTATATTAATATTCTGTTCAACCCATCTATTAAGCTCCTCTTCCCAAATTTCCCACAACAGCGTCGGTCGGGTCTCTCCGTTCTTCTTCTTCCTCTTCTTCTTCTTCCTCTCGTTCATGTTCTTTATTCCTCCAAGAAAATCAACCTCCAGCTCATGAACTTGTTCTTGGCCGTTCATTCCACCCACCACCCCTTCTTCCTCTTTCGCTCTATCCCTCTTGTGACTCGTTGGTCCCACTTTCTTCTTCAATGCAGCCTCAACCTCTGGCTCACGATTTAAGTCCAAAATCTCAGCCCCACCTTCTTCTTCCACAGTACTTAGAAATGCTTCACCTATATACACATTAAATGCAGGTGTAAGAGATATACAATTCAGACCAAATATTTTTATTAAACTCCAACATCTAGAAAGGAATGTGTGTGGGTGTCAACCAAATGCAGATATACCTTCATCACTAACACCATGATAACTGGAGTCGGAGGAGACTTCATAAGCATCATCTTCGATTGAGCTCTCTGTATATTGGAGATTATTGTCTGCTTTGACATTGCGAATCATATCTCATTAGAAAACTGTACGTAGGAGGGAGTTGCTTCTTTAAACTCAGATGTTGAATGCATAAGTTATTTAAATCTATGTGACTATCGTTATAACATATTATTCGGAAATTTTTTACCTTATACTTCTTATACTCAATATTATACTTCTGATGTGCGTGAATATAATGATCAATTTTATTGTGCAAACAAAGCACTATAAACTATAAAGACAACACAAAAGCAAAGAAAGGGCAGGGGAAAGGGTAATAAGAAAGCATTGGATTCATTATTATTCCAAATACGTGGAAAGTGGCAATAAGTAGACTCAAAACTTAAAGCAAATAGATAAAAGACCGTTACAAATGTGGTAACATATACATGAACATTGGTTCCTATAACCCTAAGTGTAGGCATGTTTGAAGCATCCGTTCGTTGATCTACATTTGATTAAGTATATTCAGCTCCGAATGCTGAGTACATTGCATTTCTACAATCTAATAAAAAATCCTTTAGTAAGTTGAAAATACAAACAGTCAATAAATCCTCTCACATCTTTTTGGTAAAAACTATAAACATACAACACCGAAACTAGCATGTTGACTGGCGATGGACATTGCACTAGTGAAGTTTTAGACATAGGGTTAGGGTTTTTTGTGCAATTGTAGTTTCACATACCAAACAAGGATAAAAGAGGGAAAAACTTCAGGAATTTAGCATCAAAATACATTTAAATTAGATGATTCATAAAAATGTAAAATAATGATTACCGCTTTTCATCTTCGAAAAAGCCATAACGCCTTTAACAGGAAAAAAAACCCACTAAAACCTCTCAACGTTGAATCAACCTTATATAGAGATATGGAGAAATAAAAGCAATCTTAAAACTATTCTCTTAATAAGAAAGAACCTCTATTAGATTCCCGATATAACAAGTAGGCCATTAATTTTCTCAGAAAACAAACGTAAAATTAATAAATTATTCCACGAATAGTCAAAATCGAATCATTAAAGACAGCGAAAAGTAGAGGAAAAGAATCATCACGCGAAACAAATTAAAATAATAATAAATAAAGGAATAAATAAAATTAGAAGAAGTGTAGAAGAGTGTTATGAGTATACCTTTGATCGAAGGATCAGAATGACGAGAGCGAAGCTTCATCGAAGCGAATGGAATGGAGATGGATGATACGAGAGTGAACAAGTTAGGGTTTTGGCGGGGGTTTGTTAGGTGTGAAAAGGGGAAAATAGAAAGAATTGTGTGTTTCTATGTAGAGAGAGAGAAATTCTTTTGAGGGAGAAAGATGGATGACCGAAGAAGAGGCGCGGAAAATACTTTTTTATGTGTATGCTAGAGAATCGGTACACGATTTGTGTAATAATTAAAGAAAAGTAGATAAATTATATATATATATATATATATATATATTTGTGTAATAATTAAAGAAAATTAGAAAAATTATAATATTAAATGTGAAATTTAATATATATGAATTATTAAAAATTAATAAAAGGTAATATTTAATATAAATGATATGTTAATTTTAAATTCAGATTTTAAAATTAAGAGGATGAAAATGTAAATTTCACATAAGCCGCACATATTGAAACTTACTCTCGTCTTTGCCCGTCTCATGCTTCTATCAAAAGCTATTTAAAAAGGATAAGTGATGATGTGAAACTTAATGAAATTTGTGTGAAAAATTATTTGTGAAACTTGTATTGAAAGTCGATAAAATGAATAAGAATTTACCTTATAAATAATAAACGTAATGAAATTTAGAACGTTAGTGCCCATCCACCTAAATGAATATGAGTTGATAAAAAAATTTCTAACTAAAGATGTGTAAATCATGCAATGATATAGAGCTTTATTTATATTAATGTGAAATTGGTTATATCTCATTAAAGTTATAATGTTTCAATGTTCGGTATTGAATGAAAAGCACAAAATATTTTGCATTATTGAGGTTCCAATTATTTTAAAATTGCATGAGTATCATACGACACTGCACACTATTATGAAAAATGTTTATATCGATGCATTATTAGACAATATCACATAATTCACCTTTACGCAAAAACAAAAAAACCAAAAAAACTTCTTAATGATATATGTATATTTGAGAATATGTTATCATATATGGCTAAACTACCTGCACATGAGATGCATGTGTTACTCAAACGTACATAATCCTAAAAGAAATATGTTAAGTGGTCTACTAATTAAGCAGCATATTACATTATTAAATATCCAAGGTTTAAACCATTTTGCAAGCATATTTTTTTAATGAGAAAAAGACCGCATGGGTAAAAAAATAACCACAAAAGTTTGACACAATTTCAATTTTCAAGTGGTTGAATTAAAGGTAACTGATAGATGGTAAAAGTAGTTACTTATTTTTATTTATTTATTTTATTTTTGGTAAGCAATTACTTTGTACGTTAAAATATATTTTAAATATTTAACATATGTTTCAAAATAAGTAATTATATATATATATATGTGTGTGTGTGTGTGTTTGTGTGTCTCAAAATAAGTAATTAACAAGTAGTTAACTAGTGATTATCCTTCATTAAATTAACTCTCTCTCTCTCTCTATATATATATATATGCAAGCATATAACCCGTGTAATGCATTTCTTTCTTGAATGTTATATATGTCAATGTGCATATATGTGTGTGTTGCTTATTTTACTTTAAAGAATACTAATATTTTTGTTTTGAAATAATAATCTTATTCATATACTTTGTGTAAAATAGACAAACAAAATAGAAGTTGCAAAAATTGTGTGAATTTCATGAATCTAAACTTTTATATAGATGTGTGAATATGTGCTGATTTTAACTTGACTTTTTACTTAATCAAGCTATAATTACAGTAGCTTTATCACAAAAGAAAATAAAAGGTTATGATTTATGTAAATCAAAATGTAAGATTAGTACAAAATTGAACTTGTGCAACATTTGTTCAGGTAAGAATATGACAAAGACCGAGGAAATGAGTAAAGAGGTGTAAGCTAACTTATAGGGAATATGAAAATTTAAGTTAAATACACCTTTGTAAAAAAATAAAAATTGTAAATGTGTTATACATGAGCATTTATTTATGGACACGTGGCAAAGTCCCATTAAAAACTGTTGTTTTAATTTAACCATAATTAGATGTACATTAACCTAACTTAATGAACCTCACTACGTTAAACAGCAATAAAGAAAGAAAATTTGGAAAAGTAATACCTTACCTAATTTTAAAAGAACAATTAAAAGAAAATATAGGGTAATTGATGGAGTGGGAGACAATAAAATAACAAAGAAAAAGTGAGAGATTGGAGAAAAAATACATGGGAAAAATTAGCATACATAATTTTTATGTTGTATACTCTTGGATTTATGGGTGCAATAGGTGAGTGGATCATTGTGCCAAATGAATTGAGTAATCTGAAGGGTTATGCAAAGATACATGAATTAATATGTATATATATTCTGATATTGAGGAGGAGAGAAGTCAGCAAAGAAGGATTTATTGGAAAATTGAGAAGTGGGAAGAAAAAGGCTTTATTAATTGTGGAACATTAATTGAGAGAGAGAACTAGGATTACGTGAGACTTTCTCCGTAGTACTATTATAATATAAGATAAGATAAGATACGTAGATAATAATGTATATACAATAAATAATAATTCCATAGGTTAAAGTGTATGGCAAATATACTTATGTGAACTCAAAATTAGGTATGACTTCTTATTTTACCTTCATTGTACATGTTTTCTATTTTCTACAACCATTAAACATTATACATGATCATCGATATTATATGTTTCAATAGTTTGTATGGTTTCGATTTTGCTTCGAAAAAATGTAAGAAATTACACTTTTGTGCAACGTGCATTTTTTTCTGTGTATGCTAAAGAATCGTACTCGATTTGTGTAATAAATAAAGAAAACTAAATAAATAATAATATCAAATGTGAAATTTTAATACATATGAATTTATGTGATAGTAAAAGAAAACTTGATAAATTATAATATTAAATGTGAAATTTTAAAATATATGAATTATTAAAAAATAATAAAAGGTAATATTTAATGTAAATGACATGTTATTTTTTAAATTCAAACTTTAAACTTAAGAAGGTGAAAATGTAAATTTCACATGACATGCACATGTTCAAATTTACTCTCGTGCTCAACCCTCTCAAGCTTCCACGGAAAATACACATTTTCCACTTGATTTGACAACTTAAGGTGTTTGATTGGCTTTTTTTTCCAGGCAATTCAATTGCCACTTTTGGCTCACACACTTACATTTTCCTTGTAAACAAGGAAAATATTTTCTTTGGGGGGGGGGGGCTAGTTTTTATTTTCCAGGCAATTGCACGGTTTTCGAGACAACATTTTACCCATTTTCTACACTAAAAATGCTATAACTTAAACTACAAAATTCAAAATTTAATAAAAAATTTATATTTAAAATCTACTCATCAAGATCAATTAAACAAGATCCATCATGACTATAAAATTATGTAAAAAAAAATACCCATAATTTTTTCTACATTAAAAATGCCACAATACAACCAATATTTTCCGGGTAGAAAATTAAGGCAATCAAACACATTTAATTACATTTTCCATGCAACTCAATTCTAGGCAATTCAATTACCTGGAACTTATTTTCTTTCCATGTAAATTCCATACTTGCAATCAAACGCACCCTTAATGAAATTTGTGTGGAAAGTTCTTAGTGAAACTTGTATCCCGGAATGAATAAGAATTTACCATATAATATGAAACATAATAAAATTTTGAACCTTACTGCCCACCCAAACGAGTATGAGTTGATGACTTATACTAAAGATGTGTAAATTGTGCGATGATGTGGGGCTTTTTTTTATATTAATGTGAGATTGGATATATCTCATTAAAGTTAGAATATTTTAAAGTTTGCTACTGAAATGAAAAGCACAAAATGTTTTGCATTATTGAGGTTCCAATGTTTCTAAATTGTATAAGTATCATTTAACACTGCACATTATTACTAAAAATGTTCATATTGATGCATTATTAGACAATATAACATAATTCACCTCTACACAAAAACAAAAATTTCTCCTTAATGATATATGTATATTTGAGAATATATTATTATATACTCCGTTTAATATATAAAAGTAAGGGATAACTTATAGATGGTAACCGTAGTTACTTTTTTTTTTTAAAGTAGTTATTTGTAAGTGAAAAGATATTTTATGTATGTTTCAAAATAAGTAATTAATTAAGTAGTTAAATGATGATTCTCCTTCACTGAATTAACTCTCTTTATATATATATGCAAGCGTATAACTCGTGCAATGCACTGGCATTTTATAATTATTATATTATAAATTAATTATGCACGTCTTTCTTAAATGTTATATATGTAAGTGTGCATTTATGTGTCTATTGTTTATTATACTTCAAAGAATAATAATTTTATTATTTTGAAATAATAATCTTATCCATACTTTGTGTAAAATAGACAAACAAAAAAGAAGTTGCATAAATTGTCTGAATTTTGTAAATTATGGGAATCCAAACTTATATGTGTGTGTGTGAATACATGTGGATTGATATTTACCTAACAAGCTATAATTATAGTAGCTTCATCTCCAAAAAAAGAAAAGAAGAAAAAAGGTTATGATTTATGTAAATCAATATGTGATACACAAATTTGAACTTGTACAACATATGTTTAGGTAGATTGAAGTGTGACAGAGACCGAGAAAATGAGTAAAGAGGTGTAGGCTAACATCTAGAGAATATGAAAATATAAGTTGCATACACCTTTGTTAAATAAAATAAATTTGTAAATGTTGTATACATGAGCATTTATTTATGGACACGTGGCAAAGTCCCGTTAAAACTGTTGTTTTAATTTAACCACAATTAGATGCAATAAATTAAAGAAGAAAGAATTGGAAAAGTAATACCTTACCTAATTTTAAAAGAACAATTAAAAGTAAGTATAAGGGTAATTGATAGAGTGGGAGATGACAAAACAAAGAAAAATAAGTGAGAGATTGGAGGAAAAAATACATGGGAAAAATTCGCGTACATAATTTTTTTTGCATCATACTCCTAGATTTATAGGTGCAATAGGTGAGTGAATCATTGTGCCAAATGAATTGAGTGATTTGAAGGATTATCCAAAGGTGCATGAATGAATGAATGTGTATACTATTTGTGATATTGAGGAGAGGAGAAGTTGACAAAAAAGAATTTCTTTTGAAATTGAGAAGTGGGAAGAAGGCATAATTAATTGCAAAATATTAATTGGGAGAGTGAAAATACTATTATAGTGTAAGATAAGATATATGGATAATAATGTAGGTATAATAAATAATCACTTCCATAAGAGTATGTATTGCAAATATATTTATGTGAACTCAAAATTAGGTACGACTTCTTATTTGTCCCTTCTTCTTTTTTAGGGTAGTATATGAAAGAGACAACTAAAAGAAAGCATCAAAACCAGCCCCAAAAATCAAAACAGCTCCAAAAAGACAAAACCACCAACAAAATAAGAAAAACTAGATTGCCTCATCAGCCAACGCCAATACGTGGAAAAAATGTAATCATCTATATTGTATGTTTTAATAATTTGTACATGTTCAATTTTGCCTAAAAAAAATGCAAGAAATTACGCTTTGTACTACATAATACATTTGACGTATTCATGAATTTTATGATGACACTTTCACTTACGATAGATATAAAGAAAATATTTCATTATAGACATTAGTAAACTAATCTCCATAGAGCAACATCAAAAGAGATTACGAAGCAAAACCAATGCTAATATTGTATGAATTTTACACGTGAATTTATAATTTTAGAAACTCAATCTTTATACGTGGCATATTTAGTGACGAAGTCAATATTGTAGGCTCAATGGCTAGTGGGGGCTTCAGCCCCCACTCAAATTTTCCTTTTTTTTTTGATTAATCATTCATATCAAAGACAATTACATGGAGTCAGACATAGAATTTTGTCGCCCTAACTAACTATGAACTACATAATTCGCTGACCAAAGAAATGAACAAGTAAGCTTTACTTCGCGTCACCCTCATGAGAGTCTCCCAATCGAATCGAACCGAACCGAGAGAGCAGCTTCAGTTTCCTTATGCGTCACCAACCACACAACCACACAAACCGAACCGAGAGAGCAGCTTTAGCTTCCTTATGCGTCACCAACCACACAACCACACGAACCATACCATATGGATCAACAACCACCCACAAAGGGTGGACAAACTACTTTTTATTAAGTACTACTTTATTAAGTTCGAATACCGCATCCATGGGTTTCGAACCTGTGACCTCTCTAATACAAGACTAAAGAGGATGCCACTAGGCTACAAGGCCGTTGGCTCAAATTTTCCATTTTTATATATATATTTAGTATTAAAAAATTATTATAAATTTAAGTATTCCAAAAAGTATTAAAGGTGTCAAAAAATATGCATATAATTAAAGAGCCAAAAAGTATAGTTTTGGAGTGCTAGAGTATTAACTTAGGGTGTTAATAGCGTTATTTAAATTACAATTAAGATAAACTAACTTAACATTTAATAAAATCTTACTTTTTTCTCTCTCTCTCTCTCTTTTACACAGCACTCAACCACTACAATAAACTATTTAATTAATTACAAAATGTACTTCTTTAGCCGTGAAAATTTGTGGTTTGTCATAAATTATATCACAAATATTATAAAAACTTCAATGTGCAATTGAATGGAAGATCAAGGATGAATAATAACATGGTCAGATACATATAATAGGAATTATTAGATAACTTAAATAATGAGATTATTACAATATGCTATCAAAGTACGTATAAAAGTAGTTGGGGACGATTGTAATCGTACGCATAACAATACCATGAATCAAATATTTACATAGATATTTTTGTTATATATTTTATTTTTTCCTTTATTTTTATATTGCCCCCACTTAATTTTTTTTCTAACTACGTCCCTAGGCATATTACATATATATATATGAAATTCACAAAGATATCTATAATACAAATCAAGGTTTTACTGTTCATCGATTTGACCGCTATCTATTTTAATCCAAAGGCTACAATGTTATCTATCTCATCCAAGGGTCCATTTTTTTTGTTATTAAAAGAATCTATAAAACATTTTTTTATTATTAAAAGAATCAAAAAAACAATAAAAAAAATACCGTCATTCAAAAAAAAAACGTGCAACTCCACCTCCTCCTGCTCTCACTTGCTCTCTGCTCCCTGCTCCCTCTCAAAAAAGAAAAAACAACATGCAGCCACCTGCTCTCCCTCTCTCACTCTTAGACTCTCCCTGCTCCCTCTCTCCCTCTTTCAAAGAATCCACAAACTCTCTCTCCCTCTCTCAATGACGCCGACCGCCCTCTTTCTTAACGCAGACTGCTGACCGCCGACCGCCGACAGCCCTCTCTCAACGCCGACCAAGACCGCCGACCGCTCTCAGGTTTGAGTTCCTTAATCGCCATTCAGTTCTAAAAACTAGCCCACGTACATTACAACCACATATATCCAGATAAAAGGAAAAAGTAAAATAAATAAATGTGAAAATTGCAGAATAGAAAACTGGTGAATCTGCTTGGTGGAAATCTATTTGTATTAATTTTAGTTTTCCCGGTCCCGGGAAACCAACAGTTTGTAAGCTAAATCTATATAGTTGATCGAGTAAGTATTTGGAAAAAGGTTAATGATTGGATTACTGAATGGAGAGACATTGATTTGAAGCGTACCTGTAAACTCCCACACAGTCTCGCGCAAAAAGTGGAGCGAAAAAACACAGGGGGGCAATAGCATAGTATAGTATATGAGGAATAGAGGAAAGAAAAAGAGGGCACAGTTAACCTGTTTAGTTTTTTTAGTTTAGTAGTAATAAAGCATGATTAGTTTGGATTATATAATTTGGATAATTTGGATTATATAAATGCTACCAGATAGTTTAACTCGATGACCTCGCGCAAAAAGTTTAGTTTTTTTACTTTGTCCTTCCCTTGTTTCATGAACCTGCAACTTACCCACACTTTTAATAATTTGGATTATATAAATGCTACCAGATAGTTGAAGAATAAAATTGTAATACACAGAGGGTGAATTGTGATTAGTCTATGATTAAGAATTCTTTTACATTCCTATCGAATGAATTTTTTTTAATTCATTAGGGATTCCAAAAATTCCTCCACATTCTCAAGTTATCCTTTTGCGATATTCACCGGTTACAGAAGCTCATTGTTAAACCTTCTCAGATTCAAGTACCCACATTTGTGTCTTCTTTTATTTCAAGTTGCAATTTATTATAAGTCCATGTCCGAAAAAAATTTAAGGCTGCTTTTTTAAAAAAGGTACAAATAGAAAACATAAATCCAGAAAAAATTCTAAAAATTTGAATTGATTATCAATCTACCCACTATATATATCATCTCAAAAAATATTCATAATTTTTTTTTCATCAATTTATTCCTCCAAATGATTATTCTTTCTGTTTATTAAAGTAAAAACAATTCCTCTTTATAGCTTAACTAGGTGTTTGGATATTTCTTGGGGGTACTTAATGGGTAGGAGCAGTTGGTTTTAGTTTGTGAAAGGTGAGATGAAGATAAAGAGTCAGGTTAGTTGGGTTTTATAGATAGTTTTTTCTAAAGAGAGGAAAAAGGATGGAAGAGTTTTTATTCTGTTTTTAACACAAAGTGTATGTATAAATTTTATTTTCCAAACATGCTAATGCTCAGGTGAATAGGTATAAAATTTTGGAGGCCAATTGAGTTTTTACCTATAATCACTTGGTTTACGTAAAAATAGACAAAGAAACACTGCAATTTATTTTTTTGAAAAATACGAATTTTTGAGACTTTAGCATAGGAAAAAGTTATATCAAGCTATTCTCATTATCCTTCCCCTACGAGTCCGGTAAGAATAATCAATTCAAATTATAAAAATTCTACTATTTTCTTCCTAAAAGTTCCGAAAAAAGAGGATGCCGAGTCAATCCAGGAAGGGAAAAAAAAATGGTTGCCAGCGATGAGAGTTGTACGACTCCGACTATATGATAATTCTATAATATTATTATGTATGAATTTCGGATGTCAGAAAGGCCTCATTTTTAAGTCTTTGTTTGGCTTTGGTAAAATAGGGCAGTGGGAGTAAGAAAATAGGTTTAAGGGTTTGTTTGGCTTTGGTAAAATAGGGCAGTGAGTTGCAAGTTTTAATGGGTGCATTTAAAATTTTCCATGATGTACCAAGCTAATAGTAATTAATTTGATGTACCAAGCTAAAAGATTTTCGGTTTATTAATTAAGTTCCAGTTTTTTAATTTAGATTGAGTTTGCAGTGGCATATTTTCTGTGGGTTTATTGAATTTATTTAAAAAATATTTTAAAAAGTTAAAAGAAATTCGAAAGATCTAGATTAATAAAGAAACATATTCATGATTAGTAAATATAATTTGAAAACTAAAACTAAATTTACATAATAATATTGATTGGGTGGATATATGCATCAAATTTAATATGGGCAAATTTGAAAATTGAGTTTGCAGTGTACGTCCTCCTGCTACTAATCGGTGCAGAGCATTTGTTATTATTTTTTTCTCTTTGTTCTAAGACACATTGTTCCATGAGGGAAATAAATCCAGATCATTCATTTGATTAGTAATCGGTGCAGAGCATTTGTTATTATTTTGTAGATTTTTGTTTTATTTATAGTTGCTATTTTACTTACTCTTTTAGTTTTGTTCATCTTTTATATCTTTGGGTAATTTTATCTCTTCATCACACTTTTACTCAGTTTCATGGAAAATAACTATTTTAACCGGCCCTCAACCATTGCGGGACCTCCATCGCAGCCATTGCGCTGCCGTAGGTCTACTATCCAGGTTAATCACGGTCCAACTCCAGCCATTCCACCACTACCGCTACGAAACCCAACAGTCCAGCAACAGTGTATCCTCTCCGATTCCACCAACACCAAGACAACGCCCCTCCCCTCGGCTAAGCAACGATCCAACATCGCCTCAACGTTAGGCACTAAATCAATAGCAGGTTTTTTCATTTTCATCATATCTCATTTTTTAAATTGATAATTTACAATCTTTTTTTAATCTTAAGGTCTGGATAACATGAATGTGGTGTAATGGAGTACCGATGTAATTATCAGTATCCTATTTTTACATTCTTTTTACTAAATTTTGGAACAATTTATGTATTTCTGATTGTGTTGCTTCTTAAATTGTTGTATTAGTGCAAAGCTCTACAATGGAACCTACAAGTGTGATGCCTACAAATCTGACAATATATGGTCATGTAAGATACTTTATTATCCACTTCAAATCATATTTATCCACCTTAATAACTTGACCAGCAACTAAATATTTAATGCATGTATCTAAGGTTGACCAACAGCTTGATAGTACCGTTCGCACTCTTCGCAAGCAGAACGTTGGCATTGTCATTCACGATGACGCGGAAATGTATCGTATTCTCCAAGAGGTTAGGGAAATACAATTGTTCATAAACTATTTTCATGATAAATTTTTGTACTATTATTTCTCTTATAGTCATATCATTCGTATCAAAAAATTTATACTATTATTGTAGTCAAAAAAACGGAAGCTTAAAGCATTGACTACTTACAACGATAAAGGGAAGAGGAAAGGGAAGGGCAAAGAAAATCAAAATCCATCTACACATGTGGTTAGTATTCACTGTGTCTTATTAGTGTGAATCATGTGCAATAGTGGTGCAAATTGTTGATCCTATAACAATCATAAACTTTACCTATAATTCGTTGATCCTATAATTGTTTTTAAAATTCTTTTATTGTTTTTGGTTTGAGGTTATCCCACGGGATTTTTGGCCAGTTTTTGCGTACCTCAATTAATTCTTGCTCGCAGTGCGTGACTACCGCAATATATTAATTATTATAACACTATAAAATTATCTTTAGTGACAAATTTCATCCTAAAAGATCTATAGTTAATTTAGGGTAATGATATTAGAAGTCTGCAAAGTATTATAGCACTCGATGTGTAAGTGATTTTGGGATGTTTTTTGTTGTAATCTTGGGATGTCTTTTGCTGTACTAATGTAATAATTTTTTTTCAACATAGTCAACACACTCACTTAAACAAAATATGTTGAACGTATTAAAAATAAAAATTAGTTTATTATTTTATTTTCTCCCAGCAAATGAGATTAAAATAAGTTTCTAACACGCTAATGCATTTGCTGACAAAATGATGTCCTAAAATATCTGTAAAAAAATGCACTAAAGATGAATTTGGAGTGTTATAATACTTTTGTGGATAACTCTTTTATTATCAATAAACTAGGTATTACCCATGCTATCCGGCACTATCGAAATAGTAATAGTATAATAAAAAAAATTATAAAATGAATAAGGAACTAAAATCACAAATCTACAGTTGGCCCTAAAGCTCAGAGAAAAGTTATATCCAATTAACAAAGTCGAAAGAAATCAATTTTTTAGAAGGTGTTAGCAGGGGCGGAGAAGGAATTATATTAAATAGAGACCATTCAACAAAAGGCAAACAGTCCAAAAAAAAACAGAAACACCGTAAATATAGAATAATTTGTTTTTATCTGGCCTTCTAATTTATCAATAAACTAAAATTATGAACCTCCACCCTGAACTTTTAAGTCTTATTACACATACCCCCATCCACCGCAGTCCATGTACCCATCTTAGCATACCTAGCAAACATATCCAAAATCCCAAGTGGGGGGATGGGCACCCCAAATCCTCACGTGCCTCTGCCCCTGGGTGTCAGCATGGATGGATCTATTTGGTATTTTCCAATTTTCTAGAACATTGGCGACACTATCAAGATCGAACAAAGTCCACCAATACCACCAAGGGTTGCTGTGACCCCCAAAGTCCACCAATACCACCAACCTCCATATTATTTTTAGAGAGGTTTACAGAGAACCCCAAACTATGTGTTATTGTTGGTGACAACTATACTATTGGTAGTGAATTCTTGAACCTATGCTTAATTCCTTATTATATAGGAAGACAAGGGTAATTCTGCAACGAGATCTGTCCTCGCCCAACGTGCACGACGAGAGAACGAAAGGATTGAACGAGTGCTTACAAATACAACACAGAGTTTACAACCTAAGTTATTTCCTGGTTTGAATCCTAGACGTTCCCAACATTGTAACGTTGAACATGACAGAAAAAGGGCCAGGTTCTCCCAAGATGTCTCATTTTCCCTACCAACGAATTATCAATTTTTACCACTTCTTCAAAACTGTCATTCAAATGATTCGGGATTGCATACTATAGCAGTAAATTTGTTTGAAGCTGTTTTTAGGCTTGATCGTCATACCAACTCGCCGAAAAATGTAGTGCAACCATCTATTAAAACAGAAGATATGCGCTCTCATATTCAATCTTTGCCTGAGTATGTGCGGCCCTAGCACACACCGAATCCAATCGTTCATCCAAACACATACACAACTGGGTAATCCTCTAAGTTCTTATATTTAAAAACTATTATAAATGTTCTATAACTATTATATAATAAAATATTTGATCTGTAGGTCAATTTCAACACATTCTCTATTTCCTGAACCTACATTGCTCGAACCTGTACATGGAAATGCAACGACTTCTCCTTATTTAAATTCATGTCGACATGACCTTAATTTAATGAATGTGTAATGCCCACATTGTTCAGCCTTACATTGGATGGAGGAAAGGCTTCAAAAGTCAAGTAATGAACGTCCTCTTTTCGAAACATGTTGTTTACAAGGAAAAATTCAGTTGCCATCACTCATTACTCCACCAGAAGAAATACAAGCTTTGTATGACAATGATGACGCACAAGTAAGGTCATTTCGACGTCATATTCGGCAGTACAATGCCGCTAATGCATTTACCAGCTTGGGAGCTCAAATGGATGATAGATTACTTGTAGGTTCAGGACCAACTTCATTCACTATTCACGGTGAGTTGCGGCATCGAACTGGGTCGTTAATCCTTGAGACTGGTCAGGAACCCGTATATGCCCAGTTATATATATATGACCCCGAACCAGCTTTAGATTTTCGTAGTAATCGAAATCCTCAATTGAGAAGGGACGTCTTAGGAGTCATTCAAGATAGCATGAATAGCACAATCATTTTTCTTACAAGTATCGGGAGGCAGCTGCAGTGTTACAACAATTAGATCATAGACGCCGAGAATTGCCTGCTTACCTCCATTACTCTTCGGCAACGGACCACCGAAGATATGATCTACCCACAACAGACCAAGTCGCTGTAATATTGCCAGGGGATGGGACTCAAGTTAGTGGGGCCAGAGATATCGTTATTCGTTTGAAAGGAAGTAATCAGTTGATGCAAATCAATGAATGCCATCCACCTTATCTGCCTTTACACTATGTATTATTTTTTCCACATGGTGAACTTGGCGGGGATCCCGAAATGGAGCGATGGAATGTATTAACTGGAAAGCACAATGGAATCAGGTTAACCCAATTACAGTTTTTTTGTTTTCGTCTGTTTCAACGATCTCGCGAGTATTCAGCAATACTTCGAGGGAGAAAATTGTTTTAAGAATTTATTGTAGACGCATGGGCTGCAATCGAGCAAAATCGTTTATCATACTTCAGATTTAATCAAGGAAAATTACGTGCTGAGATTTACCGTGGCCTTACAGATATTGTTGCTAATGGTTATACCCCAAATGATGTTGGAAAACGATTTGTCCTACCTTCTTCGTTTGTTGGTGGGCCAAGGCATATGTTTGAGATTTTCCAAGATTCAATGGCCATCACACGGTTCAACCAACATCCTGACATGTTTTTGACAATGACTGCAAACCCCAAGTGGCCAGAAATAACGTCTGCTCTGCTACCAAATCAGAATGCCACTGACAAACCTGATTTGGTTGCTAGGGTATTTGAATTAAAGAGGAAGGCTTTGATGAAGGATATATATAGTGGCGGCGTTTTTAGCGAAAAAGTTGCACATGTTTTTATAATTGAATTTCAGAAACGAGGACTACCGCATATGCACCTCCTTATCTTTCTTAAAGGTCAAGATAAAATAAAGACATGCGCTCAGGTCAATAGAGTTGTATCGGCTGAATTTCCAGATGTAGTACAAGATCCAGCCCTTTATGATACAATAAAGAATTGTATGATACATGGCCCATGTGGTGCTCGAAATCCATCTGCACCATGTATGGATAAGGATAAATGCACTAATGGTTATCCAAAACAATTCGTAGAAGAAACAACAATGGTGGAGGATGGGTATCCTATTTATCGACGACGTGATCATGGTCGATGCCATGTTAACAATAAGGGCCAACCAGTTGACAATAAGGATGTTGTACCATATAATGAATATTTATCGAGAAAATTTAACTGCCATATCAATGTTGAAGTTTGTGCCAATTTGAGAGCAGTTAAGTATATCCATAAGTATATTTACAAAGGTTATGACCAAACAACAATGGTGTTAGAAGGGACCGATGAGATTAAACAGTACCTAGATACAAGGTATATTGGACCGCCGGAAGCTGCATGGCGGATATTTAGTCATCCTATGCATGAAGAGATACCAAATGTGTAAAGATTGGCACTGCACTTGGAAGGAATGCATAATGTTGTCTTTAATCCTTCAGATACAATGGAGGTTATTGTTGCTAGAGGTGCACTCCAGATGGCAACACTGACTGCTTTCTTTAAATGTTGCGCAGAGAATGAATCAGCACGACAACTTACATATCAAGAAATGCCACAAAGTTGGGTTTGGCAGAAGGGTGCAAAGGTGTGGACACTAAGAAAGCAGGGACGCGCAATAGGGAGAATGTATTTTGCTAGCCCGAATGAAGGAGAAAGATTTTATTTGCGTCTACTACTAACTGTTGTCAAAGGACCTCGGTCATTTCGAGACTTAAGGACGATTAATAATGTTGAGTACTCTTCTTATAAGGTAGCATGCATTGCAAAAGGCCTTCTAGAAGACGATGACAAGTGGATCCAATGTTTATCAGAAGCTGCCATTATGAGAACAGGATTCCAACTTCGGTGATTATTTTGTGTTATCTTAACGCAATGCTTTCCGTAACAACCAAAATTGTTATAGGATCGTTTTTGGGCACATATATGTGATGAACTTCCCCACAAGTTACGTACGATTTATGATATCCCATGCCCTACTGCCTCTCAAATTGAAGATTATGGGTTGTACCTTCTAAATGTGTTGCTTCAAGAATCTGGAAAGAATTTAATTGATTTTCCGCCTATACCCTTGCCAACTAGCGATTGGAGCACAACAACGGGAAATAGACTTATCTTAGAGCATCGACAACTTGAGATTGAAGCGATTCAAAAAAATATTGACACTGATGTTGGTATACTCAATGATGGACAACGAACTGCTTATGATGCAATCCTGTCATCGGTTCTTAACAATGAAAGAACATCTTTCTTTTCGAATGGGGGTGCGGGAACCGAAAAAACATTTTTGTATAATACAGTGGCTACGAAATGTAGAAGCCTTGGGCATATTGTGGTATCTGTTGCCTCATCTGGTATGGCATCTCAATTGTTTATTGGGGGTCGAACTGCTCATTCAACCTTTTGTATTCCTTTAGATATCCAAGAAAATTTTGTATGTGCGTTCAACAAGCAATCCTTTCATGCCGATTTGTTTAGGCAGACTAAGTTAATAATTTGGGATGAGGTGCCAATACAGCATAGATATTGTGTTGAAGCTGTGGATTGGACGTTGCAAGATATCTGCAATAACCGAAAACCTTTTGGGGGTATTACGGTTGTTTTAGGAGGTGATTTTAGACAAGTCTTACCTGTGGTACCTAAAGGTTCCCGTGAGCAAATCGTCGCTATTTCTCTAAGACGCTCATATCTCTGGATAATGTTAAAAGTTTTAATATTATATGTGAACATGCGATTGGATAGAGCTAAACTAGGACAAGCCAACTGGGCGGATTTCTTAGTACAGGTATTATGAAGATATATAATTGTAATTTAGTTTTTCTTTGTTATTCCACATCAAATAGTACTGTTTGTAACAATCTTTATATTATTTGCTAGATCGGTTCAACCCAGCAAGAAATAATAAAACTGCCACCAGCAATACGAAAGTGTCATCGCCTTAGCGAGCTAATATCTGATGTCTATCCCCACCTGGATGAACCAAATAGGGCGACGCCAACTTACTTAACTAAGCGAACCATACTTGCTGCACGAAATGATGATGTTAGTGCTATCAATGGCGAAACTTTAAATATTTTTCCTGGTGAATGTGTTACATACTTGGCTGCTGACAAAATGTCTGAGGACGAGGATATTGATTGTAATATAACAAATCGGTATCCTAATGAATTCTTGAACTCTCTCAACCCAACAGGGTTACCTCCATTTAAGCTTGACCTTAAAGTGGGTTGTCCGGTTATGTTGTTGAGGAATATTGCGCCTAAAGACGGTCTTTGTAATGGAACCCGATTGGTTATTGTCAAATGTGCCAATTTTGTAATTGAAGCTCGAATATTAACGGGGGATAAACATGGTAACCTGGTCTTTATTCCCAGAATTTCACTGGCGCCTTCATCTTCTGAATTAGTTATTAAAATGACTAGGCGTCAATTCCCTATTCGGCTTGCATATGCTATGACCATTAATAAATCTCAAGGTCAATCCGTGAAATTTGTCGGTCTTGATTTGCGTACACCTGTATTCAGTCACGGTCAACTTTACGGGGCGCTCTATAGATGTACAAGTTTCGATCGCATTTTTACCCTTCTCCCACCAGACAATGTTGATTCAACTATAAATATTGTTTATCCTGAGGTGTTGTTACGATTGATTCAATACATGGTTAGTCATTTTCTCATGTATGAATTTTTAAATCTATGCTTATATAAATCTTGCACAGTACATAAATAAACTTTTGAGTTATTTTATTTTATTATATTTTGTAGAACTGGGATGATGCAGTTATTGAGTATAACAAAATTCATCGTACGGACAGAAGAGGTTGGCGAATGAACAATCGGGTATTGATCAGTGTGCCAATAGTTATTTTATTTAAATGTATTGTTATTTTAATGCTTATTTAATGTTATGTTTATATGTCACAGATATATGTTCGTACTGGTCTTAGGTGGCCTGGGTATCTTGATATAGATTCCTCGACATTCTGCAGGCTGATGTTAAGGATGTTTAAGGCTATCAGAGATGATCGTGGATGATTTAGCCTTTTGGGCAATTACTATTTTGTCTACACTTATGGTCCTTTTGTATATAGGGGACTGTTATTTTGTTTCTACTTATGATATTTTGGTATATTTTTTGACATGTGATATTGGCTTCTTTATTTTATTTACAACCAATGCCTTTCACATTATAGTTAACACATATTTCTTTTGTAACTATTGCTCAAGCAATTAAAACAATTTGTTCCTTTAGTACAATCAATATTTCTTATGTTATTTTAATGTTGTAACCTTAAATGTATTTGATAATGCATTTTTTATGTTTTATCCTGAAGTTGTTATAAGTTTTAGCAGGGGATAGTTTTTCGGCAACCTCTTCTTAACAAGGTTACAACTTTGTTTTATTTACCTTAGTTCATTATATCAAATTGTTTTACGTTTTATTTTTTTAACTTTGTTCACTTCATTTGGATATTTTTTTTTACTCAGGAACATGGTGGATCAATGCGACTTTTGCAATGTTGTGCGACTTATATACGCCAACCCAAAAAAGAATGTAAAAAACTATGTGCATTATTTATGTAAATTTGAGTTCCTTATCTTAATAGTGCCCTCGGGCACGGGCATACCCTAGTTTGATTATAAATATTAGTAAATCTTTATAGAAAACATAGAAAATAATACGAAGAAAAACAATTGTAAAATGGCAAATTGAGTTCGAGCGAACAAATATATGTATACCAATTAAAAAAGTACACCAATTTAGGATGCGTGATTTAATTGAAATAATTTGGGGTACCAACTAATATCTTGTAGCACACTGATGATAGTAATTACTAACATGAAGAATTTGAGTTGAGAGGTTAGAGCATTTCCGATAGGCCATTCATAAGTTACATTTCAAATTAGTATTTGTGAATTTATGTGGTATTTAGGTTTTCAAATAACTCCAAGAGACTTTCTAAATTTGATTATTTTAATAGTTCTTTTCAATTTTATTTGAAAAATGAGAACATTTATTACTTTAGGGTGAAATCACATTAAATAAAATAATAAAAAATAATATTTGAAAAGTGAGTAGCCATTTTTAAACTGAAAAGTCTCTTTTAATACTTCTCTTAGCTTGGAACTCATTTTACAATGGCTTCTCTTAGAACTCATTTTACGATGACTCTTCAAATGTTTTTCATTTTAGTCCTTTGAAGAGACTCTTTACTAAGGCCAAGCCAGAGATATTTTTATTGGTGGGGCACTAGAACATATATTCTGTCCATATTAACTTAAGAGTTGCATGTTGTTTTTCAAATTCTTAAAGTTAATAATAAGCCTCATTTCCTTTTTTAAATATGATAAGTTTATAAAGTAAATAATTCATCTATCACACTAGAAAATAAGTTATATTCACGAACATTAATTCAAGTGAATTAAATCATCTTTAACTTTTGTTTAAATCTTCATTCTTAAATTATATACATGTGAGTAGTATACACATTGCATGTGCAGTTAATCTGTAATAAATAAATTGAAAGAGATGGGGGTATGAACATTACCAACTAAGTACCTCTTCGGCAGTTAAAACTCGTACAAAAATTTATGTAGTCATTGTATTAAAGTATGGATCATTTGGATTTCGGGTACCACTAATTTATCGAAATTGGGCTTAAGGTATCAAAGTTTTTGATAATTGTGTTTTGGGTAACATTTTGCACTATTCCGTCAGCCAACATTAGTTGACTGTTAAATCATTCCACTTAATCACCTGATATACCGTAGATGCCTTCACTTTTTGTCAACACACATTCACTCATCATTCACATGTGATCAAAAACAAGAATAGGGAGAGAGAGGGGGAAATGGAACTAGAAACACAAATATTAATTGATTGGAATTGTTGTTGGTAATCCATTCAATCTACGCCAAATAAAGTAAAGGAATGTGAGGATCAAGTTGTGGAATTGAAAGTGATAATCAAACCCCATATGCCATTTGTGGAACTAAGACGCGAATATATATATACCTCATACAACAACAAAACACGTTTTATCCTTCTCTTTACAATTTTCAATTTTTTTACTATATATGGGGTATGTTTTGAAAAAAAAAATAAGATTTATGTGCATAAAAATAAACTTAAGGATATCTAATTATAAGGGGCAAAACCTTAGGGGATAATTTGAAAACTTCAAACTTAACAAATTAAACCAATGATTCCATTGTCCATTGCACGATTTCATTATCTATTTCAGCTTCTTGACTTCTTCCCATTTCATATTTTCTCACATTTCTGTCTCACTCTCACCACCAGCTCACCACGACCACGCCGCACTAGTGCACCACCACCAGCCCACCACGTCGCGCCACGACCATTCCCCACAGCTCACTATTTTTCTAGTTATATTTTTTATATTTACTTTTAAAAATTAGGGATTATTTTATTCCTTGATTATTTGTATAATATTAATTTTGTTTCTTTATTCATTACATAATATCAAGTGTATATTGAACTATTCATTATTTGTTGAATTTGGTGATTTAGGTTTAAACCCTAATTATTCAATATTATATTAGTTATATTATTGATTAATTGCATAATAGTAGTTGTGTTTCTTTATTAATTACATAATATTAAGTGTATCTCTTAAACTATTGATTAATTATTGAATATTTAGTGATTTAGGTCTAAACTCCTAATTTTGAATTTTATTTATTTTGTTGATTAATTGCATAATATTATTTGTGTTTCTTTATTAATTGCATAATATTAAATGTATTTCTTGAACTATTGATTCATTATTGAATATTTAGTGATTTAGGTCTAAATTCCTAATTGTTGAATATTAGTTATATACTTATAGTTATTTAATAATTTATTTTATTATGTTAAAAAAAATATTAATGGACAAATTCTTGGTAAAGAGGAAAAGGATTGATGAATCTACTTGTTCTAAACCCGAAATTCAATCATCTCCAAATGCGGGGCCTAATGTCACGGGTTGCCTCCCAACAACACTCGTGACCAACTACACTTCATCAGTACCGTGCACGCGCTCGAGCGCAACATGGCCCAACAGGAGATCCAGCATCGGCACAACCAGGTCGTCTAGCATCATCTAGTTTTAGACTTGTGTTTAGGCTAGTTTTTTGGAGAAGTGTATTCTCATATGTAAATATTTTTTCCATGTAAATAGATCTAGGAATTTCCTTTGTAATTGCATTTTCATTTCCGTTGTAATCATGTTCTTGTAACTTATGTGAGCCAGCGTGCACTGCTACCACTTTGGTATTTTCATTAAGTGGTTATATGTGGGGATAAGACTATTTGCCTCACACCCGAAGTTGCCTACCAGTGCACGTTGTCTAGCATTCTGTTTTAAGCTCTTACTTTCTTTCATATTGTAATAGTTTTCCATGTAATTAAATTTAATGCAATGAAGTTATTTTAATTTATGCTCAAGCTCTTTTCAAATTACTGTAGTTGCGTGTTGTTTGTTGATTGTAAATAAAATTCGATTGAACTCGACCGGGCTATCAGTTAGCACTGTCGCTCACGCGGCCTCCTTTGTGCCATCAAAGGACGCCCCGTGACAGTTGGTCTTAGAGGGATTGTTTCGATTGCTGCTTTGTGAAGCCTAGTTTGGGTTACTCATTGCGTTATGATGGGAACCAATAGCCAGCTAATCGAAGCCCTCGAAAGGAATGTTGGCATACTGATGGAAAAGATGAGTAGAACACCCTCTTTTGTCGATCGTGTGCAAAGTTTAGAGACACTCACCCAAATTGTCCCACCCGGGGGTGCGTCGAGTAGCTTGTCCACGCTCGTAAACTATATACAAGATTTGGAGGAAGGCCTCCAAAACCTTCAGGGAATCCTACCGGGAGGAAACTTTGGGGAGATGATCAATGAGATGAGAGATGAAATCATCCAGATCAATCAGAAATTGACTATCGTGTGTATGGCAGTTGCTAGCTCACCAGTTGGGGGTGGGGAGCGAACGAAGATGAAAGTGCCCGAACCTAAGGTGTTCACTGGTATTCGTGATGCTAGGGAATTGGAGAACTTTATCTTTGATATGAAACAGTATTTCCGCGCCACCAAAGTTGATGTAGAGGAAACAAAGGTATCCACCGTGTCCATGTATTTGTCTGCGCATGCCAAGTTGTGGTGGAGAAACAAATACAACAGTATTCAAGCGGGTGATTGCGAGATTAGCACCTTGGAGGACCTGAAAAGGGAACTACGTGCTCGATTCCTTTCGGAAAACACCTCACACAATGCTCGTCAGGAACTCTTACAAATAAAGCACTCTGGAAGCATTAAGGAGTATGTGAACGCATTCACCACAATTATGTTAGATATCCACGACAAGAACGATGCCGACAGGCTTTTCTTTTTCATGATTGGATTGCAACTGTGGGCCAAGAATGAATTGAATCGAAGACAAGTTAAGACGTTACCCCAAGCCATATCAGCAGCAGAATGTTTGCAAGATTATAGTACGGGCCCCAAAGTCAACACTCCAAGAAACGGACAAGCGAAGAATGGGGGAGAGAAAAAGCAATATTATCAAGCCAAACCTGATGGGGGAGGCAATGCGCCTTCTAGATCTTTCAACCAGCAAAATACTTTCAGAAATGGAAGCAAGTTCACGAGAAACTCCTAAACCAGCAATAATGGGAAGAAACCGTTCTCCCTCGGACCTTGTCATTTATGCCATGGTGCTCATTTAATGGCCAATTGTCCAGACAAGCAACTCCTAAATGCTCTCGTTGCTAGGTGTGGAGGCATATTTCCTAAGGCACCATCTACTTCAGGGCAATTCAACAAGACTCAGTCGAATGATCGTGCAGAGTCAGAAGAAGAAAGTGAAGAGTGTGAGGGAGCCTTATTGGGCGCTTACCAGGGACAGTTCACGCATTCTTGCAACACGGTGACGGTGGAAGAGGAACCCCAACAGAAAGATAAAATAGAGTCCACCTCAAAAGAGGGAACATATGTTGGGATGAGCCTTCCAAGGGAAGGGTTTAATGTATGTTGATATTAAGATAAATGGGAAACCAATTCGGGCCATGGTGGATACAGGCGCAACGCACAACTATTTGGCTAGTACTGAAGTGGAGCGATTAGGCCTTATCTTGGAGAAAGGAAGTGGGTCGTGTAAAGGCCATTAACTCGGCTGCTCAACCGGTTGCTGGAATGGCAAAATCGATGTTAGTGAAAGTGGGTCCTTACGAATGGAGGATTAACTTCTCGGTTGTGATGGACGACTTCAAGGTTATCCTAGGATTAAAGTTCTTAAGAGAAACCAAGGCAAGCATTATGCCCTGCATTAATAGCCTCATGATGCTCGACAAGAATTCGTGTATCATCCTGGTGACGACCCCATCTAGCAATGGTAAAGTTTCTCTCGGCGATCCAGTTGAAGAAGGGCCTCAAGCATGATAGCTCCACTTTTGTGGGAGCACTAAAATGGGATGAAATCTAGAAGATGTCAGGGCCTCTGCCAAAGTCTATTTGTCAGGTTTTAGTCGAGTTCAAAGATATAATGCCTGACAACCTTTCCGAAGAAGTTGCCTTCCACGTAGAGAAGTGGACCACCAATATCGAACTAGTGCCGGGTGCTAAGCTCCCAATTCGCACAGCTTATCGGATGTTCCCAGCCTGAACTAGCTGAACTTCGAAAACAGCTAAATGAATTATTGGATGCAGGTTTAGTGTAACCATCCTAAATCGCCGTACGAGGCCCCAGTCCTTCTTTCAGAAAAAACAAGACGGTTCCTTGAGAATGTGTGTCAACTACCTGAGCTCTCAACAAGGTAACCATCAGGAATAATTATCCGATCCTTCTTGTGGCCGATTGCTTTGACCAACTCAGCCGGGCAAAAGTTTTCACAAAGCTAGACCTTAGATCTGGGTATTGGCAAGTTCGCATTGCGGCGAGGGATGAGGGAAAAACCACGTGCGTCACTAGATATAGAGCTTATGAATTTCTTGTTATGCCATTTGGCTAACCAATGCTCCAGCCACCTTCAGCACCTTGATGAATCATGTTCTTAGGGACTACTTGGAATGACTTTGTTATGGTTTATCTCGATGACATCGTTGTGTACAGCGAAAGCATGGAAGAGCACAAAGAGCACCTGAAAAAGGTATTTGAGAGACTTCGAAAGCATGAGTTGTATCTCAAGTTGTCGAAGTGCTCTTTTGCGCAGAAACGTATCAAATTTCTTGGCCACATCATAGAACAAGGGAAAGTGCAAATGGATCCGGTTAAGGTCAAGGTTATCCAAGAATGGCAAGCGCCCACTAATGTGTCGAAACTCTGTTCTTTTCTGGGACTGGCGAATTACTACAGGAAGTTTGTGAAAGATTACTCCAAGCATCGCAATGCCCTTAACAGAAGTTTTGAAGAAGTCGAAAGTTTGGGACTGGTCCATAGGGTGCCAAGCTGCCTTCAGTTCCTTGAAAAATGCCATGTCTGAAGATCATATTCTTGCTTTGCCCGATGTAACCAAGCCGTTTAAAGTGCACACGGATGCATCGGATGTAGCCCTAGGAGGGGTCCTTAATGTAAGAAAGCCATCCAGTGGCTTACGAGAGTCGGAAGCTCAACGACACGAAGAGGAGGTACTCGGCCCATGAGAAAGAGTTGCTCGCAGTTGTCCATTGTTTGTGATTATGGAGGCACTATCTCCTCGGTTCTCGATTTCTGGTGAAGAAGGATAATACGACAGTGAGCCATTTCCTCAGTTAACCGAAGTTGAGCTCTAAACAAGCAAGGTGGTAGGAGTTACTAGCTGAATTTCAACTTTTGGCTAGAGTACATAGCAGGTTCGACTAACAAGGTAGCTGATGCTCTGAGCCGCAGAGTTGTGTTCGACCAAGAGGCCAATGTGTTTCTCAATGCTATTCTTCGAATCGACAATCAAGTTTCCACTAAAATTCGAAGAAACATTAAAGATGCTCTACCGCAAGATCCCATTTCTGCTCAGCTATTGGAGATGATCGAAAAAGGGAAAGACGTGACAATTCTGGTTGGATGACGGGTTCATTTTGACAAAAAGAAACTGCGTTTTTATTCCTCGAGTAGCGGAGTTGAGGCGTACTCTTATCCAAGAATGTCATGACACGTTATGAGCGGAGACACCCTGATCAAGAAAGGACGTTGGACCCTCCTCAAGCAAGAGTACTACTGGCCCCAAATGGAAGATGATGTGAAGAGCTATATTAGAACTTGCATGATTTGCCAACAAGACAAAATTGAGCGGAGATAGCCTGCAGGGTTATTGGAACCTCTACCCATCCCGGAACGACCTTGGGAGAGCATTTCGCTCGATTTCATATCAGGTCTGCCCAAAGTGGGGGACTTGACAACCATTCTTGTGGTCATTGCTCGTTTTTCGAAGTATGTCAATTTTATTGCGGTTCTAAAGAACACCTCGGGTGAGGAGACTGCACAATTATTCTTCAAGTATGTGGTTAAATATTGGGGGATTCCTCGGAGCATTATTAGTGATAGAGACTCACGATTCACGAGAAATTTTTGGAAGGAACTCTTCATGGTCCTCGGCTCCAAGCTGTGTATGAGCTCCAGTTACCACCCTCAGTCCGATGGACAGACTGAAAGATACAACGCGATGCTTAAGGAATATCTGCGCCACTTCGCTAGTGCAACACAACACAATTGGGTCAAGTTATTGGACGTAGCTCAACTGTGCTTTCAACGCACATAAAAACTCCGGGACAGGCAAGAGCGCCTTCGAAATCGTTACAGGACAACAATCCATCCTTCCTTACACTGCCAACTCGATGCCAGTTTCAAAATCTCCTAGAGCCCGTAATTTCTCAGAAGAGTAGAAGCATAATATTGAGTTGGCTCGTTCACACCTGGAGAAGGCCACTCATCGAATGAAGAAGTATGCAGATCAGAAAAGGCGACCGTTAGAGTTCCAAGTAAGAGATCTCGTAATGGTGAAGCTCCTTCCATAAGATAGGAAGTTCTTGAGGGGTCGAGACCCACGCCTTCTGCAAAAATATGAGGGGCCGCTTAAGGTTTGTGAAGAAAATTGGGAAAGTGGCTTATCGAATTGAACCCCCTAGTTGGCTGAAGGTTCACCCAGTATTTCATGTCAGCATGCTGAAACCGTACTTTGCTGATGCTACCAATCCATCCCGGGGAGAGTCTAGTTCGTCCAGGGCTAAAGCAGAGAGCAAGAAGAGAAGCAGTCAGTGGAAGCCATCCTGGCCGATCGAGTTATGACAGCTTCTTGCAAACAACATCAAGAGTTTCTTGTCAAATGGGCAGGAAGAGACCCAGAAGAGAACACTTGGGAAAGAGCATCAGACCTATCGGCCTTCCAGGACCAGATCACAGCATACCTCAACCAGTCGACGAGGGTGTCAACAGCTCTAGTGGGGGAGGATGTCACAGGTTGCCTCCCAACAGCACTCGTGACCAACTGCACTTCATCAGCACCGTGCACACGCCCGAGCGCAGCATGGCCTAACAGGAGATCCAGCACCGGACACAATCAGGTCGTCTAGCATCATCTAGTTTTAGACTTGTGCTTAGGCTAGTTTTTTGGAGAAGTGTATTCTCATATGTAAATATTGTTTCCATGTAAATAGATCTAGGAATTTCCTTTGTAATTGCATTTTCATTTTCGTTGTAATCATGTTCTTGTAACTTGTGTGAGCCAACGTGCACTGCTACCACTTTGGTATTTTCATTAAGTGGTTATATGTGGGGATAAGACTATCTGCCTCACACCCGAAGTTGCCTATCAGTGCACATTGTTCTAGTACTTTGTTTCAAGTTCTTACTTTTTTTCATATTGTAATAACTTTCCATGTAATCAAGTTTAATGCAATGAAGTGATTTCAATTTATGCTCAAGCTCTTTTCAAATTACTGTTGTTGCGTGTTGTTTGTTGATTGTAAATAAAATTCGATTGAACTCGACCAGGCTATCGGTTAGCACGGTCGCTCACGCGGCCTCCTTTGTGCCATCAAAGGACGCCCCATGACACCTAGCAATGTAAAAGTTAGACATTCTCAACCCGGAGTCCTATCCTTATTCAATATGGGGTCTAATGAAGAAGTAAATTTAGATGAGCTAAAATCTTATCCTGCTTTGAGAAAGAGCATCTATGATTTTCACCATTCGCAAATAGAGAAAGTTCGAAGAGCATACCTTCAAAGGGGACCTTTTCAACCCGAAAACCACACCTTTCCTCAAATGGTAATTGCAAACGTTGTTTTAATCCTAAGTGGTTTGATGAATGTAGGAGGTGGTCGGAGTTTAGCATAATAATAAGATGTTGTTGCTTATTGTTTATGTTTATGTTAAAATTTTAGACTTTAAATATGATTTAGTGTGTTTTGAATTTCGACAAAATTTCATCCCTCATTGGTCCAATTCTTGACTTTGCTACTGTTCATGGCTATGTATTACATTTGAACATGAACTTTTTTTACCATAATATGCTATAATTTAAAATTGCATTTCTTATTCAATATAGTGTAAATAGTACATACTCGAACTGAAAAGCTAAAAATTCCATAACGCAACCAATATATAACAGTGCAACATTATCTTAAACCTATGAAAGGTTCATAAAGGCAATATCTTGAGAATCTTCTGTCTAGTTGGAATTTTAAATACAGTTTTTTAAATATGTTTTTTAATTCGATTTGTGTATGGTACACTATTTTTTAAATTTTACAAAAAATATAACTTTTGTATTTTATTCATTTCTTAAAGTTTTTCTAAAATACAAAAGAACAAAATAAACAAAAATGATTCTTTTTACTTTAATGAAGTTTTAAAAATCGGTGAACCAAACGCGATTTTTTTTTATAACAAATCCCAAAATATTTTTTAAAAATCCAACCAAACAACACCTTTTACACAGTTTCTATTTGCTGTTTTCTACTTCAAATTCCAAATACTAAAACCAGTTTGAAAAAACAAAAATATTAACTTGTCAATAAGTACAACCCGAAAGTTAAGAAATAGGAGGAGAGGTGATACTTGATATACATAGATCCATGTCAATGAAAATTTGAATAAATTTACTCTAGATCCTAAAACGATACAAGTGGAAAAATCTTTTATACTATGTTGAAACCTTTGTTTGAAGCTAATCAATACACATTGATAGCTGTCGGTTTTTTATTTATAGATGAATTGTATTTTCTCTCAAAAAAAATTAATTTGAAATTATGAAACTGAAGTGTCCTGAAGCATTGGAAGAGTTAAGTATTTGTGAAATGATAGAAGTCTAATAAATGTTTAGAAGTTAATTGCTTTTGAGAGGCATTGAAGAGGATTTCAATTAAAGGTGTGTCTGACAACTCCAAGTTTCATACTAATTGAATTGGAGCTAGCATGATTTTGGAATTCTGATGTTTAAGGTTGTGGTTTTAAAATTATGGTACAATTATATAACCATCACTCCAAAGGATGGAATTCTACTAGTATAATTTTTTAATTCTAATTCTTACTGAGTTCTTATAAAAAAAAATCACCCTCAATTCTTGACCCAACTTTTAACCATCTCTGAGAGTACTGTTTAAAACAAAAACAACCCCCCCCCCCAACCTCATAGCACATACACACTCACCCCTTGACTTACCATACAACACAGTGAGAACCTCCACCACCAAAACTAGGGCTGGGACCGGTTCAGTTCCTAGCCAATTTTTGAAGAACCGTTAACCTGAACCTATTAAATTGTAACGGTTTGGTTCTAAATATAAAAAAGTGAAGAACCATTTAAGAACCGAACCGGTTCTAACGGTTCGGTTCTTTTGGTTTATCGGTTAATCGTTAACAAAAGAAAAATCAAAATATTAATGGTTATTCAGTTCTTCCGGTTTATTAGTTAATTCGTTAACAAGAGAAAAGCCGAAATATTAATGATCATTGGAAAGAAATAACGGTTATTGTAAAGAAATAACGGTTATTGTAAAGAAATAACGGTTCTAACAGTTCGATTCTTAAGCATTGGAATAGTGCTTAAAAGGAAAAGTTCAATAACAGTTCTTTAACGGTTATTGAAAAGAAATTATATTAAGAACCATTAACCAAACCGTTAACAAATGACAAGAACCGAACCGTTAAAAAAAATTAGCAAATTTTGAAAAACCTAACCAAACCAGTTTTTATCGGTTCGGTCCGGACTGGTTCTCTAGTTCCCAGTTCTATTTTTCCAGCCCTAACTAAAACACACCTAGCAATGCCCTCAACCCTTGACCTATTGCACAGAGAAACTCGATCCCCCAACCCACACCATTAAATACAATACAAGTATAATTTAATTACATATATATACTAGGAGTGTTAAAGTCAATCCGAAAACCTGACCGAACGAACCGAACTGAACCGATCCATAAAATCCCGAACTGAAAAAAAACCAAAGCCGAAGATAAGAAAATCAAACCGAAATCGAAAAATTTGGTTCGGATTTGGGGCAAGCTAGTCTAAAACCGAACTAAACCTGAACCGAACCGAATTATGTATAAGAAAAAAATATTAATATATATTCTAAAGGCACACGTTAATTATAATATAATACAAAAAAGATGACATTTTATAATAATATATTTCTTACTAATTGCATATTATGATAATCTTAAAAATTAATAGTCATTAACGCGTGCCCTTATTATTTAATTAACTACACAATGTTAAGATTTTTTTATCACATACACGATAGAAAGATAATTCATCTTTTTATTTAATGTGTTTCATTTTTATAATGTACAAATAAAATTGTAATTAAATGGAAAACATGGTATTTATATGTTGCTCATTGTTTCTAAAAAGTCATGACTTTAATTTTAAATATGAATCATTATTGCAATAATATTAGTATTACATTTTTATTTTAAATTGATTTAAAAAACAAACATATGTCAAAACAAAATAAAACCAAACCAAAAAGTTTGGTTCGAGTTTGGGTTTTGAAGATTTAGAAACTGAAACCGAATGTTTATATTTGGTTTAGGTTTGAGGTACGTTAGTTTTTATCCCGGCCAAAACCGAAAACACCCCTAATATATACATAGTAAATAAATGTATATTTATGTATACATATATGTAAATATACGTATGCATATATATTATATATGTATATGCATGTACATAGTATATTAATATATTATATATATACATTAAAGAACCTTAGTCACCGCTGTCCACTGCCTCCATCTACTATCAAAACTCTGGTGACTTGATTAAATCTCTGGGAATCTCATTGGAGCTTTAGCAGTAGTTGCTATAGCTCCTAGCAACCACTACCAAAACTCTAGCGACCTCATCTGAGCTTCGACGACGATCGCTGGCTACGAGCGATGGTGGGCGAGGTTCTTCAAACTCAGTATCTCATTGGAATTTCAAATTAATTCTACATATTAGCCAAACTAACAAACTTGGAATTCTAATTAATTAATAGAATATTCTAAATGGAAATTACATATAATCTAAACAATACTATTGTAATTTTATGACATTACAAATCTAGGATTACAATTTTATAAAATTCTAATTCTAAGAGAAGTTCTAAACTATATAATCAAATGCTCCCTAAAAAGCCTTGAAGATATATACATTGGTATCCAATAATGGGTAAGAAATGGATGCCACTTATCATATTATATCATATCTTATAATATATAAAATTATGGAGGAAATTCACTTCTCTTTTAATTAATGTTATTCAATTAATTATGCCTTCATCTTTTCACTTATCCATCTCTACCTTTTCTCTCCTCAATATCATAATATATATACACACTTGCACCTTTGCATAACCTTTCAGATCATTCATTTGGCACAATAATTCACTCTTGCACCTATAAATCCACGAGTATGCGGCAGAAAGATTTGTTGCTTCATTCTAATTTCAAGATTCAACAGAAGATTGTTTCTCATCATTTATATATTAATTACTAACTAAATATTAGTTGATCGAGTCTTAGATATTTTTTGTTCATAAAGCCCTCTTCCAATTTTGTGTTAATCATGTAAGTGTTGCTCCTGTCATGAACTTTTTTTATAATCAATAGATGTGCACAAGCAAATGTGGATTGCAGTGAGGAAGTACTCCAATCTTAAATAATCATTTCACTTCTTCGTGATTTCTTAAATTAACAGTACCATTATTTTTTTTATAAAATCAATTTTTAAATTTTACAATAGAAATTAGTTATATTTATGTTGATTATGTTGAATTAGAGTTCTCTTAAAAAAATACTAAAGTCAAAGTGCGACAATCTATCAATTTAAAATGAATAAGATTTCTCAAATTTAATAGACACTACATAAAATAATAAAGTACAAAATAACATATTAATAAAAAATTTATAAAATAAATTAATATAAAAAACTATATATTAAAATGCTCATGCATCGCACAAAGATTAAGCCAGGTGACTGTGGTATAATTGTAACTGAAATGTTAAAGAAGGGCACATAAGAATTGAAGTATGCATTAAATGAGTAAATTATGATTTACTTCATATTATTAAATTAAATATATGTAAAAGATAAATAGATTTCCCTTCTCAATTAATCCAGTTTAGGCCCGAATAGTATCATGGGCCAGCCTGGACAAGGCCATTACCATCTCTAGAAAAATTTGTATACGATGTCACCGAGAAAAAGAAATTGCTTGAATTGGTGATCAAATATTATGTAGCAAAACTGTAGTGTGTTCATTGCGCAATTATATTCACATTGTTTTACCATAATGATCCATATAGACTATGGAGCGTGTTCTCTTTAATTTACTTTAGCCATGGCATTGAAATTGTTCATTATAAGGATAAACTCTTTTTTTCTTTTTTAGTTGTAAATTACACCACTACCTCAATCTTTTTTATTTCCTAGAATATGGATTGTAACACCCGCCTTAACATATAAGACAACACCCGTAATTAAGACCTGGAGTGTTACTAACCCATCTTAGATTGACTAAAATGGGTATATATGTAAATACATAAAGAAATTCAAATAGTAATATCATGCGTGTTAACAATATTTTCATAACCGTACTGATGATGATAGTACCGTACATAAACATGCATACATGCATACAACCGTGACACAAAACCAATTAAATAAGTTCAAGCAATATATAACACTTCGGACTAGCCGGGGCTTCCCAAGATAACATATACACAACAAATTGATGAATCCGTATCAGAGCTCTCTATTTCGATCCCGAACCTGCCGTCTCATTAACATCACACGTCCCATGTGTACCTGTAATAGTTAGAAAACGGGGTGAGCTCATAGCTCAGTAGGGGGTGAAAGGCATATATTCAAAAAAAACAGGTTTATAAACATATCTTTCAAACCACGTGTAATTCATTAATATCAACAATAACCATGTTCATTAATTGACTACACATGCACGTGCTAATGCAATTTACCTCTCGTGTCAACCGACTTCCATACCGTAGAGAGCCTGAGCTGTAAGTATATTCTCATGCCACCGAGATATCGAATCATCAAGCTGATACCCTGGGATCAATTGTCCCGATCCCATATGAATATAGATAGCAACAGTCCTGGGACCAATTATCCCGATCCCATATAAGCATTGATAACAACCAAACTATAGTGCCTTACCAATTTGCCTAAGTTCCCGGACTTCACACTGGTGGCTTATAGGCGGCCAAACATTGCTCCCCTAGGAGTTTAGGGCTTTTCAATCCAATGGTACCAGGCCCTGCCTATTTTTTTCATCCCGGCAAGCACTATGAAAACAAATATTCACATCACCTTTGGTCATCCACGACCAAGTACAATCATTTCTAAGAGATCAATCAACCAATCATATCCGATAAGACAATATCAAGATAAAAATGAAGCTTTCATGAATTTTCCATGACATGTAACCTCCGAATATATATATATATATATAAATGAGCTCTTAGCATCATGATAAGAGATAAATGCCGATTCGATAGGCCATAAGGGAATTCGAGCTTGCTGAAGAATCTTAGACACAAAAATGATACACAACATGCATAATGCTCTTTATGACAACTAAAAACAACACATGCCACTTAAACTTCATTCATCATGTATCCATGTTCCTTAGTATATACATAATTCATTTATAAATCCATTTGAATATCGCCAAGCATGTATATCTAAGGAACATCACTCACAAGAATTCTCAAATGACATATCTTGATCACATGCTCATGGTTTTATGACAATTCATTAACCAAATGATTTACTCACTTTGTAATATTTAAGAAAATATTCAAGATTTCCGCGTAGGAATCATCGCACACCAATGTAAAATTCACCAAAAATTCATTCCTTATCCTTTTTAGGTAATTCCAAAGCCATAATGATCATGTTATAAGCCATGCTTTAGATAACTAAGACAAGTGAAATGAAACCATGATGATACATGAAATAAGGCCAAAATTTCAAGTTTAAAAGCATATAAACTTGACTAAAGTGCGAAGTTATTTGCAGGTGGTCGGTCAAGTAATAAAAACTCATCCGAGGTCGATCCACCTTTGACTTAGGAAAATTTCTTTCTGGAATAACAAGAACATATAATAAAGCTAAATAAAATAAATAATAAAAACATAAATTAACTAAATGCGTAAAAAACTTTAATTAAAATTAAGAATAAAAAGCACTAGGGGTATCCATAAGTTTCGGGCAATACAACGGACAATTTAGTGGACCGATAATTCTTTTCTAATTAATTTTTCTTTTAAAAATTAGCCTATTATTCACGAGCTAATTGATCTCATAAACTCATATTTTTCGCAATAATTCATGCATGACATGAACTATACGTACCAATACTAATTATGGAATCAATTCGCATTACTTAATTTTACCGAAAACACTTGTTTATTAAAGTGGAGTAGTGCTTGACACTACAAAACCTTTTATTAAAAGTGAGTTTAGAAATATTAAGTAATTACCACAATTTATTCAAATAGGTTAAAACATGTGAACTAAAACGGGCGGTGAAAATATAAAAAATCGGTATCAGTGCTCGAAATAGCGCACTTTTTATAAAAAGATACATCATAAGTCAACAGGGTTTCATTCAAACTATCCATCATTCAGAATAATCCTAACCAATTTAATAATCATTCGGCAATTAAAACTTCTAATAAATCATCAAATAATTAAATAACATCAAGAATGTAACCATATAAATTCATTAACCAACATGAATTTACTAAACACAATTATGGAGTGGACTTTGAGAATATTTAAGAAAATATTCAAGATTTCCGCGTAGAAAGAATCAATATCGCACACCAATCTTGTAAAATTTACACCAAGAAAATTCATTCCCTTACTATTCCTTTTTAGGTAATTCCAAAGCCATAAGTTAGGTATAGGCTAAACTATATTTTATTTAATATCAAACATTCTTGATACTTCACTTTTAAATCTTTCTTAATCATAAAACATCATGTTATAAGCCATGCTTTAGATAACTAAGACAAGTGAAATGAAACCATGATGATATTCATGAAATAAGGCCAAAATTTCAAGTTTAAAAGCATACAAACCCCTACCTCGATTTATGAGTGAGAAAGAAGAAAGAAATTTGCTGCTTCAAGCCTTCCCCAAAAAACCCTCAAGGTAGAAGATGATAAATAGGAAGCTAGAAGGTGTTTCGGATGTTTTTCGATGTTTAATCATTCGATTGGGAGTGAAAATAGGTAAGAGATGCTCAAAAATACCTATCTTTCTCTCTCTAGAATTCTCTAGAGTTTAGTGGAAGTGGCTGGTTCGAAAATGGTTGAAAAATGGCTTAAAACGAGCTAAAACCGACTTTAAGTCGGTTGCTACAGTAACTCGTGCAGATTTTTTGGTTCTGGAGCACTGTTTTTGTTTTAGCCATAACTTTTGACTCGGAACTCCGATTGATGTGTTCTTTATATGCACGGAAAGGTAATTCAAAGGTCTACAACTTCCTAAGAGGAAGTTTTCCCAAATTATGGAATCATTTTTCCCAGAAATTCACCGAAGACAGCGCTCTGCCGAACGCTATCAAACCACCAGAATTTAGCGACGCGCCTACTTCGCGCCCTGTTTTGACCCACGAGGAGTGCGAATTAGCTTTCAGGCAAAACACGAAAGTTGTAGAATGATACAAATACTAGACAGAAACGTGAGCGAAACTTCAATCGGATAAGTAACGGAGGAATTACGATAGCTCAAAGTTAGCTCAAATTAACGAATCACAAAGAACCCAAAACTTCATATTCACCAACCGAAATTAATTCGGACCAACCGAAATTAATTAAAAGATCACTTACATGAGTGTAAAGAAACCTAATACAACATACTTAACATTAATATAAACACGGGGTGTTACATGGATATTGGTCACTAGTCTCACCAACCGCTACTACCACTATTACTATCTATTGCTAGTGACCTTTTTCGTTGCTCTTTGCCAGAGCTTTGGCGATGGTCATCTGAGATCAGACGCCAAAGTATAAGGCGCGGGGCGTCAGGGGAGATAATTTTTTATTTTTTTTAATGATACTAAAAAAAGGTGACAAGTTCAAATCAAATCTCAGGAAAGTTCTTAATATCAAAACTAGTAATCTCACTTAAGCTGAGAAAATATATTTAATTTTAAAAGTTTTTGATTTTAAGTCTAAAGATTTCTTTAAAAACATGCAAAACTTTTTTGTTTCAGGATTTAAACCATGGTTAATGAATCATTTTTAATCGCCAAACTAACTTTTCTTATTGTTAAACATTTCTTCTTAAATTATATATGTTAATAGCACACATATCAAAATTAATATCATATATAAGTAAAAAATATCAAAATTTCAGGGAGGCCCCTTGCCTCAGCATACGTTCGTCCCTGGTGGCAGGATCGACACAGACCAACATTGGGTGGTGGTGGCAATATTCGCCGATGATTGAATATGATTTTTTTCAAGGACAGAGTTAGGGGTGGGCTAACTAAACTATCAAATTAATAGCCAATGAAGTTTTTTTTACCCACTAATTACCCTATTAAATTTTATTTAGCCTAGCTCAACTTATTCAAAACTCACTTTTTAGGCTAACTCTTAATATCAATGGTCCCTACACCTAGGCCACAATGTGTTTTACCTTTTACAGAGCACATTGTGGCCCAGACACCTATGTCTCTCTATCATGAAACTATATGATCTATGTGCATTGTATGTGTGCGTGTATTTATATATATATATATATTAAATGTCTATGAAATAATTTGTTTATGAATAAAATTAATAGCAATTGTGCCAATATTGTTTCATTTTGCTCTCCAATTGTATGTATTTTGATTTGTTTTACTTCAATGCAAAAGTTTTTTAAGATTGTATCATAATTTTTTTTCTTTTTTGTCAAATTTTGTCTAAAACTTTGTCTCAGTTTTTTTTGGTCTTAAACTTAGCCCATCCCTCCAAGAAATCCTGAATCCGCCCTTAATTTTTTTTCTTTTTTTTTAAAAGAAAAATTTAAGAAAGAGTACATTAAGAAAAAAGGAATAAAAGAAGAATAGTATTATTAGAAATGGAAAAGTAAAGTGTACGCCTTTCTCTTAAATATAATTGTGGAAAGAGTCCTTTATATCTCTTGCCTTGTGTCTATTGTAAAAATGTAATTATGCTGGGAGACATTTTGGGATCGAACACATCCAGGAAATACAATAAAGTGTCATTAACACATTTATTAGTGAATTGAGTCCATCATTAATAAATTTTGCACTAAATTAAATCTACTCCTCATCAATAGGAGTAGGCTAGATTGTCGCTCTCAAAATAGAAAAAAAAGAAAAAAGAAATTGTGCTTAATTATTTCGAAGAGCTGAGATTCATGGAAATTTGTTTTGAATAGTCCCCACCACTGAGACATGAATTTAAATTTTGAGTACAATTATAGAGGGTGAGTTTCCAACCAATGAAACTTGTATATATATAGTGGTAGTCTGTGAAATATTGGAAATGATAAAAAAAATTTGTTGTACTAGATGCAGTAACACTTTAAATTACAGTATTTTTTTTTACAATTACGATCAAACATTCTGGCTTAATTATATTTTCTTATGAGTCAAAATGTAGAGGTAATTACTAATTAGACATAAGTCTTAAACTGTATCAAAGACAAGTTGTATATGGGTAGATGAAGTATTTAATGTTCCCCCATGTGAAATATCTCTTCTTAATAAGTGGGAGAAAATCTTTAAAAGATACAAAAAGTATTTTAAAAAAATTAAGACATGGATGTCCCCATTCATGAATTCTGCAGCTACGTACTGTCATGAACCATACGCGTTTGTCTTATTTTTTTTCCTAATTAAATGGAGGAAAAATAATTAATATATATGCAAATTGCCTTCACCAAAAGTGTGTTGCGACGAGGCGTTTTGGTTCCTCCAAAATGCGTCTACCAACATAGCAATTAAATTTAATGCATGTTATTAAGATTGTAGAAAAGAGAGAAATTTTATATTGAATTAATTATGTGATATAAACAGTTACAGTGAAATAGTCACATATAAGTATAATCAACTAAATATGGATCACGAGGATTTAGGATAGCTTGAGATTTTTTTATATTACTAATATAAGATATTTATATATGTTACCATCCTCCATCAAACTCAAGATGGTAACTATTAAAACAGCTTGAGTTTGAAACCAGTTCTCGAAATAGAGTAATGACCGGAATGATAAAGATCATACATGATAGTTGATTGCCCGGCACAGTTGCCCTTCGGGGCAAGGGCCGGCGCGGTTGCTGTTGGGGGCGAGATCAGGCACGTTGATGTCCGGAGCGAGGTTCAACAAGCAACAACATATATATATATATATATATATTGCCTGCCAGCAACATGCAGAAGGGCGAGAGGACCTTACAGCCCTAATACCATGTTAAGAATATGAAAAGGAATAAGAAAGAATGAGAGAATTCTTTTCATTGAATTAGTGAATAATAAATACAATATAGAACCCTTTATACAAGGCTAGGAAAGTGGTATTGGAGAATCTGCAATGATATAATCAAAATAACGATTATAATCAATTTTAACAATGTTAATCTTAATGGCATAATTAAATTTTAGTAACCTTTTAACTAATAACTAAATCTATTCCCTTTATAATCAAAGCTAACCTTCTTCAATAACCAAAATGAGGGATCCATTAATTCTATTGGCTTAGAGATAATCTTTTCAAATTTAGATAATATTTTCCTCCTTTTTTTTGAAACAAAATTCAAATTGATTAATTTGTAGCCAATCAATATAATAGATCGTATAAATGTGGTTATTGAGAAAAATAGTCATTGAGGAGGTCTTCAATTTTGGTTATTCCATTGAAGATACTCTAATAATAGAGATAAATAAGATAAGGAAAGAGATAATCCTAAATCAATATATAATAACAATATTAATCTAACATTCCGTTCAAATCAATAAGATAAAATAATTGATATCCTAACATTTCCGTCAAATTCAAGGTGATAACGAGAGACTAACTTGACTTTAAAACTAATTTTTAAAATAGGGCAGTGATCAAAATGATAAAGATTCGGTATGATATTTTGATTGTTCAGTATGATTCTCATTCAGGACGAGGTCCGGCACGGTTATTGTACCCTTATTCAATTTCTTGTATAACAATGCAACCGGGATACATCCAATTTGGAGTCTAAATTTTGGATGCATGTATCATTAGGGAAAGCAAATACAGATGTAGCTTAACTTCTTTATTGTTCAAGAAATTCTTAAGAATGGGCACAACCACTTTTTAATTAGTTGACTCATTCAGAAAATGTAAAAGGACACCGCACACCCGAAAATTTGATTTATCACACTTCATTTTTTTCATGGGTTTTATTCTGCCTCTTAAATTATTATTTTTTTTAAAAAAAAATAATAAAAAAATATTTTTAATCAACTTTCTAATTCTTTTATGAACTAAATATAATAAAGATACTCAATCTCCTAATTATATGTAACTTATAATATAATAGATAGTAAAACTCTCTCTTTTTATTATAATTTGTCAAGTGTCCCTATTAATTATATCATTAAAATAAGGAATGAATATCATCCCCTAAAATATATGTCTTCCATTATTCCAGCTTTTCTTATTATGTTTAATGTGCATATTTACTACAAGAGTAGGTTAATAATTCTAATCATTTTCAGTTAATTGTAAAAGAAAGTTGTAAGTTTCCTCTCCCTAACGGCACATTTACAAAGATACACTGTGTTTTGATACTAATTTTTTTTTTGCGGAATTTAATATGAAGAGTTCATTTTGTTTCATATTTTAATATCCTATTATAAAAACAAATAGAGTATAAAACTTTTATTTCCTCCTTTTGTGGTTTTGGTGCAAGATTTAATTTTATTAATTTTTATACCCTCACAATTGTTAATTTTTTGAATTGAACTTTGTCAAGTAATGTTAATATTTTATTTTTAGGTTGACAAAGAATAAAAGGTCGGTATGTATGTCCCAAAATTTAATATTATTTGTGCGTATTTATGTAACTATCTAATTATAACATGGATAATGGCTACTTTACAATACCCATTTAAAACTAGGTTTATGTTTAAAGTTATTATTTGCACATAATACAGTACAACAATATTAAAATAAACATTACAATATTATAATATTATAATATATATTAACTATATATAATATCATTTTATAGTGCCTACACAAACTGCAAGTAAGGAACACATTTTTTTATTATCATTTTGATATTTTGCACTCTATTTTATCTATCCTACTAGAGTTATTGTTTTCTCGATCTCCTTATAAAAATTAAATGTCAATTTTTATATTAACTTCTTTATTTCATATTTGATGTTCCATCTTCCTTAATTATCTAACTATCTTCTTATTCTTCTCTTATTATACACCATTTTTAGTTTTAATGGTGAGATTTTAATTATTACAAAATAATTATTTAATTAAATAGCTTTTTATGATTTTATAAGATGTGATTAGATGAATAAAAAAAACTATAAAATACATGTGTATCGCACAGGCTATATGCTTGTTCAAAAATAAATTATAGTCTTGACCATCGATAAAATCAGTATTTGCAAGTTATGGTCTTGATCATTAACTAAGTTAAAATTAATGTTCACTAAAATCATATAATCTCAAAGTAAAATTATTATTTTTTGATAACTGCTACGTATGCCGCCAGCATTACCTCCATGAACAAATGTGCAGGACCTGGTAGTGTACATTAACATCCCATGCCATTGAAAGATGGCAATTCTTTCTTAAAATGCAGAAGCAAAAGCTAAAACGAAAAAGAAAAGAAAGATAAGGGTGGAAGAAAAATAAAAATAAACAATTTTCATTAGTACACTAACAAAGAAGACGAGTTTCTTCACTGTTGTTCAAGTACAATTTGAACTTGCAAATAAGTAAAACACAACACTCTTTTGATGATATTACAACTTTAACCAAAATATTCTTAAGTTACACCAAGGACTTGATTAATTTACCGGCCACCACCTCCACCGCTACCAGACCCGGTGCCAATGCCTGTTCCTTTGCCGGATCCAACCCCAATCCCAATCCCTATACCAATTCCAATTCCTCCACCACCTCCGTGCCCACCGCCAACTCCACCTCCTAGACCACCACCAGCTCCGCCACCGGCACCAAAGCCGCCACCATGACCCGATCCACCGCCTACACCACCCCCACCTCCACCTCCAAATCCTCCGCCGCCTCCGACACCACCTCCAGCTCCTGTTCCACCTCCTACACCTCCACCAGCACCGAATCCCCCACCATGGCCCGATCCTCCACCTACTCCACCTCCTCCACCACCGCCTCCACCTCCACCTCCACCTCCTGCAGCTCCTCCAGCACCCCACCTAAACCACCTCCGGCTCCGAAACCTCCACCATGGCCCGAACCACCCCCTACACCACCACCACCACCTCCGCCGCCACCACCACCACCACCAACACCTCCTCCTGCACCACCACCTACACCTCCACCGGCTCCGAATCCACCACCATTACCCGACCCACCTCCAACACCACCTCCTCCACCACCACCAAGGCCTCCTCCCCCACCGGCGCCTCCTCCAGCACCACCACCAACTCCGCCTCCAGCTCCAAACCCTCCACCCTGACCAGAACCACCCCCAACCCCTCCACCTCCACCTCCGCCTGCACCTCCACCTCCACCTCCACCTCCACCTAAACCTCCCCCTCCTCCAGCACCGCCACCAACTCCGCCCCCAGCTCCAAATCCTCCACCATGACCGGAACCACCACCAACTCCGCCACCTCCACCACCTCCTAACCCTCCCCCACCTCCAGCACCACCACCAAAACCTCCACCAGCTCCTCCTCCCCTACCACCGCCGTATCCTGGTCCCCTGCCTCCATAGTTGCCACCGCGACCACCACCATAACGCCCACCACGTCCACCACCATAGCGCCCACCGCCACCACATCCTCTTCGACCAAAGCCGCAATCATCATCACCAAATCTAGTTTTATCAATCTTGTCATCTCCAAGAGTGATGGCGCTCAATTGAAAGGCAATACTTAAGAGGAGAAGGATCACACAAATCCATTTTTGAGACATCAAACCCATACTCTATATGATATTTTCTTTGAGCTCACTTTGCTTGTGCTTGTTCACTCGATCGAAAAAGGTCTCAAATATATATATAGGGCTTCATCTCAATACCCGCTGGGCAACTTGAAAGTATGCATTAATTACTTCATTATCATTTGAAAGGGGTTCAACTACGTAGCCATTAATGTTGCATGGCCATGTCAATGCGACGCGTTCGAACCGTTGAGGCGATGGCGGGAACATTAATGGCCCAAATATGGAAGTCAAAATGATGAGTTTTGATTGGATAAGAGCGTTGACCGTTGACCCACATATAGAGTAGGAGTTAAAAAAATAAAAATAAAAGGGTCATTCCTACCGACACTAATACTTTCCAAAGTTATATACCTAAATTTTGTTGTTTAAAATAGTTAAATCAAATTTTCTAGTAGATAATAAAAGTTCGTTTTTATTAAATTAAATAACTTTTGGAATTTTGAAATATCTTTTTCTTACTATTATCTGTGTGCGGATAGATTAAGTGTTCTAGTGTGGCGGGGGCAGGGGGGTGTTCTTGGACTTTTTTTTTTTTTTTTAAAATATAGTTGTTTTATAATTTAATTAGATTGATGCGGTAGTTTTGAACTTAATTCGTCAAATGCAGTAGGTGGAATTTAAAAACGTAAGAGAGGTCACACATTTGTGCTTAAAAACGTGAGAGTAATTAAGTGATGTTTTTTCAGTTGTGTAAAATAGTTAACTTTAAGGCTCCGTTTGATTGTAAAGATGGAAAATGAAAATAAATTTAGTTAGTTTGTGTGAAAAGATATAAAATAAGGTGAGAGATGTTACTCATTTTATGAGTATATATCATTTATCCTTCAATATTTTTTATGGAAAATTTTTACTCACCACCAAGCAAAGAAAACTTCTTCATGGAAAAACTTAAAAATCAAGAGAATATCACCTCTATCACTCAATATATTTTCCATCTTTTCATCAAAACTAACTCAATTTATTTTTCTTTTCCACCTTGCAATCAAACGGAGCCTAACAGTGTGAGTTGGAAACACGGATTTACATTAAAAAGTACGTGCAAGTGAAATCACACTTATACATTAAAAAGTGTGAGTTAGAATTACACTTTTACATTAAAAATTATTTTTGAAAATGTAAGTTGGAATTAATCACAGTTTTTACATTAAAAAGTGTGAGTTGGAATCTCACTTTTAACTGTAAAAGTGTGATTGCAACTCACATTCTTACATGTAAAACCATGATTCTATCTCACGGTTTTAACATTTGACAATTTTATACAATCGGGAAAAGGTCACTTATTCTCGCTTTTTTAAATATTTCTGACCAATTAAGTTTAAAACTACCACACTGACCTAATTAAATTTTCAAACAATTATACTTCTAAAAAAAAAGTCGAGGTTCTTGGCACCTCCTACATATTTGGGTACAGTATTACAACTAATGTTATATACTAATTAGGTACCTAAAAATTGATTTAAAAGTGAAAATATAATTATTTTTGAGTCATTGTGAAAAAATATGGGTCAAGATTTTTTTTTCCTCCCTAAACTCAAAAAAAAAAATGTTAAATTTTCATTTTTCTTTTGCCGCTCAAATTCAAATCTGAAATCAGCCACTAGGTGTAAGAGTGTAACATTTACTAACTTAACCAATTACAGGAGATGAGTATTAGTCGTATATATAGATATTCTGTTTTTTTGTCAAGCCACTTCGAAAAGGAGAGGGGCACAAGTTAAAACTCGAACTTGGATGTTTTATGTAAATAAATACTCTAACTTTTAACCACTTGAAGAGACTTGATTAATAAAAAAGTTAACATTTTAAAAACCTTAGTGGCTTTGACTACAAATAACTCTTTATTTTGAGCAAGGTACTGAAATGCAATGTACGTAGATAAGTAATGACCCATTTGTACTTCAAACTTTGTTTATAATTTCAAATTGCACCCTAAATTTTATTTTGTTATAATTTGAACCCTAAACTAAAGTAAGTGTTTTTAAGTTACGCTCTGTCTATACTCCATCCAAATTTTAACATAATTAACTTGTTTGGTTAATTATATAAAGAACCTCAAAGTTGGACTTATTTTTCAATTTGAATCTCACAATTCTATTTTTTGCAAATTAAACCTTAAAGTAATGATTTCGTATCAATTCAAACCTTGAAGTATATAAATCGTTACAATTTTAATTTTCTTATTACTTGAAGTGATATAGAATCATTATATTTCAAAGTCATTTTCTTCAGTATATTTAATACTCATACTAGGTATTACTTGTGTCAAATGGCATGTCGATATAAAAAGTATTAGTAGTTAAGATTAAATTCAATTTTTAGAAAAATTGAATTTAAATAAACAATTTTTAGAAAAAAAATAATTTAATTGCAATTTTAATTGCAATTAAAAAAAGGCCAAAAAGTTAGTTGAGTTTTAATTGCAATTAAAAAAAATTAATTGCAATTTTAATTGCAATTTAATTGGGATTTAGAAAAAAAAGTTAGTTGTCATTATTGTCAAAAAAAGGCCAAAACAAATAAACAATTTTTAGAAAAATTCAAATAATCTATTATTATTATAAAAATATTATATATTTTCAAAATTTTATATATTTTCAAAATTTTAATTGCAAATATATGGGTTCATTGGTAGTAAACATCGTTTACAAAAGAAAAGTGTTAAAACATCACTACTTTAAGATTTAACCTACCCAAAGCTTAAATTCTAACAATTTAGATACTTTAATGTTTGAATTGATACAAAATAACTACTTTAAAGTTTAATTTGTAGAAAATAAAATTGTAAAGTTAAGATTAAAAAGCAAGCCTAATTTTGAGTTTTTTTTTTATGTAATTGACCGAACATATTCTATTAAAATTTGGACAAAGTGTTCACTTAAAAACACACTTACTTGAGTTTAGAGTGCAAACTAGAACAAAATGAAGTTTGAGGTGCAACTTGAAAATATGAACAAAATTTGGGGTGTAAATGGGTCATTTACTCAAAGTGGATTAAGTTGTCCCAAGAAATTTGCTTTACACATCCTTCAATTTTCCTTCAAATTATATATTTTTAATAAAATTCAGTAAACCATAACTAAAGAAAATAAATTTAAGAAACGTTAATAATAACTTAAGAAGCCTTACAAGTTCCAATGTCAAAGTCTCATTATTTTCCCCCTAAAACCCAAACATAATTCATAATTATCAAAATCTAAGATTTTCATAAAACTACCTCGCCTCATGAAGAAAATTTTCTTTTACAGTTTCATCCTAACAAAATCAGAAGCTACCAACACAGTCCGATATGATCGAGCCGGAGCCTCCTGGAAATACGAGATATATACTCACCACCACCGTCGCCACCCTACCAAACTGGAGGATCAATTTATCGCACAAGGACATGTTAGAGAATGCATATGGGTACTGGCCATAGAAATGGTGAACTTGAAAAACTTGATTAAAACTAATTGTATAGGCTATAAAACCATGACTTTAAACAATAGGCAGGTGCAATATATATATACAAAAGAGTTCCCAGAATCTTAGAATTGTACAGAGTTAGAATAGGAGATAAATAAGTTACCAAGAGATCAGAAATAGGTTACAAAAAGATATGGTTTTATCCATCTGTTTTGATAAGAGTCCATCTTTTATTGAACTTATGCAATGGATAAACTTCTTTTTGAAACTTCTGTTATCATACCCCCGCAAGTTGATGGGGCAGAACGAACCATTAACTTGTCTTTGGTGAAGAAAACATCAGCAACTTGATCCTCAGAGCATATATAAGAAACATCCAGTTCATTACGGACAACCTTTTCACGAACATAATAATAGTCAACCTCCAAATGCTTAGTACGACTATGAAAGATTGGATGGGAGGCAAGAGAAATCGAGCTAATATTATCACACCAAATAATTGGTTTAGACAAAAATACATGCAACTCTCTTAAGAGCATCCTTAACCATGAAAGTTCTGCAGTTGTGTGTGCCAATTGACGATATTCAGCTTCACTGTTGGATCGAGAAACAGTTTACTGTTTATTTGCGCTCCAAGAAATGGGGTTGTAACCAAGAAAAACACAATATCCTCCTATTGATTTTCTATCATCAGGAGAGCCCGCATAATCAGCATCTGAATACGCCTCTAAACGAAGTGAACCCGACTGATAGAACATACCATGATTAGAAGTGTGCTTTAGGTACCGCAAGATGCGTTTCACTGCTGTCCAATGAGTAGATGTCGGCTGGTGCATGAACTTACACACTTGATTTACAGCAAATGAGATATCAGGTCTTGTAATTGTCAAGTATTGAAGAGCTCCCACCACACTACGATATTCAGATGGATCGAGTACAGGATCACCGTCAAATATACTTAACTTCTTGCCAGCCATTGCAGGAGATAAAGATGACTTTGCACCATGAAATTTTATTCGGCACAAAAGATCAATTATATATTTTGTTTGAGTGAGATGCAGCCCATGTTGAGTGAAAGTGGCCTCTATGCCAAGAAAGAAATGTAGAGGACCCAAATCTTTCATAAGAAACAATTTCCCTAAATTGTTAATAAGCTCCAAAATATGTGAGGAACTATTACCTGTAATCAAAATGTCATCTACATAGATAAGGAGAATAAGTGTTAATCCTCTGCTATGATAAGTAAATAATGAATAATCAGCCTTGGACCCCTGAAAACCAAGCTCCTCGAGATACTGTGAAAAACGATTAAACCAGGCTCGGGGGGCTTGTTTTAGACCATATAGCGACTTATGGAGTTTACATACATAGTGAGGATAATTAGGATCAACAAACCCAGATGGTTGTTTCATATACACCTCTTCAGATAAAAAATCATGCAAGAAGACATTTTGAACATCTAATTGACGAATTGGCCATTTTTGGTGAATAGCAAGTGCTAAGACAGCTCGTATGGTTATATGCTTCACCACTGGACTAAATGTTTCGGCATAGTCCACCCCTTCTTGTTGATGAAAGCCATTTGCCACTAACCGGGCTTTATACCTTTCAATAGAACCATCAGACCTCCTTTTAATTTTGAACACCCATTTATTTGGTAAAACATTCATGGAAGGATCACGAGGAACTAAGGACCAAGTGCCACACTTTTGTAATGCATTAAACTCAACACTCATAGCGGAACGCCACTAAATATGCTTATTAGCTTGAGTAAAACATGTTGGTTCAACTAAATGGTTCTCAGAAGTCACCGTGAGAGCATACTTGGAATTAGGAATTTTAATTCCTGCTTTGGCTCTAGTAGTCATAGGATGAATATTGGAGGATGGAGCGGGTAAGGGAGCTGTTGGAAGTGATGGTGTGGGTGTAGGATTATTAGAAGGTGCAGGTTGTCTTCTTTGATAAGTGAAAAGAGGTGCAGGTGGTACGGAAGGAGCAGTAGGTGCTTCTGAGGTAACACTAGGAGTTGAATTACTTTTAGGGACAGCGGGACATTGGGGCTGATTAATTTGAGGGGGCGTTGATGCAGCGGGAAACACTGGTTCAGCAATAGGAAGGTACATGGATAGTGTATCAATTGGAAGAGTCATTACCTCGGTGGAAGGCGCTGGTAGAGAAGGAACATTGGTCTCTTGAAATGGGAAGGACAATTCATCGAATACAACATGTCGAGATAAATAAACACGGCCATTACTAGTGTCAAGACAACGATAGTCTTGGTGGTGAAGAGAGTAACCCAAGAATACACACCTCTTAAAACGTAATTGAAGCTTATTTGCATTATAAGGGCGTAAGTATGGGAAACATGCACAACCAAAAACACGAAGTGAGTCATACTTAGGAGTACGGTGAAATAATGTTTCATAAGGAGACACGTGGTGCAAAACACGAGTAGGAAGCCTATTTATTAAATAAACAGCTGTGTTGAAAGCATCAACCCAATATGATGGTGGCATGTGTGCATGAGCAAGAAGTGTAAGTCCAGTATCGGCAATGTGGCAATTTTTACGTTCAGCCACCCCATTTTGTTCAGGAGTTGAAGGACAAGAAAAACGGTGAAAAATCCCATGATTAATCAAGAAATTTTGAAACTCGGTTTTTGCATACTCGCCCCTTCCATCTGTTTGAATTGATTTGATCTTAGTGGAAAATAGATTCTCAACATAAGATTTGAAGCGTACAAAGAAAGTAAAAACTTCATGTTTGTTGTGCATGGGGAATATCCATGAATATCGTGAAAAATCAACAACAAACAATAAAAAATATTTTGATCCTTTGACAGAAATATGAGGAGACGTCCAAACATCTGAATGTATTAATTCTAAAGGAGAATTTGACATAGAATCAGATAATTGAAAAGGAAGCTTAGTACTTTTGCCTAAAGGGCATGAATGACAAAAAGATAAAACTGAACTTGAACTAGTAATCGGAAAACATTCGTTTGCAATCATATGCTTCAAAGTACTTGCTACTGGGTGACCTAAGTGAGAGTGCCAAACTGGAACAGTAGTTCTAACACCAATAAAAGCAAAAGGGCGACTTGACTTATTTGATAGATGATGATGAATGCGAAAAGGATAGAGACCAAGTTCACACCTCCCGCGGAAAAGCGTCTTCCCCGTCTTTAGATCCTTCACAAAGAAACAATCGGGGTAAAAAACAAAGTAACAATGATTATCAACTGCAAATTGGTGAACATAAAGTAAATTGGCTGAAGCAGATGGGCAGTGAAGAACATTTTTTAGTTTAAAGGAAGAGGAAGCAAGCTGGAATTCATTTGAACCAGTATGAGAGATGTCCAAACCTGCACCATTACCTACAGCAACCCTTTCTTTTCCATGATATTCATTTTGAATGCCCAAGTTTGCAAGATCAGATGTGATATGAGTATTAGCCCCACTATCAGTGTACCAAGTTGTAGGATCACGAGTTGAAGATGTATTTGCCACCATTGCAGCAAGTTTCTTCGCGGGAACCTTACCTTCATAAGCATTGTCCTTTCGATGATAGCAATCAATAGCTAAATGTCCTAGACTATTACAAATCTGACAAGAGACATGAGTCGAGCCCGGGGAATCAAATGAACCACGAGAATTAGAGAATCTGCCAGATTCGCGACCTTTTCCCTTTCCACGATTATTAGAAAACCCTCTTCCACGAGAAGAATTGTTCGTTCGTGGTGCATATAAGGCAGTAGCATTATTATCAACAGGTGGGATATTTTGTTCTTGCAGTCGCGACTCAGCAGCAAGTAAGAGAGCTACCAAATCATCATAAGAGATGGGTGTATCGCGAGCTTGTGCTGAGCTAACAGTGACCTCATAAGTAGGACCAACGTTATGCATAATAATGGTTACCAAAGTATCATCATCAATAGCATTTCCAGCTAAGGCCAAATTGTCAGCAATAAAATTGATCTTATCAACATAATCTGAAATAGAAAGATCTCCTCGCTTTGTGTTGTGTAATTCACTTGTTAATTGCAAGATTCTGGTTTTAGATTGAGAGGCATACCTCCTTTCAAGCGACTTCCATACATCACGAGATGTAGTAAAGCGAGCAACTGTGGACAACACACTGGGTGTCATAGAACCATTGAGCCAACTCAAGATTGTTTGATCTTGTTGATCCCAAACAGTAAACAATGGGTTAACATTGGTTTCCACTGTACCATCTTCCTTCTCCTTATACTTCGGAGGACAAGAGTTTGTTCCATCGACAAACCCAATAAGGTTCTTACTCTTCAGAAAAGGACAAATTGTGCCAGCCACAAAACGTAGTTTGTTCTATCAAGCTTGATTGACACCGATACAACGGTCGCAACAGTTGGTACAACAGCCGATGTAGTTTGTACTAATGCCATAAGTGAGAGATAAGAATCGTACTTGGAAGAGACAAGGAGGAAGAAAGCAAAAGAAAATAGATGTCGTTTGACTATCCCTTTGATACCATGAAAAACTTGATTAAAACTAATTGTATAGGCTATAAAACCATGCCTTTAAACAATAGGCAGGTGCAGTATATATATACAATAGAGTTCCCATAATCTTAGAATTGTACAGAGTTAGAATATGAGATAAATAAGTTACCAAGAGATCAGAAATAGGTTACAAAGAGATATGGTTTTATCCATCTGTTTTGATAAGAGTCCATCTTTTATTGAACTTGTGCAATGGATAAACTTCTTTTTGAAACTTCTGTTATCAGAACTGTGATAATGGGCAATAACTAAGGCACCTTTTCTAACATGGAAACTTGATATCCAAATATGGCACCAATTGGTTATAAGAAATACATTTTTTGAGATCGGATTGTATAGGGATATGCTATTGGTAGCCTTACGATTCAAGTTACCATATCGCGAATGAAAAAAAAAAAAATTTAAAATTGTTACAATTGTACAGTATATGAAATGCGTTATTCTATACATCTGAAAATACTAGTTGTCACCCATTTACTAATTACTTGGTTTATATTGTTTAAATTTTAGATTTCTTACATACAAAGAGGGCTATTAGACAAATCCTAACTGATATAAGATACATATCTCAAAACAAATTCCAAATGTTTCTCGTTTCGATGTGAAGTTCAATCATGAAAATACAATATCAGCAGTTCCTTTTTAAGGATCCAAGGGTCCGACACTTTTCAAAATGGAAAATAATCTCCACGCGACACATAAAATGACCCAACCCGACCCATTGCTAGGCCTACTCTGTCTGAATGGACTTTTTTTCTTCATCAATCTCATATGCATTACACCTTAGAAGAATTGTATGCATTTCAAGAAATAAAAAAATTATCACAATAATAATTAAAGGACTACATAGGAAACAACCAAGAAAAAATTCCTATAACCTATGGAGGGAAGAATTCGAATGGAGCTATATTTATCTATATTAATTTATGCAAGGAAAACCTCTCGTAGTTCACCTCTGAAAAACCAATCACCCTCTCGAAGATGATTAATTCTGAGGCTGTTTGGTGCGGCCTGCTGCCCTTCCACAGAGAAGGGCATTCGTGGGGATGGGATACTCGTCTCTCCATGAATTTGCAGGAGAATAAACGCGGAGATAGAATTGCTGACCTAAGTATTGGCGAGCCCAGTTCTCCGACCTTACGTTCCACATCCCCACATTGTCCAATGGCATGTAAATTGCGGTCCATGACTTGGGATACACCTGTTCAATGCAAGGAATATTGAATTATTAATTAGGAAAATTGGGAGAAAATAGAATTAATTGCTATGCATAGCAAATGACCTGCCACGCGTGGTTTATTTATAAAATCTGGCACGTATATCTAGTGACTATGCAAGTTACAAATTAGATGGTGTGGATTTTGACGGGTAGTTTCTATTTAAATGAGCTGTTCTCACCAAAGGTTAACTTTATCTGTCAAAATCTAAGTCATTCATTTCTAAATGAGCGGTCCAGATTTAGTACTCTACTCTAGAGTGATTGAAATCACTCAAAAAGGAGCCAGAATTGGATTAAAGCCAGAATAGAGGCTCATTAAGACTTCAGAGGTCTTACATAGTACGAATTTGCCTCTTAAATTCTTAATCAGACACTTCTATTTCAGCCAGGAAACAAAGGAAGATTCCAAATTCAAATTGTACACATCAAATTCTTTCAGATACTAAAAGGACATCACAAACGGTAACATATCTACACAATACTTAAAGAAAGTACCTGAACAGTGCAGCGAGCAACCGTGTCCCTTAGATTGTAACTTGATCTGCTCGCATCCGACCACTGCCCTCCATCCATTCTGTTCACACACAAACACAAAAGCACCAGTTTCTCAATTCCCAATTTCGTAACCATAAAAAATAAATAACCACAAACTACCCACATGAAATATTGTGACCTTAAGACACTATTCTGAGACATGTTTTGAGGACACAATTATGTGTAGACTCAGTACAAATGTACAATCTACTCGTAATGGCCCCAATTCATTAACAAACACATTACCATGTCCTCTGCATATGTCCCAAAAGCATGTTCCCATAGAAGTACTGAGAATATAAAGTTACCCCACAATGATGTGAAATGCACTTTCTTCAAATCATTTGGGCTCTTCACTTGGTTATTTAAGTTAGTAAATGTATCAATATCCAATAAAATAAACGTACCCAACAACAAAGAAGTGGTGGCCATCAATGTGCCAAGACTGCACAATGTCCTCGGAGTTCAGGAACACAACCTCAACGAAGCCTCTAAAATCAGCTTCCATGACCGAGGTCTGGAGGTAACCGCCACCAGAGGTGGGGTTATCTAAGATACTTCCAACAGTGAAGACTCCATCAATCTTGAAGTAGTCGGCAAGTTTTAGAGGCGTATCTGCTGGGATAAATGAGATCCCATTCACTGCATACCTTTGCTTGTCTCCGATGATTGGAGCCGAGTTTGCTAGTCTAATTGTACGGGTCGTGTTTATCATCCCATAGTGGTACGAGCCTTGAGGATTAGGTCGTGGCCCACTCGCTGTAAGGTTCCGCCTAAGTTACCATGACACAGTCAATGTTTTAGTGACAAAAATTAATTACATTTTCCGCTAAAAAGTGAACTTCCCATTTATTTTTCTAAAATTGAAGGGGGAGTTTGGTTTATAATTCTGAAAACTCTGGTTTTTTCTTCTTTGGATGAATGCATATATAAATTGCGTTCAACTATAGTTTCTGCATGTAAAATTCAAGTTCAAAGGCAATAAGGCATTAAGGGGCAAGTTAACCTTTGGAACCATTGAAAAGCAAATACTCCCTCCTCTGAAATAAGGGTCCTGCTACCCTTTCCGGGGCAGCTCAAATTAAGTGTCTCATTTCCATTTTGGGTCATAATCAACATACCAAATCTCACAACGGAAAATAAGTTGTATTAATGACTCTTCAATAAGTTGGAAGAAGTTTATTTTACTACTATTACTTTTATTATTGTCATTATTATTATTATAGAAAAGTGGGGAAGAACATCTGAGACTCCTAATTCAGAGAGAGAATATAAACACTACTCTCTCAATCATTTAATGACAACAATTTATCCGCATCAAATGACTTGTGATTCAGATTATCTAATTAATAAAAAAAAACACTGGAAAGTGCCTTACCAACACAGGGAAAAAATAATAATATTAAGAGAACGCACCTAATGGATCGAGCTTGGTTTAAAGACCAATCGATATCAGTCGTTGGACCAACTAGGGGAGGACCAGAGATACTTCCGGCCGAGTTACTATAATGAAATATAGATGTTGCATTGAGCACTTCTGATGTGAAACGAGTTGAGACCACAATGTAGTAATCTTGTGGAGGCTGGTCCGCCGTAACTAGCACGGAGTAGGACTGCCCCAAATGTACATCAAGCGAATCGTATGTGTTCTGCAGCGTGTGGGTCCCTTCTACCTCCACTAGAATCATTTTGTGCCCTTGGATTCTGAAATTTATGGATGTTGTGATCCCGACATTTGATATCCGGAACCTATAAGTCTTGCCTGGAAAATAATTTCCACCAAAAATGGACAAAATTTTATAATCTATATTAACTTTTGATGAACTTAAAAATTAGATAGTTTATACAACCAACGGGCCCTCCCTTACCTTGATCAGCAGTAAATGTGTATCCACCTGATCCTCGCCCGTTGATCAAAAGCCCATCAGGAAATGGAAGATCATGCCCGCCGTCCAAAATTGCTTTCAAATCCTATAAAATTAAAGAGAACCTTTAAGAGGACATAAAAATGGCATATCCTACAACTATTAGGCAAGTTAGTGTATTTACACTCAATTTCTTTCCTAATTAAGAGTCTATCTTTGACTTTGACTTTCTTCTAAGAATACGCAAATTTCATCTCAATCAATGGTTTATAACAAAACTTCTTTCCTATCATGAGTTTTGATGCGTTGATTATATTCTAAATTCTAAAAAGAAAATTGGACTATGGCCCTATGAATGATGAACATAGAAGGCCGAACTTTGAATGTTAATTGCTGAAGAAAACCACCGGAGAACGTGTTTGATTTTATTTGGCTCTGAATGTTGAATAGATGGGATCTTTTACAATTCTACCTAATATGCGTCAATATACCTAACGACCAAAAAGAAGAGGGGTACCATTGGAATAAATTCCATTATATTTAAATTAAACATTCACTTGCATCTTAATTCTCAATATACTGAATTTTAATCCAATTCAGACGGCGAGAAAACAAACACCATTTCTTTTTCTTAATGCTGAATAATAGACTTCCATTCAGCATTTAATATCGTAAAAGAAATGCCACCTTAGTGAAAACTTTTAAAAAAAATAAAATGCCACCTTAGTGCAAGTAGAATTTTCTTTCATATATACATGTTTACTTACAGTGTGGTTTTGCTTGTACCAGTCACCGGCAAGTATAGTAAAATCTCCAGCAGGTGGGTTGAAAGGGACAGGAATGACGGAGCGGCTACTAATTTTGATGCCGCCATATCCTCCAGCGGCCTTGTGGAAGTCGAGGGAGGGGAAGTAAAAGAAGCTGCCTATCTGGTCCTTCACTTGAAGTACGTACGTGAGGTTCTTACCTGGTGGGATCGGGCAGTTTGTGCCATATACTCCATCTTGCCACGAGTTTCTTCTCTGTTGTACTCCGTTCCTGCTTATAAATAGAACACTTTAGATTTGGCCTAAAACAAAACTTCTTTTAATGGGTATGGCCACCTAAAAGTGTTATACGCCTCCCCAATACTCAGACCTTGAATAACTTCTTGAATTCCTAAGCAATAATAGCCTACTGCTTTTCTTGGCAAGTGGATATCATTAAGCATGGCACGTCGACCCTATAAGAGTGTGCAGCCCAATTTTAATTTTCATACAGGGTCCTATGTACATCAGGATTGGCCTAAGGCAAGGACCCAAGAAGTGTTTTCATATACAACTATACGAATATGGAATTATTTTTTTGGTAAATATTCAATCACATCCAATTCGGCACATGGTGTTTAGGATCAACAATGGTTAGTAGGGGGTTCATTTGGTCTATAGCTAGGATCATTGAACCGGCAAGTGAACTAGAGGAAGAACACTAGATTAAGGGAAAAAGAAAGGATGAAATAAAGATTGATTAAAAATGCTATATGGTCCAATTATTCAGATTATTTTTTATGAAAAAATAAGGAGAAGACAGATAACATCTCAAAATAAATCATTTTTTCTTCCCATATTCTCATCAACATTTAATTGTTTTTTCAATAATTTTCAAACTACAAGACCAAAGGACCTTTATATTGGTTGATGGTTGTTGAGTCATAAATTCTAGGAAAACGATAATTGTACCAGCTTTATTTAATGGATAATTAATTATACCGGGTTAAGTAATGATTGTACATTCTAAAAATGTACAACCCATCAATACATCCGGCATGAATGACCGCCAGATGAAACCGGCAAGTCTAGCATTGCTCCAAATTCTATGGATGCATTGGTACGCCTACTTTACTGTCTTTATAAATCATCATCACATGTCATTTTTTCTTATAAGGGTCATTTGGGGTTTGGGTACTAAAGTTTTGTCGAAATTGGGCTTTGGGTACCGCAGTTTTTGAAAATTGAGCTTTGAGTACCAATTTACACTATTCTGTGAGTCAACTAACGTTGACCGTTAACTCTCTAATTTTGAGTGTGAAATACCGAAATTGCCCTCAAGAATTAACAAACACTCTTATTGTATAATTTCTCTCTCCCAAATCTCGATTAATAGAAAATAGAGAAAGAAATATAGAAAGAGAAAGAAGAACCCTCACCGTCCTCTCCATCTCCTCCACGTACGTCGCCGGAAAAAAATCCAATCTGCCAATGCTTTATCTATATAATCAGTTAAAGGTCTTGAGGCGATTGAAGAGCTCAACGGCTTGGTTGACGAGACCGTGTTTACCGTAGTGTTCAATGATGAAGGAAATGACAGATGGTGAGATAGGAAAGTTTTGGGCCTTCATTTGGTTAATTACTTGTTGCTGGAGGAAGGAAATTAATTCTCATCATTTTCTTGGTGGTTGAATTGGGAATTGGACCTTCCATACTTGGCCTTAGATGATTCTTGGAGAATTCCTTGCGCTAGTGAAATTCTCTTGTTGAAGCTGCCAAATCCTTGAATACCTCTGAGCTCGGTCTCTCTTCTTTAAGAAGAGGTCTTTCTCACAAAGCAATTTGTTTTTCTGAATATCCTTAATTTTGTTTTAATTTCATTGGGATTGTGACAGTGCACACTATTTTGGTATTTCAAGAAATATGATACTAGTCTTTGAAATATGATATTAGTTTCGAGCTCGGTCTCTCTCTTCTTTGAAACTGCTTGTCTTTACTGCCGGGAATGGTGGCAGTGGCTGTAGCGATGGAGGAGATGTAGACAAACAGCAGCGGCAGTGGTGGAGGCTAGGGCCAGAGATAAGGAGGTGGTTGGGATCGGTGGAGGAGGTTATAAAAATTATCCACACTTTCATGCCTCTGTCTCTTCTTTTTCTTCTTCTCATAGTATAGGTCGATCAAGAAATCCTTAGTGGCATTTGCCCCACCTCGTTTTTTCTCACTCTTGTTGCTCATGTCTTCCCAATACTACACGGACGATGGTGGAGGCGGAGGCGGATCTACCAGTAGTGTTTTCTCATCATGAGCAATACTTATGAATGCTATTTGTCACAAAACATTTTGTCCAGGGTATTTTTGTCATAAATTTTTTGAGTTAACAGTCATTCGTGCTTTGATTTACTGAACAGTGTAAAATGGTTCCCAAAACTCAATTTTTAATAATTTCGCTACCCAAAGTTCAATTTCAACAAAACTTTAGTATCCAAAATTCAAATAACCCTTATTCATAGATATACACAAATACAAAAACAATTCTACCAAAAACATATACATAAAGAGAAAATAAAAGAACTGACCAAGAGATGAGAAAGGGTACATCCAAACTGTTGAAAACATTTACGATCAAGTTGTCATTTGTCACTGACTCAATCGGTGGCCCCGGAAATTGCCCATTTATCAATATCCCCTGCCATTCCATTTTATTTCAAATTCACAAATACACGTATAAATAGATTCATAATTCTCTTTCAGTCAGTCCTATTCTTGATTTGAGAATATAATAGACGAATTAGCATTTTATTTTTTTGAAATGCAAAGATAATATATTGAGTGAAGAAAAATAATTGTACAAAGAAAAGAAAAAACAGAGGAAGGTACCTGTTGTTTAACACCAAGTGGGTAAATATCACCATAAGTAACATTCCAATTAAAGAATCTGTATGGATCTTCTCCATTGATGCACTTCACCACCATTACCACCATTAAACACCACCACCACACACCACTCCTCTTCTCTCCCATTTTCTTGACAATATTTACTCTCTCTCTCTCTCTCTCTCTCTCTCAAACTAATAAAAAAGCTACTAAATTTGAGAAATAAAATGAGACTAGTGAGAATAAAATGAATGTAGTGACAGAGGGATGTATTCTTTCTTAGTTCTTCTATCGTTTCTCTCAATTTTGTCTTCTATTTTTGCCCTTTTTTTTGACTTATGGGTTGTATTGAGGATGTCGGTGAAGGGGACTGGTGAGGTTCTTAATAGCGTGGTAATTAAAGATGGAGACTTTTGAATTTAAAAAAATAAAAATAAAAATGGGTAGTATAGATCTCATTGAAATACGCGTGAGATTTTGGGAACATTTGATTTTTGCGAGCTGTTATGCATTACTTGGTTACTTTAATTGCTTTCTTCAGTCTGCAGAAATCTGTTTTCTTCGGATACGTATGGAAAGAAAGAAAAAGAAGTAAAGAAAGAAGACAGATGATTAAGATTTTGCGGCTTTATAATTAAATTAAGAAAAAGACGCGTATCTAAAGGAATATGATGATATATACTAGAGCTGCAATCCTTCTTGGATTCATTCTATATATGTCCCTACGTAATTATTCTATGGCTAGAAAGGAGGAAAAAACAGGAAATGTTGAGAATGGCAAAATAATTTTTGTTTGTTCCAGCAAAAAGATTAGAATTTAGCACAATATTTTAAAAGTCTCTTTATTTAGATCTATTCCTTTTATCAAATTAATAGTTTTTTTGATTTTTTGCTTTCAATTCATTATTTTGCTTTTAGCCCGGGTGCGTAAAATATATTTATTTCTAAAAAGGGAAGAGATGATAATGAGTGAAATGTAAGCATGTAAATGTATTTGAAACAAGAAGGAAACAAGAATAGAATTGTTTAGAATACCTCCTAGAGAGCCAAGCTCTCGTATTATGTTAATAACCATCTCTCCCAAAATCTTAAACTGTTAGGAGAATGAATTGCAATGAATATCATACTTAACACTTTACGTACCAGTTTTCGCACCAATGCTAGTGGTTTGGCTAATCAACCACTAGCGTCGTCAACATCATAAAATGTGGTTGCCGTCGTTTTACCTTCACTTACAATCAAAAACTTTTCCCACCCTTTGCCTAGCTTTCCCCAGCACATCACATACTCCTTCCTCCATACACTCGCCTCACTTCATAATGCCTATCCATACCCTAATTGAATCCTCCAGTGTCATCTTTGATGCACGCCGCCGCAAGCCCTAGTGGAACCTTGGATATGTCAATTTTTGCTTTGACAGGTTCTGCTAATACATAGGCTCTGTTTGTGCTTGTTACATTTCTATAAAACATATTCAGGTTGTTAGAATGTTATCTTAGACTGTCGTTAGGGATGGCAAAAAAATCCAACCCGGCAGGTTTTCGACCCGACCCGACCCGACCCAGATGGAGCGGGTTCGAGTCGGGTTTTTTTGAGGCCGGGTCGGGTTTGGGTTTCTAGGAAAAAACCCGGGGCGGGTTAGGGTTTTGACAATTTAAAACCCGACCTGACCCGACCCGCATACTTATATAAAAAATATATATATGTTAATATTAAATATTAAATATATATATAGCCTTTTAAGAATCTCTAGCCTCATCCAGATGGAATATATTTATATATAGATAATAAATTTGTTAGTGCATTTTGTAAATAAATAAAATAAGGACTATTTTTGTTTGTTTAAGAATAATCAAGATGGAATATATATATATATGTGTGTGTGTGTACTATTGTGCTTTTTCTTTTAAAAAAAATTGAAAAGCAATGCGTTAATGAATAGTGCATAAACATATAATGATATAAAGGCATAAAGATTGATTTTTTTTATGAACTTACGAATTCGGGGCGGGGGGGGGGTTCGGGTTTTAAGGCACAAAGGCGGAGCGGGTTTGGGTTCTAAAAAATAAACCCGCATCGAGTTCGGGGCAGAGTACTTTATATGCAGGTCGGATTTGGTATTGGGCAACCCCGCCCCGAACCCGACCCGTTGCCATCCTTAACTGTCGTTGCTCATGGTGGGACTGATTCTTTATTGTTGCCCTTGCTTGTGCATGGTAACCCAAGTTGGGTATTATGTTATTATTTCCAACTCGACTCTTTAACAACAAGATATATATTACGAGTTGCATGACTTAAAAATATTTTCTTAACGTGGAGACATGTTATAACTTGATTGATGTATATTTATAATACGTCTGTAATAGTTTTACAAATTATGTCTTTCTTACATCTCATTTAATAACAATGAAAATTGTTTTATTTAAATATTCATTTGAATAAAATGAAGGGTGATTTTGCTTTCATCCACCAAATCTTTCAGTTAATCCACCCTAAAGTCATAGAATTTTTAAACAAAATATTACAATATTACCCTTTTTAAAATTAATAAGTATATCCACCAATTAAAATTAAATTATAATTATATAATTTTAGTTTCCATTTTAATTAACATTCCTAATCTAAATATAACTCTTTTAATTTATTTCACATTTACGTTTGAAAAGAATTCAACGGTTTAGGGCTTTTGCGCGTGTGTGTTAATAGAAGAGAAGATTTTAATACGTATTTTTTTGAAGAAAAATACAAACCCTAATATCATTACACAGTTTAAACATACAACAATGAAAAATCATTTTTCAATGAGAGAATCAAATAATACTTTGCAACACGAAGAAGAGCCTGCAGTAGAATGGATTAATGCGGCATTAAAAGTAGAGAAGGAATTAGGTATTAGTGCTGAGAACGGTTTATTTCCATCGCAATCAGTAGAGACTGCACGTTTAATGGTGTGTTTTAATTTATTTATTTTCTATTTTTTTGCTTTTTTGCTTTTAAATTTATACTTTAGATTATATTCTTATTTGAAATATGATAGAAGAATTTAATTTTGGATATGGTATTACAGACTTCGGCAGAACCTAGGTTAATATCTAATATCGAATCCAAAATTAATTTTTGTCTCAAAATTATTATTTTTTAATTATTTTAAACTTACGAAAATCTATTATATTTTTTTTAGGATCCTAAGCTATCCACCCCAAATGAATTGATTATTCTAGAAGTTTTATTGGTGTTACAATCGATTAAAAGTGATGTCGACGATGTGCCAATGCAAGAAGTGGAAGATAGTAGACCTATGGGATGGGATTGTACTCAATTTTTTATTACAGAAGAGGTAACAATTTGTCAATTAAATTGTTAACTTATAACTTGTATTCATAACACAATTGTGTGAGATTTATTATATTGTGATTAATGCAGATTTTTTGCTCACGAGATGATCCAACGTCATGGTGTAAAACTGTTGGTAGGACCTGTGGGGTGATTGTTAGCATCAAAAAATCTGAGTTTTCAAAGTTTGGTCGTAGAGGGAGAATCATTTATTAGTGTGAAAGAAGTGGGTCTTATAAGGAAAAATCCAGAAAAGATTCAAGCAACCCTAAGAAACAACAAAAAATTACCGGAACAAAGAAATGTGGATGTACATCCCTGCTGAAAGGGGATAAACTTGAAGATGCCGAAAATTGGAAGTTAAAAGTTATATGTGGTACGTATAACCACCCTATAGATGATCAAACGACCTTTGAAAGGCATTCATATGTCCGTAGATTCTCAAAAGGCGAGGAGCAACTTGTTGCCAACATGTGCGCGTGTGGAGTTAAACCTAGAGAGATATCTCGTGTATTAAAACAACAAAATCCTAACAATGCTTCTACTATACAACAATTTACAATTTCAAAGCGAAGCATCGAATGCTTGAAATGCAAGGAAGAACACAAATGCAACAGTTGATGCATATTTTAAATCAAAAGAAGTATGTAGAGTTTCATAGAAGGGATGCGAACACAGATGAGATTATGGATATATTCTTTGGTCATCGATATTCGATGACACTTGTTAAGTGTTCCCCCATGTGCTGATAATGGATTGTACGTATGAGACAAACTGGCATGGCTTACCTCTACTAGAGATTGTTGGTGTTTTGTCGACTACAAAAACGTTTATTGTTGCATATGCTTACATTCACAAGGAAATGGAAATTAATTATAGATGGGCTTTAGAATGCTTAATAGATATTCTTCCACCAGGTAATCCGACAGTTATTGTGACTAATTGTGACATGGCATTAATGAATGCAATTTAAATCATATTCCCTCATGCTTATCATATGTTATGTACCTTTTACATCTCGAGAAACGTTGAACAACACAGGAAGTCAAAATTTACTACTAAAAAATCGTGGGACCTATTCATTCAAGATTTTCATAATATGATAAAGTCTTATATTGAAGAGGAGTACAATGAGAATGTTGACAAGTTCTGGAAGAAATATGAAAAATACAAGGATCTTCTAAGTTATATTAATCGCACTTGGTTGAAGTACAAAAAGAGGTTTGTGACTGCGTGGACAAATAGGGTTAAATCACAGCACGCAAATTTGAAAAGGTATTTAGGTTCCTCACAAGGAGACCTTATAAATAATTTGAATATGATTGACAACCTCCTCATATCACAACATGTTGCCATTCGAGCTTCTTTTCGTAAATCTCTAAGCTCTAATTTACACGTTCATCAAATATCTAATTTTAACAATTTGAGAGAGTTTGTATCTTCAAATGCTTTAGAGCTAATTAATGAAGAAAGGACGATGGATGAACATGTAGGTGTTCATATATCACGATGCGGTTGTGTATTTAGAACTGCATACAGTCTTCCTTGTGCTTATGAGCTTTTACAATTCAAATGTGAAGGGTGTGAAATTCCATTATTTACCATTCACCAAAGATGGATAAAACTAAATGATATACCTGGAGAAATTCCACGTTATGCAATTGATCCGGAGCAAGAGATATCCTTCTTTAGAATGAAGTTTGATAAAGCAACCAATGAGTAGGGGTGTTCAAAAATCGAACTGGACCGACAAATGGACCGGACCATTTGAATTCGGTCCGGTTCGGTCTAAATTTTAAAGGACCGAATCATTTCGGTCCGGTCTTCGGTCTTGCATTTTAATACTACGGTCGGACCGGACCGGACCGATTTTAATATATATATATATTTAAATATTTAAATATATATTATTAATATATAATATTAATACTAAAACCAAACCCTAAAATTAGGACCCGCATACCTCACAAACTCACGCTGCACATTTCAAATATATAATTATTAGTACTTATTTTTCTATTTTATCTCTTGCTTGCTTTGTTGTGTGATAGTTTTAAATTATTTTATTATATTTTCCTCTTGATATACGAAAATTTGTTAATATGTTGCAATGTCCTTCAACTATATATGTTGTTTAGCTATACCATATGATGGAATTATACTAGAACTCAAGGAGTATTTTATCTTATTGATTATATTTTTTTAGTTTTTGCAAACTGTAACCCTCCCTTTAGTGTTACTTTTAAAAATTTAGTTTTATCATAATTTTATCCTTAATTGCAAGTACAACATATACACTATCTACTTAATCTCTTTAATTTTCTTATCTTTAAAACAATTTTTTAGGGAGTTTTCCATCTATTCCTTGGTATTCAACTAGAAGATATAAAACTTATGTGAAAGGCTCTTCCTTTTTGTCAAGTTAACCATATCATGGTATGTACGGAATAAAGCTATAGGTAAATATCTTCACATTAATTTTAACAGGGAAGGTTTGCAATAAACTCTTTTTATATATTCCTTTTAACATTATTTATCTATACTAAAATTTTGTGAACTGCTTTATGATATGGGATTTTTGTGGCCTTTGGTTACTTTAGAAAAGTATTTCTGTTAACTCGTTAATATAATAATTACTACCTATGTTTACTTTGTTAAATTATTATCAAAATCAAAGATTACATACATATATATATATATATATATATATATATATTATTGTTGCGCTAATTTTTTTTTCTTTATCATAATACAACTTTTGGGCCCCAAAAAGAAAGCCCAGACCAAATGGACCGACCGAAATCGGACCGAACCGGTCTGGTCCAGTTTGATCCGGTCTTTACATGCGTTTCGGTTCGGTCCGGTCTTCTAATTTTTGAGACCGAAATTTTCAATCCGGTCCGGTCTTAGGCTATTCGGTCCGGTCAACCGGACCGTGCATACCCCTACCAATGAGCAAAAAATTAAGCTACTAAAAGTTATACGAGAGGTAATTGTACTTGACCTACTCTTTAAATATTATAATTACTTGTATTACATAGCTTTAACATTCGAAACAAATTTTCATATTGGTATTATAACTATATATTATATTTTATTTCTTAGGCAACAAATCCTACATCAACAAATATGGCACCACCAGCAATGAACAAGTTTCCTAAAGAAAGGCCAACAAAAAATAAGAGAAAAATTTCACGTACAAAAGATGATAGTACAAAGCGAGATCCATCTAGTTTTAAATATGCAAAAACTTTAGAAGAACAAACAGAGGCTGTGTTCACTGGACTACAAAATATTTGTCAAGGTAAAAGTGGTAAGCATATGAGAAAGAATAAGGCAAAGAATAAGAAAGAGAAAATAATATTATTAGACTTAAACGAGAATCAATACTCCTCTTCGATTTTTGAGTTGTTCCATCAAACTATTAAGGAGCATGTCCTCGAAGGTTTTGAAGATGTTCCTGCTGATGGGCATTGTGGGTACAGGTGTTGTGCTGAATTGCTAAATCTTGATTTTCATAATGGGTGGAGGGTGGTAAGAGAAAACATTTTAATTGAGCTAAGTGAAAATCAAGAGTTATACATAGGAATTCTGGGTAGTGAAGAAGGCTATAAGAAAGTTTCGGAAGCTTTAAATTATCTTGAAGTGCACAGTGTCCGTGTGAAGTATTGGATGCAACTTCCTGACATGGGTTACTTATTTGCATTAGCATTTAATTGCATTTTTTGCGTATTCTCTCCTAGCCAAAGCTAAACATACTTGCCATTGAGGACAGGCCCAACTGACACCGTACGAATTGTCCCAATTGTGTTGTATGATGACATTCATTTCATGAAAGTAATTCTCAAAGAGGGGTCTCCTCTTCCACCTGTGGTTTCTGGTTATCATAAACAACGATTCCTAGATGTAGAATAGTGGATTGAAGTTGTGCAAATGAGAATTAATGAGTGGCGTAAGCTTATTGGTGATCCCCCGGCAGCGAATCCTTCTTCTTTTGAAATTATCAATTTACTTTAGCTATTAATGTTTTGATATGAAGGAAATAATTGGATGAGAACATTGATATTACTTGTTAATTTTTTTTTGGGCTAAGGATATAAATTTTGGTTTGAATGTAAAAGGTTAAATGTTTGAATGGATATTGTCATTATAGTAGCATCATATTGTGACTCTATAGAGAAACCCATATTTTATTTTATCTGTTTAGTTATATCTACATGAAGCATTTTCAGTTGATGTTTATTATCATCTTGAATAGCCAATTTAAAAATACATGTTTTTAGGATAATAATCACATCTCAGCTAATAATAATAATAATAATAATAATAATAATAATAATAACAACAACAACAATAATAATTGGGTTTGGATGGCAGTCAATTTTGGTCTTAAAACTGTGAACAACTGGTAGAAGGAAACTAAGAGTAACCAAGATCGATCTTGCATACACAAGATCGATCTTGGCACCTTGCCATAAAACATAGTGAGCTTTCAAGATCGATCTTCATTATACAAGATCGATCTTAGCACCCTCTCAGTCAATTCTAGGAAATTGAGAATAACTAAGATCGATCTTGAATAACCAAGATCGATCTTGCCACCATACCATGAGGAAACAATGAGCAAATAGGATTGATCTTGACTATACAAGATCGATCTTGGCACCCTCTCAATCAAATGCACGAAACTGAGGGTAACTAAGATCGATCTTGAATAACCAAGATCGATCTTGCCACCCTACCTTGACTAAACAGCGAGCAAATATGATCGATCTTGACTATATAAGATCGATCTTGGCACAATCTCAATCAAATGTAGCTTTCTAAAATTGTTTTCTTTTATATTGAAGGCAACCATCTGAGCATAATTTTCTCTTTCAATTCCTCTAGGATCAAAGTCTACCAGCCAATACATAGATCCATTCACGGAACACCCTCCTCCACGGGCATGCACACCGACTAAACTGAAGGGGGCATCACCATATGTGTTGTAGTTTTCCATGAATTACTTTTTATGGAATATATATATCAACTCGTGATGTGATTGGGATACTAGGAATCTTAAAATTGATATTAGTTAAGCGTACAATCTTGCCATTATTAATAGACAAGTCATAAGCAAATCCTATTAAAGCAGAATTAGAAATATGATACGGGTGATAGGCATCAGGTATTAACTTAGAATCTCCGGTTTATGGATTCTATATCAGTATATTTTTATTTTTACAACGAGGATTATACCTCCTTTTTCGGTATGTCACGAACACGCATAACCCACTAGAAATTCCCAAAATCTTTATTGAATTGGCTTATGTCGGAAAGTTGAAGTTTAACTTCACTACATCTTCATTAGTACTCCCAGTACCATCAGTACTTGACCATATGGTGCTTCATGCATTAACTTTATATATATATATATCTTAATTTTCACTTTTATACTATGATTAAGATCTAAGCTACAAAAGTGATGAAAAAGGTCATTGATTGTTCATTAGAAAATATAAATTATGATACTAATTATAATTGTTATTTATATGCAAATATTCTCACTGTTATTTATCATGCCTAAATCATTAAACGTGTTTATGCTCACAGTAAATTATTTGTATCTACTCTACTTCTAATTGATATGGTGAATTGCTGGCTTTACAACATGTCTAATAAACTAAACTTCATCAAAATATTCAATGTTTCAATTCTCAAAACTAAAGTCGTAACAACCAAAAGTTGGATTATAAATGGCATAATAATATGGCATTTAGAGTATAGCCACAATACTAAATCCAAACAACCTTACAAATCCTAAATAAAACTTAAAAGGTGATACTTAGCATAAGTCTTTATAAACTGAAATTAAAGGTTTTCATCATCAAAACATACAAGAGAAAGATAATAATAAACTTCATCACATCGGTGGTGGTGGTGGAGGTTGGAACCAGGCATCCTATGCTTGCAAACTAGCATCCAATGCTTGAAAGCGATGAACGAGGTCTTCATAATGGTCTTCCTCCCTTTTGCTTAATGCCTTATAGCGGTTAAGGCTTTCTTGGCGAAAATCTTCAAACCATTTGGTTTGGCGCTCTTCCATGGCAAGCATTAATTGCTTGATTTCATTGAAACCCGTTAGTGGTGGAGCTTGGGCAACATGTGTCCTGTTACGACGCCTTAAGGGATAAACTTACACCTCGCGGCCTTCCTCTTGTCCTTCTTTCGTATCCATAGGATCCCCCTCTTCATGTTATATCTCGGTGGGATGTGTATGGGGTTGTCCTTGAGACCGCTTTAGCGTTGAATTATTGACAACCCCAAGTTGCTTGATGATTTGATCCTTTTCCTTCGCCCCCACTCCATAATGTGTATAAAATCTTGTTATTAACACTCTCATTTTTATCGCTTCCTTTCCATCAATTTTAGTAACCGAGTTGCTAATCAATTTCACAAAGTATCTCATTAAACATATATTGTTTTCTTTCGCAATATTGTAAACAATTAAAGCCTTGTCGAAGTATAGGTGGCTTTTATAGGTGGTGGGATAGATGCTATTACAAACAACCATCCAAAGTTTATGAATGTGAGGTAGTAGGTTGGTGGATGGGATTTTGAATTTGTCAGTTTGTTTAGGAATCCCCGTTAGCGTCTCATGAGCAGTGTTTTCATCCGGTGTGTCATCAGATGAAGTATAAAATAATACGTAATTCCCAATAACTGGAATATGTAGGAAATTGCTTAATGTATAAGGGCTAAAGGGAACTTCCTTACCACGCACGAATGCAAAACAATCGTAGTCCGACTTTTCGATTAATGAAGCAATGAATACACGGCAAATTGTTGCGTTGCAATCACCGATGTTCGTCTTCAGGAAATTGACCCAATGCACTTTTCTTGCAAATGTGTGCAAGAACTCAAATTCATCAAGTTCTTCGATTGCAGCAGCCCTTTCCGCCACAACCCGTCCGGTTACTAAACCAATCATCATGCCAATCTTCTCGATCTCACTTCGGAATCCTTGATAACCCCTTTGTGGATTTGGTTTCAATTCAGTAGGTTTAGTGGTGACATTTTTCCTTCTTTGAGATGATGAAGCCATGTTTAAGGGGAATTTTGGTTGATATCGAGGATGAGACAAGGGAAGAAGGATGCGGTGGCGCAACAACCCAAAAGTTAGGGTTTTTAATATTTTTGAAATTGTGGGTGTGGGGAAAGACGGATGATACATTAATAATTTACCTCGGAGGATGTCGCAATGGTGGGAAGAAGAAGAAAGATGTTGCTATGCCGGTGGGAAGAAGAATGAGGACGACACTGTGCGCGGTGGGAAGATGGAGGAAAACGACGATGCTGCGTGGGTGGGAAAGAAAAAAAATTGAATTTCTACTAGAATGGAATTAGTTAACTTTGATTTTGTTATTTTAATTCAAGGTTAATTAAAATTTACTTTACAATTTAAATTTTTAAAGTGGATCTATTTATTATTTTGGTGGATATTTTAATATAAAAAATAATATTTATAAAATTAAATTCATAATATTTTTTTGTCAGTTCATTCACGCTCGTGGATTAACTTAATATGTAACGCGGATTAACTTATTAGCATGGATTAATTGAAAAATTTGGTGGATGGAAACAAAATCACCCTAAAATGAATTGTTAGTTATAGGAGTTTTCATCCATATTTTTTAGGAGAATATATAGGTGTACTTGATATGTCTTACCCAAAAAGCTATGTGCTAAAAGAATTTGAAAGTAGACATAGTGCAAGGGCACTACTTAGATATATTACTCTTAAAAAATTAATATATTTGTCAAAATACATGAAATATATCATAATATATGTAGCGCATATATCAATTAAAAGATTTATTATCTTCCTAATTTGTAATATTTATTTTTGATATTCAAATTTAGAATTTTGAGTGAGTTTGAACTTTAAAAATAGATAAATCATTTAAATTTAAAGGGTAATGATATTAACACTTCGCAAAACTACTTTAACACTCCAAAATCATTTTTAATGACATTTTATATGGATATTTTGGACACTTTTTTGTCACTAAATATGATTTTAGAGTGATATAATGCTTTTTATGGAGTACAAATATCATTACTCAATTTAAAATATTACCCAAGCCTAAATTATAGGAAGATTAAGGATTTAAAAAAAAAGAGTCAAAGAAGGGTGGCATTGGAAAATCACAAAAACTAATTAAGAACATTAAAACATTAATCAACAATAAAATTCATAATTATCCAAACTTTTGGGCTAAAAACTAATTACCATAATGAAATAGACTAAAAGTAAAATAATTCAAAATTTCTGAACTAAAAACAAAAAGACCCAAATTTAGTTGGATAATTTTGAATCTGTGAGAGGTAGAAAATAACAAGTATCTTTTGGGCCAGGCCTTAGCTTGTGTGGGTCTAAGTGGTTGGCCCACAACTTGAAGGCCCATCAAGATGTAAGAAACCTATAGTTGACGACTATAGACCTCGTACGCTCAACTTGGCTAACTTTCGTTATCACCAACCTTAACCGATGAAATGAATTATTAAGAACCGATTTGGTAGGTCGACCAATAGGTAGAAGTGATGTGTCAAGAAATTGGTATAATTTAGGGCACTAATATATATCTTGAAGAGCATATATTACTACATTTGTTGTGTTTTTGAAGTTTTTCAGGTATTTGGAATTAAATTAAAAAGTTTGCAATTAAAGGAAAAAATGGTTGCGCGCAAGGCTTGTGTTCAAGAAATTTCTGGTATTAATCCGTACAGAATTTGAACAAAACTCCAGAGACAAAAGTTCTAGATCTTTGAGTTAGCTATGCGTGGGCGAAAGCCTTGCGTCAATCGGAGTTTTGAGTGCAAAGTTATGGTCAAAATAAAATCAGTGTGCTGAATAAATTCATTCCAGCGGGCCAAGTTTAGCAGCAGGCCGGCCCACCCAACTTAGTTTAGCAGCAGCCAATTAATTAAAGGGCCAGGCCCACTTATTTTATTAAAAGCCCTACAAGAGCTCTTACATCAATTATAAAAAGATAGGGAGCCGCAGCAATCATCTTGGACAGCCTTGCAAATATTATTTTTTTTTCCTCTTCAATTCCTTGCACGTTTGTCGATAAAATCAGTTGCATCTTAATTTTGTTTTTTTTTTCCTCCTCTCCTCTTGTGCGATTGTCAACAGACAGAACCTATTTTCTATTTTTCTTTCTTTTCGATAAAGCAGCTGTGAGTTTTTTTTTCTTTCTCTTTTCTTTCTTTCTCTTTTGCCGAGTACAGTTATTGGTATCAAGATATTTATTTCAAATATTTGGATGCTTTGCGGACAATTATAATTACAGTTCAAAATTATTTTATTCTTCATTAATATAGTTGCGGGTACCAAGTAAGTATTTAATTTATTTAATTATGCATTATTTAATTTTGTATTATGTTTTAATTGCGAGCATGCTAGGCTAGGTTATTTTCTAGGGTTAAGGATGAATATATTTGATTATTCCCTTGCACGTATTCATGCCAATTGACTCTACCAATTTAATGCTTTAATATTAAAAATAATTTTTCCTATTGAATGCCTATTTTAATTGATAAAAAAATAAAATTGGATTCTCACTATTTTTTTGTTGGATTCACCTTATGATTTGTTAAGAGAGGATATAGAGTGTGTTTTGACGGATATAGTGAGTGTTTTGATTTTATACATTCGTTTGGCTGTGAAAAAATTAACACTTGGATAATTTAATTTAATTGGGCTTAATTTAATTTATTTTCCGCATCTAATAGAGTCGAGAGACCAAATTAGTGCGAGACAGATAATAGAGTTTGCTTGGCATGGATACTAGGAACATGATATCAAATATATGACTCCGCCACCCTAGTATTTTATTAATTGATTATTTCATTAGTATTTTTATTAATTTATTATTTTATTCGTATTCTTAGTTGATAAATCATTCCATTCAATTTCTAAATTAGATTAGGAATTAATTATAATTAGTGAGAGAGATACGTACGTTTCATCCGTCAAGTCCCTAGGGTTTGACCTCGCTCTTGCCTAAGCTATACTAGTATTCGATTCGTGCACTTGCGAGTAATTAAAATATTCACAACAAGAAGGCTGCTGAGCTGTGGGATGACTCATTATGAGAATTAACCACTTTTGTATGTGTAAATATGGTTATTGCTTAATGAGCAATATGGATAAAGGTTAAGACAACCGTTATCTTAAAGTAATGGCCAATTTTACATTTATAATAATTTACCTCGTATAAAAATCCTAATGTAAACCATATCTTATACTTATAAATAGGAAGAGATCATCCCCAAGAAAGGGATCTCTTCTTCTTCTTCCTCATAGCGAAAACTTCGACTAAACTTCACTAAAAAGCTTATTCAAGCCACTTTTATAACTATTCACTATATGCTTTGAGCAAGTATAAAACACACACACAATGAGGATGTACTATTAGATTGGTAGCCAACCACGGAACCTACCTACAAAACAATTTATAATCCTGTGGTGGTTTCATGGTGGATAATATTCATTTTAGTTATTTTATTAGTGGTATAACTTCTATTTTAGGCCGGGCACAACTTCTATTTGGAATTTGCTAACTTTTGCACCCATCGAATCTATTTATTTACAAAATTTGATATTTATTCCAATTTTAGATTTTGATTAAGTTTATTGGCATTGGCTTACAATAATGCATTTCAATTCTAATCTTGTGGTGGTTTCATGGTGGATAATATTCATTTTAGTTATGTTATTAGTGGTATAACTTCTATTTTAGGTTGAGCTCAACTTCTCTTTTGAATTTGCTAACTTTTTGCACCCACCGAATCTATTTATTTACAAAATTTGTTATTTATTCCAATTTTAGATTTTGAATAAGTTTATTGGCATTGGCTTACAATAATGCAGTTCAATTTATATTTAATGGGTTATTCTTCATATTGAACCTACTGAATAAACAAAATCCATGCATGGATATATATATATATATATATATATCCTTCCTTATAAATGAATTATATCTCTGCCTCCAATTCTTGAAGTTTCAAACCATTGAATGTTTATTTGATTCGAATTTTGGTTCATTTTTAAAATTTTAAAATGATATATTCACACTAGAAATTTTTCATGTCAAAAGATTAAGTCATAAGTTGATGAAATTTAAACTTTTTATGTGAAATTATTATTACAAGTTTCAGGAACAAAAAAAAAAATTAAACCAAACGAACACTAATATGTTGACTTCTATTCGTTCTTTTATACAATTTTTTGTGCTTTATAATATTATTATGATCCTATAATTAACGACAAGCCAACAATTTACTGGTCCTCTGTTGTGATTTGTTGAACCCAAACCACTAAGAGGAACAAGAGTCAAATATATCATTTTAATTAATCAAGTAGCAGTATAGCAAATATTCTTTAATCAAGGCTGGTAGTCAAAATTAGTTTAATTTAAAAATTACATTACAATTGTATATGATCTGTACAAGTTGCTTTAATAATAATAATAAATGTATTATCTAATTTACTCTCAAAGCACTTATTTTATTTCCTTTTTCCCAGTAGGTCCGGGAGGACCCCAACGTTTGGTGTTTATTTTTCTTAACCACCGACAATGTTATTCATTTTGATCAAAAATAATTTAAGCATTTATGCTACCTTTGATACTTTTTTGCATTTTTTTATTTATTTATGGTATTCGATTAATTAAATGTTACGTGAGAAAATTTTCAAGTCTTTACTACATCTTAATAAATTAGTTGAAATTCAAACAAATTGACCCAAATAATTTTATCGTTAATAAACTAAAAAATAGGTAAATAAATAAATCAAGCCCCATCGCACCCCCACGTGTCACATAATTCAAAAACCAATTGTGGGAGATAAAAAAAAAGGACAGAAGGATAACAAAGTTTTAATACTCAAACTTGATTATGTGGTTTATAGTTCACAAAAAACTAGTAATTACATATGCATTGCGCATAAACGTGTCCCCATAATTTTTAGTATTCAAGATGTTTGTTTTTAAGATTTTATATTTGACAACACAGAGACTTAAAATTTCCACAATAATGGCAATTTGTTTTAATGTGAGTCTAATTTCAGTAAGAAAATGTTTTAGGTTATAAAAAATATACATTTGTTTGTATTAAATCTTATGTACTTAAACGGGAATCAAGAAACAACACACTAAATCCTTTTGTCTAAATTTTTTTTTGAATGGTCCTCTAATTTTTTTTTTTTTAAAACTTTGTGGTCTCTTAAGTATAATATTTGTTTTTGGCAAGAACTTAGATACACAATTATAATACTTGAGTATTTGTAATTTCTCAATCAAAATACGGTATCTGTGTTCGAGAAATTTAGTTCCCACCATTCATAAATACGATACATGTGATTCATCACTAAAGCCAAATAACAAAAACTAAGAACCATAAACTTAAAAAAAATAAAATTAATAAATACTACACTCTAAAAATGTTCAAGAACAAAAACCACCCTAACTTTTTCCTATATCTAACAGCCAGCCCGTTCCAACAAGCAAATCTTTTTAAATTGGGCCAACCTCTAAATGGTCTGGTTTAGACGAATTGACGATCGGACCCAAATTGCTAGTTCTAACTTCTAAATGTAAGATAGTGCAGTGTATCGTACTTAAAATACAATTTACAATATTATTTCGTCGATAGTATTATTGTTAAATAAATGTATAATCTTAAAAGTATTTAATATAACATTTTAAAAAATTATTATGTTATGTTAAAAAATAATTATTTTAACAATAAGAATACTCGGCCTTGTTTTATTCAAATATTGTTGTTTTATTCTCTTGTTTTTGCAATGACCAATGACAATATTCAGGTTTAGCTCGAAAGGAGGAGGAGGAAAATTCTCGCAAGTTTGTTGGGAAGATGTGGGTGAATTTTTGTGAATAATTTCAAGTGGCACAAGAATTTTAATTTTAGTAATAACTTTTATTGCAAGTATTCGGTATCTTCTTATTTTTTCCATCTTTCTTTTTTTAGTGAATGTGTCAAAGCCCTATTTGTTGGCTTGTTAAAAATGAATTAGAAATCATAACATTTTGTTTTGTGCACAAGTGTCAACATGATATTCATTGAAAAATACAAACTAGACTGTAAATTTATTATATAGACAAGCTAATACGGAGTAATTAACTATCCACTAAATAAGATGAACTAAAAACCAAAAATTTTGTCGTCTTTAATTCTTTACTTATTTTGTGTTTTTTTTTAACTTCCATTGAATTCATTTTATACTGGTATCTTGAAATTTTAACTTAAACACTCTTTTTAAAAGCAAAATTTGTTATTATTAAATTCTCTTTTTACTTTTAAGGCACCTTTACTTCAACCACCTATGTTTTTATTAGTGGCACCGTCTTATTCTTCCCGCACTTCAATTTATTTCAAAAGACAAAAGTACCCTTCACTCCTTTTTACTAATTTGTGGTTGGCCTTTATGTTTTCCTTCTCTCTTGTTTTTATCTACTCCCATTTTCAGGCAACAATCCTTCCATTTTTTTGTGCTCAAGCCTCTAGTTTCCAATAAAACTACCGTGGCAAGATCTACCAAATTATCTTCCAAAGATGTAAAAAATATTGTTTGGCATTCAAATTCAATTAACAAATCACAAACAAAAAGAGAAATCAAGATCAAAATTGCAAACCAACTATTCAGGTTGAAGCATATTTTTCGATTAATCTTTGTCTTCGGTTTTCTCTCTTGAAATTTGTTTTTGTCATGCTACCATTTCAAGCCATCAATTTAAAGGTTTAGCGAAATCAGTGGTGTTAAGAGGCAATTTTTTGAAAGTACGTCCAGCCATGAAGGCATGATTTTAAAGCAATCAATATGGTTTATTTGTAAAACCCATATGTGACTTTATATTGCTATATATGAAATTGAAAATTTAAGAAAGACCGAAAAAAAATGTGATTGTGATCATGTACTTTCGTAAATTGCACCGTCTTCGTTGTGACCTAGCGCTAGATGCAAGTACCTTTTAAATTTAGTTTTCAACACTTGGTATTTACAGTACTTCTTGGTATTTACGGTACCAATAGATATAAATGTTTTGTAATGAGAGAATAGGAGTTTTAAAGAAAAAATGGTAGTTAAAAAGGGAGGCAAATTAATGATCCGTTTGGGAAGGCACTGAACATTCGACAAAAAGAGAGAAGATGAATAGAAAGGGGGAGTGCTCTCATTTAACAATAAATTAGTGTGTCAGAAGATAGTAAGGGAGAATGAGTAATGCAACTATAACGAGTGCATGCTCTCATTATTTTAGGGTGCTTTTGCTAAGTTAAAAATTAAGATTGAGTGCCTAAAAAATGAGTGCTAATAATAAAAATTACAAGTGCTTTTACCGACACCCGTGATTTTAGAATGTGACAAAACTGTCATGGGCGGAGGTATTGAGGATTAAAGGAGGGCAACCCTGAATCCTCTCTTTGAGTTTCGGGAAATAAATATATATATATATATATATGTATTAGTACTAATTTTGGCGACTTTAATAAAAAAATAGATACTGCTAAATTTGCCTCCATTTAGTAAAACTCTTGCACTGCCGCTACTTGTTATAATTTAGCCCATTTTATGCATAGAAAGTGTGCTGAAAATCATATTGAATGTACTTATTTATAACACGTTAATAACCATAATCATAAGAAATACCAAGCACTCCTTTCAAAAGTTAAAGACAGGAGAATTTCGAAATTCAAAATATAATAAAAATTACATGCAACCACAAGCAATCCTTATTACAAGAACCCACTTTCCTTATTGTTTCACCAGAAACACAAATTACAAGATGAAAATAAAAATAAAAATGGATTGCTTTTTCTGAAGCTCCGATAAATGATTGTAGACCAGAAAAATTGAAGTTGTGAAGGAGGAACTCTTTTTAATACTCGAGTGAAAGAGAAGTGTATCAATACACCCAAGAATTAAGTTCTTTTAAAACAGAATTTTGTGGGGCATTTTTGGTTTTTTTTCCAATCCATTTCGTGTAAATAGATAGATACCACCAAAAACAAACCGGTCCATTTACCAACCAGACTTTAATTTAATATCAAAATTTTTGTCCAAAATGTATTGTGGACGCCCATCTTCCAGCAAATTAATGCACGTTCCTTCGCAACCAAATGCTCAGCTCCCCTGCATGGGTTTAATTTGTTAAATGTTACTGTAATAATTTGGTCCGACTTTATTTTTTTTGATAATAAAGAAGGGTGGTGATGTTGGCACCCCAAAAATACTTGGTAACACTCCCACTTTAATTCGGTCATTCGCAATCGAGTAAAGTGTCTATTATTCGGTTGTTGAGGACCGAATATAGGTCTATATATTCGGTTTTTGACAATCGAGTAAGGCATTTTCAAGTTTTTCCAAATTTTTACAAGTTTATATTCAGTTGTTAAAGACCGAATGAAAAGTGGGAGTGTTTTCAAGAGATTTTGGAGGTGCCAACATCACCACCCATAAAGAAACAACAATAGATTGGATTTGTTCAAACTTAAACCTGCTTAAATATAGACTCAATCCAACCCGATCTAATACATGACGGATTTTACATTGAAAACTAAAACTAGAACTCATCTTGATTTACATTGAATCGCCTGTCTTGAGTCTAATTATAAGATATTATAAAAGTATTAAAAATAATAATAATATATTCAAAAGAAATTAGGTTAAACATGATTGTTTAACCAAAATCAAAAACCGACTAGATGCGAGTTTTATTTTAAAAATCTGAATCCTAACCTGTTGAAAAAGACCCGGAATGGACCTTGGCTCAGCGTACAGCCGGATCTTGGTCCCACTTAGTTTTAAAATTCGTGTTTACAAATTGTAATACTTAATTAAATGATAAAATGAGTACAAATTGTATTATTAATTATTAAAAGATTCAAAAACAATAGTGGGAGTAGAGAGCCGTACATGTCAGCGTTAAAGATGTCATCTTCAAAAAAATATCAACAATTTGTTAAACCAGAATTCATTTACCTAACAAATATACATGAAGCGGAAATAAAGTGTACAAATATAATGCACCAATTACAAGTGTACAACTTTATGTATTAAACATGAATTTAATTAAAATAAATTGATTAATGTATAATTACTCATGCGATGAAAGAGGCAAACCTGGAGAATTTATAGGCCATAGTCGCACCCAACATTGAAAGGGGAGTCAATTTGCGAGACTATAAAGATTAAAAAAAAGAAATCCAAAAACAGATTATCATAGTTAGATTGTTATAAAAAAAGAGAGAATAAAATATACACCACAACTAGATATGAGCTTATGTAACATTAACATATGCATGAATTAACGATTTCCCACTTCTATCAAGTAAATTACTTTCATATTTAGTTTGTCTCGAGTTTTTGTTTGATGTTAAAATTTTAAATCAATAAATTCATAAATTTTAGGTTAAATCATAAGTTTATTAAACAGCGTGATGAACAAAAGCTCAAAACAATCGATTACTCAATTTAAGGTCTCAAATGAAAAATGACTATATATAACTTTCACATATTGCTTTAACTTTTCCGTAGCCAGTTATCAAGAATAAACTTAAATGAATTTAATAGATTAATTAATTATGTGATAAGGAGAAAGCATAACTTTTATTTTAGAATAAGGCTGAAATACAAATGAAACCAAAAAATACAAAAGAAAAGGAGAAAAGAAGACAATAATTTTGTGTGGAAAAGAGGACATTATTTCATCAGGGCTCCTTTTATTAACAATGCAAACGAAGATTGTCAAGTCCAAGATTTCAAATTGAGATTGGAAAACAAAAAAAAGTTCAGATTTCAAATAGTTTTGCCCAAATATCAGTACATGGAAATGGTTTCTAATTTGCACTTAAGGAAAATTAAAGAAATTACCTTTTCAGTTCATAGAAATTAAGGGATTGAAGAAGAATCTGGGACTGAATTTGCAATGCAAAGAAGAACAAGAGAAGAAAACAAGGCCACTTGTCTCTCTCTCTCTCTCTCTCGCTCTCTCTCTCATGTGAATTGAATTGAATTTGATGATAAGCGCACAACAAAGGTAGGTCTGTCTAGGTTCATTGTATCTGGTTGTCAACAATTACAAATCACGTTTGTACAAATTGAAAATATAATTAGGTGTGTGACAAAAAAGAAAAATATACTTAGTTTCGACAGTTTTCTAGTTTATTTATTTTTGGAAATAGACATAAGTAGAAGAAATTACAAATTAATTAAAACTTTTCGGGGAACGCAGTCTCCTGAATGTCGGTAGTGAGGTGTTTCTCAAACTCATTAGATGGCACGAGAATATGAATACTATGCTTTCTTTCACAAACTCCATTTTTTACCAACTTGTTTAGGCATTGATTCGTTTCTCTTAAGATATGTAAATTGAATTTGATCACAATTAAGCACATAATAAAGGAAGGTATGTCTAGGTTCATTGTAACAATCACAAACTAATTTTGAACAAATTGATAATATAATTAGGTGTGACAATTCTCTTAATTATTATTTATTTTTGGTTACAGACCAAAACTAAAAATTAGAATCCTTATGGGAACACAGTTCTCTATGTTAAAACATATAAAACTAGAGAGAGATGGGAAATTGTGTATATCATTGATTAAATTTAATTACATAAAAGGAGGGCTCTATTTATAGAGTGAAGGCTTTTCATAATAAAGAACCAAACTTGTTGGTTTTTTGGCCTGATCATTGATGATTGTCGTGCTATTGCTTCGACTTTAGAGTTATGCAAGGTAGAGTTTGTCAAAAGAACAACGAATGGTGTTGCTCATAGAATAGTTAGGGCGGCTCTTTCATTGTCTGTCTTTGAGGAATGGGAGTATGTTCCCCCTCATTATATTTCTGATGTACTCGTTATCAATTAAGTAATTTATTCCGATTTGGCTTAAAAAAAACAAGGAAAATGAAACTAACCTAATTCAACAAGGAAAATGAAACTAATCTAATTCAACAAGGAAATAACTAAATAAATAATAAGAAAATATAATTTAACACCCCCTCAAACTCAAGAAGGCTTAGAGAGCATTCTGAGTTTGGAAAAGAACAAGTCGATGAGGATGACTGAGTCTTCGAGAATTTCAATAGGCTGAGCTGATGAGGATGACTCGGTCTGGTGTAGAACATCCGAAGTAGAAAGACTAGGTAGAAAATCTGAAATAGAAAATTTGAATAGAAAATCTGAGTAGAAACTGGATCTAAGAAAAGAAAAACTAGAATAGAAAATTTAAAATCTGAGTAGAAACTTGATTTGAGAAATGAAAAACTGGAATAGAAAATCTAAAATCTGAGTTTAAACATGATCTAAATATGAATAAAGTAGAAAAACTGAGTAGAATTGGAATAGAAAATATGAGAATTTAACATCCTCCCTTAAGTGCGACCCCGAACTCGCAATGTGGAGAACAGACGGGAAACGGACAAATTTTGGATTAACAGATGGGGGATTGAAGTTGAAGATAAATTAAGAAGATTTAGTGGGTTTGGTAGCGATGAACGGTGATTTTAGATTGATTGTGGATAGGTGAGTTGGCGAGGAAGCAATGAGGCAGCGAGAAGATTGTATTACTGGCTATGGTTCGGCGAGCAATACATCTTGTCGCCCGCTGACAATGGCGAAAGGTCGAGAGGATCTTATGATTCTGATACCATATTAAAACATATAAAACTAGAGAGAGAGATGGGTGAAATTATGTATATCATTGATTGAATTGAATTACATAAAAGGAGGGCTCTATTTATAGAGCGAAATAACTAAACCAACAAGGAAAAGAAAACTAACCTAATTCAATAAGGAAAAATAAACTAATCTAATTCAACAAGAAAATAACTAAATAAAGAATAAGAAATAAGAAAATATAATTTAACACTGGATATTTGACAATGAAATTTTCCACAAACTCATCAAGTGGCACAAGAATCCGAACACTTTGTTATCCTTGACAAGCTCCAATTGTTGCTAGTTAATCTGCATTTTAATTCTCTTTTCTCAGAATATGAGTGTATTGCTGAAAGTTCTCAACCAACAAACTTAACACTCAAAATATATCTATATTACTATAAAACAAAAGTGAGGTTTAGTTATGAACTATTAATAAATTTGAAAAAAAAAAATTCTATTACGTGATTTGAACCTATGACTTTGTAATTAAAAAAAAAAGAAAGAAACTTTAACTATTAAGTTAACAATATTTTTACGTTTAATATTTCGCATGGAAAAAAATAAACGCGAGCACACATGTTGTACGTGGTTTCATATATAATATTGTTAACAAAAAATAGTATTGCATGTAGTGTCACAACAGACGGCCATAAGTATTAAAGTGTCAATTTTTGAATATTAATAGTATTTCTTTGTCTTAATATGTCTCAAATTCATAATCCTAATTTTTAATTTTTTTTTTGAATAAATTTAATAAGTATATGTAAGTGGTTCTAGCAAAATATCTGGTTACAAGGGGTTAAACTTGAGCGTACGCCTAATATCAACCACTTAGCTTAAAGCCCGAATTTAGTCTTATATCTTTTTTAAGAAATAATCAATTTATCAAATATTATCATAAAATAAGTTGTAAATTTGACTATTGACTAAGGTGAAATAAATTATTTTTAATATACAAGCTAAAATTGGAAATATCAATTTTAAAGAAAGTGATGCATGTATGGCAAGACGAATTCAGAGTAAAAGCAAGAATTTGAAGAAGAGTTTGAGGGTGGCAAAATGGTAACGGAGTATGACAGAACCAAAGTGAAAGTAAGTTTTCGAAGAAAAGCGAAAATAAGTTTTGAAAGAAAAGCCTAAAAAGGGCGGTGATGCATGCTCAATTTCCCTTAAGGCAGTTCCAAATCTAAGTGGATAGTTTGATTGGGTATGACTACTCACGTTTGTGTAGTCCATTACAATTTCTTAATAAATTTTTCGCTCTAATCCTTGACTGGAGTAATTTTTTTTAAAAGAAAGTGAGTATATATTTTAATTTAGAATAGAAAAATTAACAAAAAAGGAAAAAGGAAAAGTGACAAAAAGCGATCGTCGTCTTTTCCACTAACATAAAGCCACGTACAAGAACAGAAGAACTGCTGTCACAAATGCTTTGCTAGTCTGCCTCTTACTTTTCTAGTCATACCTCACTAGCCCCCCCCTCCCCCCCCCCCCACCACCCCCCCTTTAATGACTATTCATGTGCAAAAAGTTTCCCACTTACCTACCATGTCTCCATGTTAGACTTGGCAATAGGACGAGCTAAACAGTTTTTGGTGTCCTTAACAATCACGTGTGAATTCAGTGTCGGTTCAAGGAAGATGGCCGTTTAACTTGGAGTCCCAGTTCTTTGATAAAAAGGCTCCCGTTTTATCAATTAACCGGCCTTATTTGATGACTTATAGTGGGGTGGAGTTTTATTCTCTTAAATTAGGATTGCTTATTTTTTTAACTATAGTTTAATATATTAATAACGTAGTTTTGTCAAGTTGGTCTAGGGGGCAATGATGAATAAGTTATTTTGGAATTCTATTTATCTGAATAGGTTTTAAGGGTTCTAAGTTTTTGTATGAGTAGTGTAAAAAGGCTCCCGTTTTACAAATTGGCCTCGGATCTCTAAATTTTGAAAGACTTTTTGCATTAACTTCATCTGATCGAATTATAGTGGGTTAGAGTCTTGTTTTATTGAATTAGGATCGCATATTTTTTTAATTATATTTTAATACATTAATAATGTATTTCTGTTTAACTAGACTTTTACTTGTTCAAGACAAGATACGTATTGTTTTGAGAAAAGACTTACAAAGATTTTCGTTATTATTGTAATAAAAGATGAGATTTAGAAATTCTTTTTTTTTAAATAAAATAAAAATATTACTAATATTGTCTAACACAACTTTCAACCCAAAGCTGGCCCATTAGTAATTTTTGGGATGCGGTGGTTTTGGGTTGAAAATAAATTAGCGATGAGTTGTTGCGGGTTAGATATACAGTTTGTTTAACCTGTTAAAATAAAAATTATATATTTGAAATATAATCCACAAGATGAATAAAACAAGAACCATTGTGATTGTAAAATTATTTATAAAAAAAAAAAGATATATCAAATGGCATTTAATATGTAAAACTATCTTATTGGTCTTTTCAAATTTTTACACAATATTTAAAAACTGTATCATTGGAGTATATTTTTTTAAACTTCACATTTTGTGTAAAATTGGAATTGATACATATGATTTACATGTTATTTTATATACTACCATTAGAGATGCTCTTATACTAATGGATAATAAAAATCCTGGCATGATTATCCGAGTTTGCTATTTATAACTAATGCACACAAATTGATGTAATATTTACGCAATAAGACACAATATCCTGGCATAATTACTTAACCTTGTTGTATCTATGCTACATTATAAATGCAAGATTTATTTCAATTGCAATTGAAGCTACAATGTCTATGAACATAATTAGTTTAGTACGGTGAAATTTGGTATATTGTTTATATCCCCAAAAAGAGAAGCGGGCTCTTTTAATCATTGAAACATTTTTGGTTCACTTTGATATGTTTATAGAAAAAGAGATGTTTTGGTTCTTTTCGATGCATCGACATTCTGGAGGGAGGTAATCTCTACTAAGCAACTATAATCGAACCTTCCCAAGGCAAAGGCGGAGATGGTTCCTTACTATCAACCAATTTATTAATTTCTTTTTGCCAATATTTCATTTTAAATTGCCCATATGCAAGAGTATACGCAGTGCATGTACATGAGAAGCAACTTTATGGTAGGATAGATATTTTTGGATCATCTTTTGTTTTCAAAAGTCATTTTTGTTTGTGTTTGAATAACGAGTAGTGTTTTAGTTAGTGAAATTATCCATGTTTAAGATTTAAAATTTGATTTCTTCTATTATAACTAACGACCCCCCCCCCCCCCCCACACACCACACACACGCATTGCATGGCCTAAAATTGTATAAGAATTTACCAAATTTATTGCGCGGAAATAGTAAATGGCAGATCATACAATTTGGTGTCGCACTACTCCTTGGAAGTAATAATGCTATTACTATAGATAGCTTGTATTTTCAATAAATAAAATTGAATCATTGACCATTTAGTGCTTAACCATGCTGAAATGCATTTCCTTCGAGAAACTCGAACCCATCCCATCACTATATGCATGGCACGAACCTTCCTAGCTTGACCCGTTCTGATATGTATAATTACATAGTATTTCAAGAAAATTTAAAGAGAAAAGTTTTGCTTGGTTCAGATTCAATGATCTAAAGTTACGTGAACTCAAACTTAATCCGAACTGGAGCTGGGTTTGTAACTTAAAACTTATACCCGACTGGGTTCAAAAAAAACCCGGTACAAACCTTTCCCATTTTAGGCCGAATCAATGGGACAGGTCGAAAAGTAGCGGGTCAAGTTGAAGGGAGAAAGGTTGTTCACCTAGTTAGGCCCCATTAGAGCTGGACTCTCTTTTGGGCTTTGTTTGACAAGGGCTTGGAAGTTAAACAAATCAAGTATTTTTTATTACAGTCAAACTCGACAACTTTTATGAACTAACATTGAATAAAATAGGTGGTCTTGGAGTCCCATTTCTCTGGGCATATTTTAAGGGCTCTAAGTTTTTGTATATATGAGAATGAATATGATAAATTGGCAAATTTACTATACTAATTATTACCGTCGATAGTATTTAGCACAAACTCAGTGAAAGAGCAAATATTACTCATACAGTTATATTTTACTCGTATAAAAAAAATAAAATATTAATGCCTACCTTTTTTTTTTAATTCATTCGGCTAAGCCACAACCATATAAGAATTATATTTTTCTTTATGCTAAAAAATTCTTGAGAAATAATTAAAATAAATAAATTAGAAAAGCTTATACCAGTGAGCCACACTTGTATGAGAGTTTTTCCTCGCTCTCATACAAGTGTGCCTCACTTGTACGAGGCTTTTCTAATTATTATTTTTAAGCTAAAATTTCATAAAGATTTGGCACAACTGTGTGGCTATTTTTTTATATTGTATTCGGTGTAGCCATTCAAGAATTTATTGCCAAATTTATAAACCAAATTTATAAATTTGTGGGTAAGATTTACCTACACGTTTTGAATGCTCTGAGTAGTGTAAAAAGGCTTCAATTTTATAAATTGACTTTGGATCTTTAAATTCTGGCAGACTTTTTAGGTCGGCATTATTTGATTTATAGTGGGGTGGAGTCTTGTGTTCTATTAAAATAGGATAACTTATTTTTTAAATTATATTTTAATATATTAGTAAAGTACTTTGTCAAGTAAGTGAATGCGATCGTTTTGGAGTCCTATTTCTCTCAATAGATTTTAAGGGCTTCAAGTTTTTGCATGAGTGTAAAAAGGCTTATGTTTTACAAATTGGTCTTGGATTTCTAAATTTTGGAAGACTTTTTGGGCCAGCCTTATCTAACTTATAGTGGGTTAGAATCTTGTTCTATTGAATTAAGATTACTTATTTTTTTAATATATTAACAAAGTATTTTGTTTAATTAGACTTTTACCTGTTCAAGATACATATTGTTTTGAGATTCAGGTTTAGTCTAGTGATTAAGAGTGTGTGTTATTTCACGGGCTGCCACTGTTCGAGTCCCTCCTCCAAAGAACCACCGAACCTCATTGTTGCTTCATATTAAAAAAATAAGATACATATCGTTTTGATCTTTGGTTTGTGTTAATTTGTCATGTGAAAATTTGCCAAATTTATTGTAGAATAGGGAATAAACATTAAAGAGGATCAACATATGGTAGCTTTGATGGCTATCACGGTCTCTGCAACTTGACGAATGCATACACCTCTAAGTACTAATATTGTCCGAGAGCGAGTGAGTTATTCTAGTTGGTAAAAGTACCCACCCAAATTCAAGAGAAATTCCTAAATTTGAGTCTCATCCGGAGTTAGGAGGATTTATGTGATTATTGTAATTAGGGAAGAAATTACATTTTTTTTAAAAACTAAAATAAAAAAAAAAAAAAATTTACTAATATTGTCTAACACAACTTTCAACCCAAACTGGCACATTATTTTTCGATTGTTTTGGGTTGAAAATAATTTAGTTGTGAGATGTTGCAGGTTAGATCTACAAGCGTTTAACCTGTTAAAACACTACCTAATAAACATGTTAAGACATTATTATATTAATGGATAACAAAATCCGATTATCCGAGTTTGTTATTTATAACTAATACGCACAAATTGATATAATATTTGCGCAATAAGACAATATCATGCCATATTACGTAAGCTTGTTATATTTATACTATATTATAAAAATAAGATTTATTTTAATTACAATTGAAACTGTGTAAAATTTTTGAAATACCTATTTTATTTCTATAATTTTCTTTTTTTTATAAAAAATTACTAATAATCGAAATCAAACACTTGACTTCAAACTATCAATATTCATAGTTAACTATTAGTCCATCTTTATCTCCATATATCCCCTTTTTTAGTAAAATTTGAAAAACTTTATTAGATTAACTCAAGTATAGACAGAAATCACCGCTGCTTCTTATCTCCGTAAGATTATATACATGCAAGTAGTAGGACTTGATATGATATTTGCACAACAAAAGGACATGTATTTTAGCGTTCAACATGGAAGAAGAGTTGGAATAAAAAGAGGTCACCATCTTTTTCAACTTTGCTATACTCTAGAGGTTCGATGCATTAGATAAACAAGTTTAATATGATTATTTAATAATTAATCTTATCCAAACATGATTAAACAAAAAGTAGGTGGGATTGTTTAATTCTTTGCACATGAAAAACAAAGTTCATAAAAATAGGGTGTTGCTATTGACACACATCAATTTACTCTCTAACACTCTTTTGAAAAAAAGATTGATTATTCTATTGACACACACCACTCTTTTTATTTTTAATTAATGATTAAAACATTAAACACTCCTTTAAACTACTTCTTCTTCTCATCATCATCACTAACACCGCCATTGCCGCCATCTCCAATAGAAGTACCTTCTTCTTCTTCTTCATTGCCGCCACCACCTCCACCATTGTTGTTACCATCACCATCCAAATCATCATCAATCTCCAAAAGAAGTAGGATACTTATATTTTTGTTATTCCTTTATGTTTTCTTTTATTTATAAATTATTTGATACAAACAAACGCAAAAATAATTAAAAAACAAAAACGAAACACAAAGAATGTTTACTCGGTCCATAGGAACCGAGTGTTGTTCATCATACTCGGCCGAAAGAAACCTGAGTAAAGTACAGCTTACTCGGTCATAAGGAATTGAGTTAGGCTTTGGGTCATTTGTTTTTTTGAATTGTAGAGAGAGTGTTGAATGCTTAATTCTAACATAAACTTTTGAAAAATGCTTAATGGCAATGTGTTGATTTGTGAAAGAAGAAGATTGAAGATGAGAGAGAGTGGAGTGGTAGAGAGTGGAATGTTGGAGTGTTAGGAAAAATAAAAATACACCTATGAAATGTCAGACAATTAAATGGCGTGCGTGAATAATATTTCCCTAAAAATAAAGAAACCACTCTTATATCTTGATCATCAACAAACATAAAATAATGTTATCTTATCAATATTTTTTTTATCATGTGCATCAAATAGAGTTGTAATGTATATAAAAATGAATTTTTTTTTCTTCTATACAATTTTTTGTATCAAATTTTCTATCAATTTGGCAAACCCAACGTGTGGAATACAAGTGAGAGATGTAGAGCAGAGCATCTCATCAGTCATCACAAATTTCCCCTCCTCCACACATACCAAAAACATGCATTATCCAATTCCAATCCCCCTTCCCCTCTGTACTTCCTCCCTTTCCTCAAAACCTTCCCTCCAAAACAAAATAAACCAAACCAAGAAAACCCATCCACCATGTTAATAAACCTCTCCTCATCTCTTCCATCTCTCCTCAGATTCACAAATCAAAAGTTACCCATCTCAGATTCATCTCTAAAACCCAAGACCCACATCTCAAATTCCCTATTTTCATCTCCAAATCTGAATTTTCACCCAAACTATCACTTATTCTACTCAAGAACTAAATATCCACAAGAAAAAAGACTAAATTTCAGAACATCAGCTGTTCCAGGACTTGATTTTGGTGGGTTTGAGAGTGCTCAATCAGTTCTTGAAGCAGCTCTAGTTCTAACAGCTATAATTGTAGTTCATGAGAGTGGTCACTTCTTAGCAGCTTATCTTCAGGGCATTCATGTAAGTAAATTTGCAGTTGGGTTTGGTCCAATTCTTGCTAAATTCAATTCTAATAATGTTGAGTACTCAATTAGGGCATTTCCCCTTGGGGGTTTTGTGGGTTTTCCTGATAACGATCCCGATAGTGATATTCCGGTAGATGATGTAAATTTACTTAAGAATAGACCGATAATTGATAGGGTTATTGTTATTTCAGCTGGTGTAATTGCCAATATAGTGTTTGCCTATGTGATAATTTTTGCACAAGTGCTGTTTGTTGGATTGCCTGTTCAAGAAGCCTTCCCTGGTGTCGTTGTGCCCGAGGTTCGGGCCTTTTCAGCTGCTTCCCGGGGAGGGGTTTTGCCTGGTGACATTATTCTTGGTGTTAATGGGATTGAATTGCCAAAAACCGGCTATAATTTGGTTTCTGAGGTTGTTGATGTGATCAAGAAAAGCCCCAAAAGAAATGTGGTGCTTAAGGTTGAAAGGGGAAAACAAGATTTGGATATTAGTGTCACACCCGATGAGAATTCGGATGGTACTGGCCGAATTGGGGTGCAATTATCGCCCAATTTTAAGTTCTCGAAAATTAGACCAAAGAATCTCATACAAGCTTTCAATTTCACCGGGGGAGAGTTTTGGGGTTTGACATCTAATATTTTGGACAGTCTCAAACAAACTTTTTCTAATTTCTCACAAAATGCGAGCAAGGTTTCTGGTCCGATTGCCATTATAGCTGTTGGGGCTGAGGTTGCAAAGTCGAATACTGATGGGCTTTATCAATTTGCGGCTATTTTGAATCTCAATCTTGCAGTGATAAATTTACTTCCTCTGCCCGCTTTAGATGGGGGTTCTTTGGCCTTGATCCTTATAGAGGCAGCGAGAGGTGGGAGAAAGCTTCCTTTAGAATTAGAGCAAGGGATTATGTCGTCTGGAATAACAATTGTGCTATTTCTTGGGTTGTTTCTTATCATCAGGGATACATTAAACCTTGATTTCATCAAAGACATGTTGTGATTAAATTTTAAGGGAGGTTGTTTTGGATATGATTTGGTAACAAAATGCTACCGTGCAAGGAGAAGGGCTGAATTTCCCTCCTATTCAAAGATGATATTTGGCAGGTAGCATCGGGTCCTCCTTTTTCTTGATATATATCATTCGACATGTATTTTCTTGTTACATTTTATTGTCTATGAACAAATGGCATGGTTATGGACTGAAACTGAATAAGCGGTCCAACCTATCATACTTGTATGTGGATGTATTCTGAAATCTGAATTTTATTTCTTTGTGATCCTTGGTTGTTGGGATCATTTAAGTTTTTACCGCGTTGTAAAGAAATTTTTCCATTATTTCCCCAATTTTGTTTTTAGACTTCTGAGTAGTTTAACAATGAATTTATAATCCTGTTATTTCTTCGAAGCTCTAATAATGTGGAGTTGTGTTTCATTTTTTTTCTTGGCACTTTTACGCCCAATATGTTGCTCCTTGTTCGAGTCTTACTCGCATTTTTTGGAGAAAAAAAAGAAGACGTTAAGCTTAAAATGGGAATGCGAAAGTCCGCATGCCAAAGTGAGCGCTAACTTTATGTTATAGTAGATCCTTCATCATTGATTTCCAAGTTTTAGCAAATTGGTGATGATCTTCTTGAGCTCATCAATGTGCTTTGCTATGGAATTACCCATCGTATTTGAAGCGGAACTTTTTCTTAGAGATGGAAACGATTCTCTATGCTCATTGTCATATTTTTATCTTCCAGCTTCTTCCATATCAATGTTGTTGACCTCTCGCACGTAGTATAGTTTGACATGTTTTGAACAACTGGATTACACTACAAGTTTGCAGGGACAATGCATCTCTCATTTGGCATTACTGCATGCGAAAAAGAAAAATTCCTAACGTTGCTGTCAATATCTTTGAAATCTTTGAATTAGACACTTCATTCCATTATTGAGTGTTTTTGTAAAGAATCAACTGGGCTACGATAAAAAAAACCTCCCAATTCGGAATTTTCTCGAATGGATTGGTTGTAAACCACAACCTTAGCCCATCAAGCCAAAATCTACGAGCCAATTACAATGGAGTACAGTTTTTCCAAGTCTTTACTCTACTCTACCTTCTCTTAATGCTTTCTCTCTCATAGTTCAGTTATATAAGTTGATTCTTCAATACTCTTCCCGTTCCAAATTAAGAGTTCGGATTATCTTTTACATCATTTTATGGATGCATAAGTTTATCAATGTCTATAAACATAATTAGTTTAGTATGGTAAAATAATTAGTTTCAAAAAGGGAAGTATGGTCGCGCACCTCGAAATCCCCGCTCGCGTTCGTTGCCGCTGGCCAAGCATTATTTTGACATTGTGGGAGCTTCGACCCAATGTCCCAGTCTTATACCACTAGAAAGGGAAGCGGGCTCTTTTAATCATTGAAATACTTTTGATTCATTTTGATATGTTAATAGAAAGAGAGATGTTATGGTTCTTTTCGATGCACCAAAACAATCTGGAGGGAGGCAATCTCTACTAAGCAACTAGAATCGAATCCTTCCCAAGGCAATGGCAGAGTGTTTCCTTACTATTAACCAACTTATTAATTTCTTTTTGCCAATATTTCATTTTAAATTGCCCATATGCAAGAGTATACGCATTGCATGTGCACGGGAAGCAACATTTAGGTAGGATTGATGTTGTTTTTGGATCTTCTTTTGTTTGTTTGTGTTTGAATAATGGGAAATGTTTTGGTTAGTGAAATTATCCCTTTTTAAGATTTAAAGTTTGATTTCAGACCGCCCAACGCATTGCGTGGCCTAAAATTGTACTCCGTATAAGAATTTACCAAATTTATTGCTCGGAAATAGTAAACGGCAGATCATACAATGGTGTCACACTACTCCTTGGAAGCAACGGTGCTATTACTATAGATAGCTTGTATTTTCAATAAATAAAATTGAATCATTGACCATTTAGCTCTTAACCATGCTGAAATGCATTTACTTCGAAAAACTCGAACCCATCCCATCACTATATGCATGGCACAAACCTTCCTAGCTTGACCCATTCTAATATATATAATTACATAGTATTTTAAGAATAGTTAAAGAGAAAAGTTTTGCTTGGTTCGGGTTCAATGGTCTAAAGTTATGTGAACTCGAACTCAATCCGAATAGGAGGTGGGTTTGTAACTTAAAATTCATACCCGACTCGGTTAAAAAAAAAAACCGGTACAAACCTTTTCCATTTAAGGCCGAATCAATGGGACGGGTCGAAAAGTAGTGGGTCAAGTTGAAGGGGGGAAGGCTGTTCACGTAGTTAGGCCCATTAGAGCTGGACTCTCTTATAGGCTGGTTTGACATGGGTTTGGAACTCAAACAAATCAAAGTATATTTTGATTATATTAAAACTCTTGACAATTTTTATGAACCAACATTGAACAAAATAAATGAAGGATACATTATTATTTTCACAATATTTTGTAGTCAAGAATAAAGCTAATTCATTTACGCTAACAAATAATTGATTTCGATCGCATCATGTCTAACGAATCAACTTGGTATTGATGCATATGGATTTTAATCTTGTGTAGAACTCCAAATCATGTTCAATGCTTGTTAACTAATAGTATCTCAGTGATTTTTGCTATTGTGTTTCGCTTGAAATGGGACTCTTTTCCACATTATGCATTTTTGCTATTGTTGGTTAACAAGAAAAAAAAAGAAGATGATTTCTATATGATAAAGTTAACTATGTACATGAGAATTATGTGAAAGAGATTTTTCATAATTCTAAAAGGAGTACGTATTTGAATTGCAAATTGATTGATACTTGAAATGGATTATAGTGTTCTAATGATTTTCAATCTAATAATAGTTTGGAAGGAGAAAAACCTAGTCTACTTTAACCAATAGGATGCTAGCATTTTAGCTATTGCTTCTATACTTGAAATTTAACACTTTTCTACTATGCACTTTAATTAACTATTGTTTACTGATGTCCACAAGCATTCTGATTACGAGATTTGTTCACGAGAGTTATCCAATCAAAAAATCTACCACGTTGACTTTAAACCAAGATTTTACACTGAAAAATTATACCCTCCAATTGTTTCCATTGAAATTTTTGCTTAAGAGATTTCTTCTCGAGAATTACCCTTTCCAAGAATTTACTACGGTGATATTAAATAATAGAATTATAGCATGTCTACCTTTTTAAGTTTGAAGTAATTTTACATATCTCATTATATGTGTGACTAAAATAAATCATGGCATTGTTAAGTGACTGAAAATAATTGAAGATATAATGACATTTTTAGTTTATGAAAATTAATTTTTATAATTATAAATATTAAATATAAATCGTGGCATTGTTCTTTTTAGTCATATGATCACGTGCACTAAAACTAGTGTGTTTTTTTATTTTTTTAATGAAAAATAGTCTTTCACATCAATACTTGCCTACCTCTATCATGATAGTGCGCACCGGCCCCAATCTTTTAAAACTTAAATATATATATATATAAAATTGAGTGAACTTTATTCACTTTATTCTTTATATTCACATTTTTTAATTAACGAAGCTCACTACGTCCCTGTTTTTACTTGTTTGACTTCATCGGTTATATTGAGCATAATTAAGCAAAACTAATACGTACTGTCTTTAAACAGTGAAGTCAAACATGATATAAACAAACAACTCTTTATCTAAGATGTTCGTTAACAACTCGGATTAGAAATTGCCATTCTAATTCGCATATTAATCTAGAAAAGAAATGTTTATAAATCCGTGCATTTATCTTTTTATTAAGCAAAATTAATCTATTTAATTCAATTATTACAAATTTCTGCTAATAATTTGCATAGCTATTCAAGGATCGACCTAAATTTTTATGAGACTAACATAAACCTCTAAAAAAATAAAGATTTGTACAAAATTGTAATTAAAGTAACTTTGACCCCTCTAACCTTTTCTTTGTAAATGGGGTGGTTCATGCATGATCTCATATTACTGAACTTTGAATTTATGATTTCTTTTGTTTGTATATCGGTAAAAGACACGATAATAAAACTAAAAAAATTCCAAATGAAAACATTACTCTCTCCTAATTGTTGAAAATATTTAAACGTTCAGCTTATTGGACTATGTTTACCGATGTCAATAAGAACTCTAGTCAGGAGATTTGTCCTCGAGAGTTGCTCTATGAAAAAACTCTACAACATTGACTTTAAATCAAGATCTTACACGGAAAAATTATATTCTCCAATTGTTTAACTATATAAATATGTCCATTGAAATTCTGCTTAAGAGATTTCTTGTCGAGAGTTACGTACCCTTTCAAAAAATTTACTACGTTGATAATATTAAATCATAAAATTATAGCATGTCTACCTTTTTTCACTTTGAAAGTAATTTTAAAATTCGAATTAATGACTGATTGTTACAATCTCATTGGATATGCAACTAAAATAAATCATGGCGTTGTTAAGTATCTGAAAATAATTGAAGATATAATTAGGGATTTAGGGGTGTGCAGAAAACATAAAAAACCGAATTGAGCCGAATCGAATGGTTTTTCAAGCTTTGCGGTTCGCTTCGGTTAAGAAATTGGACAACCGAAGTAGGTCGGTTTGGTTATCAGTTTGTTGGTGTATAAAACTGACAAACCGAACCGAACCTACTAGTACACTTATTACATTTTTATGGTTCGGTCTATTTAACTAATGAGCTATTTTCTTTAAAATTATATGCATTAAATAATTAAAAAGAAATCCCAATAGTAAAAAATATTTAAGAAGAGAAAATGCCAAAAAATTCAACAAGAAAAAATGGCCCAAAAGGTAGAAAAACATATAAAAACTTCCAAATAATATAAACCCCTGGCCCAAAACAATAATTTAGGCCCAAGGTCCAAACTGACAAAAACCGACCGCCTGAACCGCCTGAATCCGAACCAACTCCGGTCAGTTTTAACTATTCTGACGGTTCGGTTTTGTTGAACTTAGGCGTAAAACTAAAAAGTCGGTTCGGTTAGCCGTTTAACTGAACTGTGCACATCCCTAGATATAATAATATGCATTATTCTTTTTCCCGTAGAAGAATATGATCATGTGCAACGAATGTGCGCTAAAATAACACACGTGCATTAAGATTAGTTAGAATAAAAGTCCAAAAAATATCATACATGAAAAAAATCTTTTATTTCAATACTTACGCGCCACTATATATCTCAGGACACCTCCGGTCCCAATGTTTCAATACTAAGATAAACTGTATTTTTTGTATTCAAATTTTTATCCTAGCTATCCTCTATCTTTTGTTTTCATTCCAGTTTTCTCTTCTGTCCTTTTGTTGAGAAATACAAAAAATGAGTGGGTTTTTGTTTTCAAAACAATTGGTGCAGCTCCATGAAGGTTTATCCTTTAGACGCTTATTGAGAAATCCAACAATTACTAAGTTTGGGATCATTAATTTTATCAACTAGCTAGATGAATGAAAAAAAAAAATCAATGTAACAATTTAATTATGTAACTTTAGGGCAACATTCTCCTCTGTTAGTTGTGGTGATCGAATCATGATCACTTTAAGTATTTATAATTTACTTACGTAAAATTTTCGGTTTGAGAACTAACTAAAATATTAAGTTATACTTATTTACATCCCTTATTTCTGTCACAAACAAAACTCTTATCACAAACACCCTCCAAAGGTAAATTTTTAAAACACTCCTTAAAACTCGCTTAATGAGAGGTGAGTGCAGATACACACTCTCACCCACTTGGGGAGAGTTAATTTGTTTGTAATAACTCGCTAAATATCAGGCAATGGATTACTGGAGTGTTTTTTAAATAAGGTTCGCTTAATGAGAGATGAGTGTACTTACATAAAATCAGCTTACATGAGGAGAATGTGTTGCTAAGCACTCATCTAACATCAGGCAATGGACATGAGTGTTTGTGACAAATAAGGTTGTGTTAAAATATATTTTTAGTTAAATTTTAGAGGGGTGTTTGTAACAGATTTAGGAGGTGTAAATAATACCACCCAAAAAGAAACATATTTTTCTTTTCTTTTTTTAAATTTAAAAACAATTATATGTAATCATGATTTGTGCACACATAAATAATTTGAAATGTAAAGATGAAAAAAAGAAGGAAGAACTAATTAATTGTAAGAGCATCCACAATAGTAGACTTAGTTGTATAATAAGTATGTTATATTTATCGTATTTACTTGAGAGTTGAAATAGTGATATGATAAAAAAAAGTGAAAAAAATAAATATTGTGTAATATTTTAAGAGAGAATAAAAATAGGAAATAACAAGAGAAAAAGTAGGGGATGAGAGAGACAGAGTATGATAAGTATAATATATTTATCTTATTTACTTGAGAGCAAAAATAGTGATATGATAAAAAAAAGAAGTGAAAACTATAAATATTGTATAATCTTTTAAGAGAGAATAAAAATAGGAAATAACAAGAGAAAAAGTACGGGATCAAAGAGAGAGAGAGACTCTCACCCAAACAGTTTGACTTGGGAGGTTTCCCGAGTCCCGCCGGTTTAATTTATGATTAAGAATTTGGTCAAATTCAATTTTATCATATATTTATATTATAAAATATTATTTTATTCTATCAAATTTAATTATTGTGCATTCTCATAGGATAAATATATCTTATTTATTATATTTATATTAATTACTCATCATGGTGTTCTTTAAAGGAATGTTAAGGCTGAATGTTTCTCTAAATGTGAGTAAATATTAAATCTAATAATTATTTATTTCGCTCCAAAAGCATAAATTTCATGTTAATTTGTAAGAGAGGAGACAGAGGAAGAGGAAAGAAGAGACAAGAGTGAGATAAGCTTTTGTAAGAGAATTGAACCTTCTCACCCCAAACTTGTTTTGTTTCTATATCAGTTAACCTTCTTTTTTTTTTTGGGGGCGGGGGGGGGGGGGGGGTGGGGGGGGGGGGGGGGGCTATGGTTCTATGTATCATCAATAAACTTGAAAGAGCAAAAAAGACATGAATTTAAAACTAGTAAAAATCTAGTAAATTTAAAACTAGTAATTTAAACTAGTAACATTAGTAACATTGTAGTTTTTGAAAATAATAATTTTTTTATAATTATAAATATGAAAAAAAAAAGTCAGGGCATTTTTTTTTCTGAAAAAAAAATTATATAATCATGCAATACGCGTGCACTAAATCTAGTTAAAATAAAAATCCAAATAATATGTTTTCACATCTAAAAATAACTTTTTATCAAGTACGTGCCTCTGTATATCTCAGGACAACATTGGCACTAATATTTCAATACTAAATTACAAAATTGAGTATTATATTCACATTTTTCTTATCCCAGCCTTCTTCTACCTTTGTCATTATTCTAGTTCTCTCTTCTGTCCTTTTGTTGACAAATAATACGTCGATATTAATAAATTATAAATAATAGATTGTCTGCCCCCTCCTCCTCCATCTTCTTCCTTTTTTTTTTTTTTTAATTTTTTTTTTATAAAACAATGTATAAGTCTCTCTTTATAAATTAATTATAAACAACGAAAATCACTCTTTAAACCTATCTTATTAATACTCGAACCTGAGATCTCTTACAAGTTTAAGTGGCAGTCGGGTGCTTCTGCTAATTGTTACATATCACATTATAAATTTAACTAAAATAAATCATGGCATTGTTAAGTATCCAAAAATAATTAAAATTACAATAATATTGCAATTAACCAATTCAAAGAAGATTCTCCGGCCTTTTCCCTCCCCAGCTGCCTAGCCCCGGGTTCCCAGCAGCGAAGGGCGAGTCTGTGATCCATCTTGGTGAAACCTGGGTCTATTTTGGGGGAAGGCATTGTTCTTTTTTTTTTTTTTTTTTTTTTCTCCTCACGTGCAATGCACATGCACTAAGATGATGCACATGTACGTACTAAGACGAGTTATAATTAATAAAAGTCCAAAAAATACGTTTCATGTAGTTAGAGTTTTATTTCAATACTAATTACAAGCCTTTGTATATCTCAGGACAACGTACATTGGCCTCAATATTTCAATACTGAAATACAAAATTGAGTGTACTGCATTCTTTCTATTCATATTTTTTTTATCACAACTTTCTTCTGTCTTTTGTTTTTATTCTAGTTCTCTCTTCTGTCCTTTTGTTGAGAAAACACAAAACTCAGTGAATATTTGTTTTCAAAAGACTTAGCGCAGCCCCATGAAGGTTTCTGCTGTAGACAATTATTCAGAAGTCCAACCATTAATTGCTAAGTTTAAGATCATTAGTTTTAACACTTTATAAGACAAATAATCAAAAAATAATGTAACAACTTTTAATGGTCTAACAATATTAGTTTGACAAAGGTCTTAAAGCATCGCCAATATAAAATTCTTCCCTATTTTTTTACTGGATAAATCTAATGGATATTTTTAACAATAAGCACTATATAGCTACTTTACCCGGTAATTAAGTGGCAGCATCTTTAGTTTTTGAATAAATACAAGTTAAATTTAGAATTTTGTACGTTTTTCTAAACCCATCTCCTATGATAGATACTTCACGTAATACTAAATAATTACTACACCAAAAATAGCCTTTAGTTATTGATAATCTTGCAATTGGTAGTCACAAACGAAAATAGATATAATATTAATAATTTGTCAATGTCACTGACAGCGATAAATATTTTTTTATCTTGTCACAGCTTTGTGACTGTCATTAACAGAGACAGTGTCCGTTGTCACTGTTAATAACGGTCACAATTTACGCTAATTGGTGTCCCCATTTTGTGACTGTTGTCGGCAGTGATAATCATAAACCAAAACGACATCGTTTGGTTTCTTTTTTAATTACATATTTTTCAAACTTTGTATCACTATTGTATCACTCTCTCTAGTTCTATCACCACGCCACTCCATCTCACTCTATCATCAATTCACTCACTCTCACTACGATATAACCCTATATATTACTTATGCAATCACTCTCACTTCGATTCACTCACTCTTATAGCTCATATTTGGGGGTTTTTGTACTAATTGTTGAGTCCATATCTCAGATTTGGGGTTTTTTGAGATTGATTGTGAAGTTGACCTCGACGGGCTTGCTATTCTCAGATTCATTGCAAAATTCCATATTTCATATTCATTGTAGGTAATCTTGATCCTACATTCATCAAAATGTCTTAGATTCCCGCTACTAACTATTTCAGACTTTGTTTATTGTGTTGGTAAAATGAACCTTAGAATTTTTGTTTGAATGATCCTTTGATAATCAAAATCTCTTAGATTTGTATCTCAGACTTGTTTTTCTATTTCAAGTAAATAAGATGTGCCATTGAATGAAAGATTATCCAATAATTATTTAACAGAGCACTCTTAACATACAAATGAGAATCAAAGTCGAACAATTTATGAAGATCATAAGCTCATACATTGTACACAATACATTTATGAAGTTTTGATACTTCAACCAATAGTTAGTGATTGCATGTAGTGCCCCTTCTTAAGGTTGTGGAGAAGGAATATTCTCTATGAAAAGTTCTTGACCATGCTACTGGGAATTTTTTAAGTGTATAACAAAAAACATGTGATATACATATACATACACATACAGAGGGTGGGAAATTGATTTTGTTATAGTTGGGTGGCTTGTGGCTTTTTTAGTATATGGGTTTTGTTAATACTTGCTGCTGATGATATGTGCTAATATTTGTTTTACTGTTGAAGTTAGATTATGCATTTATTAGGACTAGTAATTTAAAAGTTAGCTACTTAGCTTCCTAAGCCAGTTAATTAGTTTTCTATGCATAAAGGATGAATTGTGAGGAGAAGCCGTTAAAGAAACCTACAAGTATGAATATGCCACACAATTCATTCTGTCTAATTAAATAAATAATCTTAATTGGTTGATCTTTTCCCCTTTTTTTTTGCTCTAAATTCTTGTTTTGCTTTCAAAAGGTTTTGCAGCCACATGCATAATTAATAGGGTGGGTTTTGTGAATTTTGAAGCTTCCTCTTTACCTCTTTTGCTCAAGGATAGTAGTCACTGAATCGAAATTTTGGTAAGTTTGTAATGTCTTTATTGTATATGATTTATTGTATAGAAATGCAGTTCTGTGGTGTATATTTTGCAGAATTATAAAAATATATTGTTGTATTTTATGAATATAACATTGTTTGCTACAGTTCTACTGCTTAGTATAGTTTTTGAAATTCAATATAGTATAAAATTTATTAGCTTTTTTAATTTAGTTTTTTTCCCTTATTATTTGCAATTAACTAAGTATTAATTGTTGCCTTTTAATGATACTCTTATTTTTTACCTAGTATATGCATATGATAAAAGTTGGCTACTTTATGCCATAACTTTGGTTGGTCTTGCTCTACTTTATGCTTTGAGCTAGTCTTCTTATTTATGAAATTTATTATTTTGTAACTCAGGTAGATTTTATACCATCAAGTGAGTGATTGCTTATTCGAACTGCTGCAATGGAATTAACATTTGATCAGAACTCAAGGGAAGCACTTTAGGCCGGCATTGATAAGCTTCCTGATGCTTTGGGTCTTACTATTGGCCTTAGAGGTTAAGTTTCATTAACAATTACAAATTGCTATTGTACTTTTTAACTTCTCTGGTTATTAAATGGTGAGGATAATTGTATAATTATTGGTCATTTTTCATTAAGAATTGCAGTTAGGTTTAGGCACTATAAGTGGACAGAGTTTCTAGTTTTGATTGGTTTAGGCCTTGTTGAATGCATGTATATATGGTTTTAGGTTCTCTATTAGATTTAGAAGTGAATGTATACATGGATTTGGTATGTTTGATTGATGGTATCCTAGATTGTAATAAATTATATTTTTAGTATTTTGTATAATATATATAGAATAGTACGTGGAATGTTAGGTAATTTTGATCATAGGTTACGGTAGGTACTTCTCCAAATTAATACTTCTGTAGGTTTGGAGCCGGTGATTTAAAATTTTAGTTATGTTTACTTGATATTAAAAAGACTAACGGTTTAATTTGAGAATTTTTTCAAAATTGAAACTTTTTATTTTAATTAATTTTTTAAGTAGAATATTCACTATAGTATGTGCATGCATATCATAATAACTTACGCCACACCCTTATTTACCACAAATTAGTAAGAATATCAAGTATTTATCATATTAATCTTCATATATATAGTTAATATAATAAAATTTGACGGATCATTGACCCTAAATACAACAAATATATACAAATTTAGAGAGCTGTCCACCATAGCCTATGGTGAAAAGTACTTACCATCCCGCTATTATATATATGTGTGCGTATTTTTTTAAATAATTCCATTATTTGTCACTGTCAGAAATTGTCACAAAAAATTGTCACTGTTTCAAAAGTGATAAGTTCTCTTTTTTACCACTGCCACGTACACAATATTATGACTGTCATGAGTAGTGACAATTTTGTAAATGTGTGTTATTACCAGTGATAATTGTCAATTTTGTCCCTGCCATTAACAGTGATAAAACAATCATATATAAGCCTCACATTGATTACCTTTCCAAACCACTCTTGGTGACAGTGACAAAGGCCATTTGTTATAGTTTTTGGCGGTCACAAAAACAGTTGTCATAGTAAAAATTGCAATTGCCAAAAACATTCATAAAAGGCCTTTGTGACTTTTTTTTGGCACTTGCAAATCATTGATTTTGTTGTAATGTAAATATTAATTTGGGTAATGACAGATGGAATGAGATACATATGCGCGTTTTGGTTGTGGGAGGGAGGATGTGTATTTTTTAAAAAACTAAAACTCACTTAGAGTTGTTTAGACGCAGGTTCTCCTTATCTGTAAAGTGATAGAAGTCCACTTAAAATCTGCTCCGCTACTTTATAAGCATAAATAGTAAGTTTATTTATTTATATAATAATTCCTACTAAATTTGAAATGAAAGTAAGAAAATGAATATTTTTTTTGATGGTGCTCGCTTCATCTTACTCGTAATTATTAAATCTTTTAAAACTTACCTAAATATGATGCACAATTTTCTATTTAGAGACCAGGGAAAAAGAAAAGAAAAGACTATCAATGAATTTGAAAATCAATTTTTTTTTGACGAGGTTACTCTGCCCCCAAGCCATTTATGATCCGAACTAGCTGTGGCAAACCCGGCCCGATAATAACCCCACCCCGGCCCAATGCAAGCTGGCGAACATTTAAATCAAAACTTACATGGTTGTATCCGTAAGGTTTCGAACAGCTAATCTCCGAGACATTTAACAGAAAAGTCCCAGATACGATGAATGGTTGGTGGAAATAAAACTTCTTAAGATTAAAAGTTGTGTATAAAATTGTAATCAAAGAGATTTTCGATCCCTTTAACCTTTTATAAATAAATAGCTAGGGGTGGTTCATGCATGATATTACTGAACCTAGAAACTTTTTTTCTTTGTATATATATCAGTAAATTTGAAAGCTAGAACACAAAATATATATGTATATATATATATTTATATGATCATAAAATCCAAATGAAATAATTACTCTACGCATTGTTGAATTCAACAATACTTATATGCTTGTTTGGTTTGTTGAAAATTTAATGTATTAGACATTATTTTTAATATCTAGAGGTTTTTTTTTTGTTAAAAATAATATTTTGTATTTATTTTTAAATTGATAAAAATCAACCATATATACTCTATTTTAATGTAGTTGATTTACATCAGATAAATCCTTAGCCTTATTTTATTTTTAAGATATCCTACCACATAGTTGTGTTCTAGCTAGTTCAGTGGGAGCTAGCTAGTAGGTAACTAAATTAATTACTTTGAAGCCAAATTATCAAAAAAAAAAATTATTGTTTTGGTTCAATAATACGTAATTTATTATGTTGTGAGTAATTATCTATAAATGTTGTAAAAGGGATATTGATTTTAAGAAAATGTAACACTAGGCCAGAAATCATCTTAAGAGACTAACTCTCACAGTCGCTTAAGACCTCTTATCTGTCTCTTAAGTCTTATGCGACTAACTGTCTGTTGCTTAAGTGTAGTCTCATTAGCCGAGTGGCTGCCGCTCTTAAGCGACTGATAAATATGGATCCGTCGCTTAAGAAACTCTTAAGCCATGGACTCAAACTCTGTCGCTTAGGGCTTATGCGACTTATAGTAAATAGCTTAGTCGCTTAAGCTAGTCCAGCTTGAGCGACTGACAATGGCTTGTCAGTCTCTTAAGTTAGTCCAGCTTAAGCGACTGACAATGCCTTGTCAGTCTCTTAAGCTTGGTCACTTAAGCGACTAACAACACCTTGTCAGTCTCCTAAGCTTGGTCACTTAAGAGACTGGCAAAGCTTTGTCAGTCACTTAAGCTGGCCACTTAAGCCACTGACAAGGCCTTGTCAGTCTCCTAAGCTTGGTCACTTAAGAGACTGACAAAGCTTTGTCAGTCACTTAAGCTGGCCACTGACAATGACTATGTCAGTCGCTTAAGTGAAGAAACATTATTTCACCAAAATGTGCAATTTTAATAGCCTGCAAGTTTGCCAAACCTACAATTCAAATCAATTCACACCTGCAATTCACAGCCAAACTTGCAATTTAAAACAATTCACAGCCAAACTTGATATTCAAACTAATTCACAAAGAAACTTGCAATTCAAACCAATTCACGGCCAAACTTGCAATTCAAACCAATACGATTTCAACATGTATTCACATAGAAAGACAATTCATAAATATAAGTGTATAATTCACGAACAACATACAAACATTAAATGTGGTTCATTTGCAACATCAAAAACTTGTTCACAAAAATACAAGTCTAATAATAAAAGTCGCAAAAGTACAAATTTGGTTAAATAAATAAGTTCACCTCTGACCGGTGTTCGAGCCAGTCGTTGCCTCACGGGTCTCCTTAAGCTAGCTCATCATCTCTTGCATATCTGCGAATTGTCCCTCAAGCTGGCGAATGCGCTCATTCGTTACTTGGAGCTCCTCCAAGATCGGGTTAGAAGCAGATGCCCGCGCTCCACCCCTCTCCTTGGGCAACTTTCGACCTGATCTTCCTAAGCCGGAGATTGTCGTCCCTCTCGTCACACCAATCTCTCCCTCAATAACACTCACTTGTGATGCAAGAGAGAGAGCAATCACTGTTTCATCCCCGCCTTCCTCACCCAGCGGGGGTTCGGCTCTTTGTTCTTTTACGAGAGCCATCACCCTAGCTTTTATCTTCTCCTACAAATAACAATTCAATAACAATTAATCCAATAACTTAATTATTAAATGAAAAGTGGCATCATTATCACAGATAGAGAAAGAGTCTTACCACTGTGTGAGGGTCATTCTTTTCATACACCTCTGCATAAGCCTCAACGCGAGGGGCGGGTGTTCCGTTGAGATCGTGCTTCTTCACCCTAAAAAAGAACGGAATCGTCCCCGAGCAATGATCCTTCTTCTTCTCTGACCGTCTCATTCTCTTCATTCTCTCGCATAAGGCCTGTAAGACATTTTACCATTTATAAACAAATACACATCATTAATTGAATAACAGATTCCAAAACACAACTAATACACAGAGAGAGAGAGAGAGAGAGAATTAGACATTACCAAAAAAGTGGGGTCTTTAAAGTGTTGTAACATGTACTGCCATTGCTCTAGCCGATGAAGGAACTCAAGAGGGAGGTCCCCCCCATAGGTCTCAAAATGTTGCTTGTAGTTGCTTTTTCACTGCTTGTAACGCTCAGCTGCAGCCTCTTGAATGAAGTTGAACAACCGGTTATTATCAAGAGGGATGTTATAGTTGACCTACAAAAAAAACATAACATTAGTCTAAATCACAAAATTTGTGCAAGTAAATAAATAAATAGAAAACTAAGAATAAGACCCTATTTTTTGAATTCAATAAGATTAAGTACTCCCCAAGATTGGAAATTTGGGTTGTACCTTTATTTTGATTAATGGAAGATAATCATACAGTTACATTGGTTTTTCATTCATAACATGAATTAGTTTCAACAACATATTGCAAAAAATGTGATGATCAAAATATCCAATAGTAATAGACCCAATATATATATATATATGTATATCCAACAGTACGTAATACACCATACATAACCCATAAATTCATTCATATTTTATAATATTAACAGATACTAAAATTTAATACAATTGATAAAACAGTTACTAATAAACATACACTTCGTTAACCTTATTAACCTTATCAATAGTTAATAGAATTCTATAGAATACATCACATTGTTTTTGAAAAACAATAGCTATTTATTAATATTTAAAATAGTTGTTTACAAAGAAAGCATACATAATTTTACATACATTTAAGTTATTTTAGAATTGATATATATGTTGTATAAAAAAAAGGAATTATTTTTCAAAGAATACGGATAATTCGGTCCAAAATTTATCTGTCTCCTTCCATCTACACATGAATATCAACACCTTCCATATACACATGAATTGTTTATCTGTCTCCTTGAATAAGGATAATTCGGTCCAAAATTTATCTGATTAATTATGAGTCGCCATTTAATTATGATAAGGGGGATTAATTACTAAAATATATTTGTTGGTGGACTAAATCCTACAGATGATAAAAAAATAGGGAGATAACACTAACTTTCCGATAAATAAAATAGTAATTAAGTCGTAAATAAATAATGAAAGTCATTTAGTTGCCCTTACCGAGAAGTAGTCGTAGACAATCTGCTTATGGTCCTTGGGCAGCTCCGCATATGTCCCGGCCAGCATAGGAACTCTATCTCGCATGCAGCTTCCTATGTCATGTGAAATAAGGCTGTGAATTGCCTCATTTGCAGCCCCCCTGTGCTCATCGAAGTACTCGACAACAATCTTCCCGCCGACCCTAACCATTTGCTGGGTCTTGGCACCAATCACAAGACCTCTCCTCTTCTTGGAGGCTGGCATACCTACACAAAACAACACAAGGTTAATATAATCATCATGCATTACAAAGCAAGTAGTTGTAAAAGTTTACGACCTATACCTGAAACGTTTAAATCTAAGTCCTTGCAGCGAATGCTGCGAGCAACGGAAGTACCGGTGCTAGCGTTGCTGGTAGTAATAGAGGCTACGACAGAGGCGGTGGCCGTATCAGCGGCTGGGGCGGCGGTGGCCGTATCAGTGGCTGATGACCTTGGCGGAAGGTCCCGGATCTCAAATATTGGTGGTGGTGGTGGTGGAGACATGTCCGTCAACGAAACGAGCAATGGAGGCTGCGGCGGTGGTATGGAGCGTTGCATTAAGGACAATCGCAACTCATCGTTATCATCAATTTGACTTAGTTTCTTGGATTTGCGACTCGCCTTCCGAGGCATCATCAAATACCTGAAAATGTTCTTATATAATTACACCAAAGACATAATATATAAAAGTCTTAATAACCCTTAAGCAAAAGCAAAAAAATTTCCAAAACATTATAATAGAATAAAACTTAAACAAACTTTTCATCTTTTATAAAAGTTTGATTGGAAGATGAACAAAAGAAAGTGCCATGAGCAAAGGAAAGTGGCATGAACAAAAGAAAGCCATTGTTAGCTATGATAAACACAAGCCTCAAACCTAACATTTTGATCCGAATGAATTCTAATGGCAAGTGTATTTGCGGGACAGCAAACAAAGAAGCAAAAATGAAGCAGTTTCACAAGAGGACACTGCCACCATTGTAGCAGAAAATCAGTCTTAGGATTCTTTGCAACAGGACTGTTGCTGGGTTCTGGTTGCCTACAGTTTATGCTTAATTCTCCAGCTTTTCAGCACAATTTAGCTGCTCCTTTTTAGCAGCAATGCATAGCAGTTTTGCTGCCATTTTTCTAAGAGCTCAGGAGTGTTTTTTCTGGGCAGAATTTGCAGCTTCAGCTTGTTAATTTTTTGCAGTCTAGGTTGCTTTTGTGGCCACCTGTTTAGGCCTTGTTGAATGCTTAATTATTAACTGACTCTTTGCTTCTACAACTTTCACACAGTAGCATTAATCCTACTATTATTTAATTATTATATATACATTTATATATATTGGGTTACATTGCTATCAATTCTTTGTAAAGAATGAATGAATTGATATATCTAGTTAGATACATATATAAGATATAAACACCTTTAAGAAGCAAATATGAAGTTATCCTCTACACTTTGCCCCGGGTAGGTTTTTTCTCGAGCACCTCCTCCTTAACTCAATTGTATAGCAACAGTACCCTGCAAAAATAAAAGGGAAAATAACCTAAAAACTGAGTAAAATCTCAATTTAAGAAACAAGTGTATGTATATAAATAGGCATGTGGGTGTAAATGCATGTAAATGGTAAAACTTAATGTTTTTTCTCTGTTTTTAGAACTTGTTTTAACCTAGAGTTTGATTATTTTTTATTTATTTATTTAGTGCTTTAAATTAGTTGTGAATAAGTATGAAAAGTCAACAAAAATAGAAGTAAAGTGTGAATAACAAGAAGGAACAAAAGAATTAATAAAAAGGGGGGAAGCAGATGGGGAAAATTTATTTGCAGCAACCATTGTGTACTCTCTTTTTAGAGTTCCTTAAAAACTTCAATTGGAGCAGTTTCTTCTCCTTTAATCCGAAAGGAAAAGGAAAAAAGTTAGCATGAGTGAATTTCTTCTTCATAAAATATCTAAAATTCAGAGTACTTTGAAAAGAACCAACATCAAGAATTGTAACACTTTAGTTTATTCCAAGAAATGCCTAAGAATCCATACTTTAATTTTCACCTTTTGTACAAATCTTATATTCAATTTCAATTCAGTCAGAGAATTCATCTTCAGCATATCACATTAGGCATTTAAGCAAATTTGTTAACAAAGATAATGAGACATATATAGAGAGAAAGAAAGAGAGGAGACTTACTATTTCATATGTCTCATATTCTTCAGCGACTAAGGATGCGAGTTGAGCAAATTTGAATATGAGTAGACAAACTATGGATTTGACTTCAACTCTCTTAGTTGGAGAGCCAAAATTTGCAACTTGCTACAAAGATGCCAAAATAGTTTATTAGTGCAGGCATTTTCTCACCCAAAAGATAACGGTGTACTTTGATGTTCCAAATTTATTAGTGCAGGCATTTTCTCACCCAAAAATAGTATATTAGTGTAGGCATTCCATGGAAAACGCACAAGAATCAGTTTGTTTCTCCTTCAATCGTGTTTGATAGCATAAATATTCAAAGCAATTAATTCCTCATGGTATAATTTATTTTAGAGAATTTTTTTTCTCTAAACCAAGTTGTAGCAAGGAAAATGATTCCTTTAAAACTTAATGCAATAAAACACTAGTTTGGTAGTGTTTGTAGGTGTCAAGTCAATGCACGTGTCGGCATACAGTTCACTGCCTGAAAATGTCAATACTACTTGATGAGTTAAAACTATATATATATATATAAAACAAGACCTATGAATATCCACAACTCATAAGTAACAGAAATGCATGATTTCCAACCTGTGAGGAGAGGGGAGGGGGGGGAGGGAGGGAGAGGGAGAGAGAGTAGGATCGACTAAACAAAATAACGTAACCTTGATAAGGCAGGAAAAAAAAGACCCGCCAAAATACACCCACTAGGATACTCATAGTGTGTATGCATGTGAGTCAACATTAATTTATTCAAATTTCTAAACAAAGATAATGAGACATGTACATGCATATATATACAGAGAGGATGGGAGAGAGAAGGCTTACAGTATCTTCAGGGACTTCGAAATCAAGGAGAGCGATTTGGGATTTAACACTAGTGATTTCCAATTTGAAGAAAGCTCTCTGATTTGCAGAGTTAAAAATTTATGTTCGCTGCTGCTGTTACTGCAGAAAAAGGGAGCAAATAGAGAGATAATTCAAAATCTAATCAGAATAATAAGTATAAAGAAACAACTGCACTGTGAAAGCAAGAAGGAAAAGAATCCACAAGAATCAACACACTTCTAGAGACTCTTTTAGTCTCTTTAGAATTGCCTAAACACTTCAACTGGGGCAGCCCCAATTTCTTCGATCCAAAAGAAAACAAACAAGTAAGAATGAATGTCTAAGAAAGGAAAACTTGTTCTAGAAACACATGAATTGATTATATCCAAGTCTACTTTCAGAGTAGCACGATTCTAAGGGAACATTCTCCAAAAGTGTTTCTTTTCCTATTATCTCCAGTTCCTTGTGAGAGCATGTTATTGTCTTTTTGTTTCTAACTGTACAACATAAAACTTGTAGCTCAACTTAAAAGGCTAAGGGTTTGTTGCTTTACAGTTACTAAATTTTCCATGGAAATGCCTAAGATCAATGTAGGAGTATTTTGCAAAAAAAATAATGAGGCACATACATATATATAGATATAAAAAATCACTCATGTCACTTACGGGGTAAGGTGAAGAATAGGTTTATTTGAAGTAAATTCTGGTAAGCCGACCTGTTTTAAAGTTATTGATAGAATCAAGGGTTCACAAACAATTATATATTTGTTAGTTAATTTCATCACACACACTAGCGGCCATTTAAGATGCTGTTTTGGCAGATTTTCTTCTTTGTTCCGTTTCATTCATTGATCACTGAATTGCTTTTCCAATTTTGTACTGCCTATGATCTTTAGTGATAAAACTATGTAGTTTCTGATAAATGAAAATATCATTCATCTAGGTATTTGTTTTGTCTATCACATCGAATCAAGCAGTAGCGTTGTGTGATGTGGAATCGGGTTCTCGGGTATGTGCCCTCTAGATCTGTAACTAATAAGATAAGAAGTTCATATCGATAAACACACTCATATGTTCAAAGATGATGAGTTATCATTGAATCATCTAACTCTTTAATTCCTATAACACAATTTTTTCAATGACGAAGTTAATATACTCCCTCATTGAATCATCTAACTCTTTAATTCTCGGGTTTGATCATTCTCTCCTCTCCCTATCTAAAGGACTACCAAAATTAATTACTGCTTGTATAAAAAAAATAAAAAATTTAGCGCAACCCCAACTGGATCGGGTCCAAATTCAGAGCAATGAGATTAATTCAACTCCAAGCCATTCTATTAATGCAATCCAAAGGCAACTAATATTGATACAGAGAAATTCTACACCATAAGGGTCCAGTTCTTAGTTCTATTATGTATTAATTTTTATTCACTCCTGCTTTGCCTGGTGTTCTCTTATTACTATTTTACTTCTAAAATCGATGAGCCCGGTACACTTTGGCAGTTAAAGAAAGGAATGACCCATTAGAGTTGAGCAAGCGACATATGTGGCTATATACTCAATCCTTTTTTGACTAAGAATATAGACTTAATTTCAAAACCTTAATTTCATCCGTTCAGTCTTGCTTGGCATATGTCTACATATCTAATCCTTTTTTATTTGACTAAGAATATATACTTCACCTCAAAACCCTGTCTATATAATCCTTTTTATCTGACTAAGAATATATACTTCACTTCAAAACTATAATTCTTATTAGTTCAGTCTTTCTCTAAACCTGGAGTCCACATCAAATAGACCCGATTCAAATCAACATATCAACTAGACCCGATTAAAATCGATTCAAATCAAAACAAAAGAAGAGTGCGAGAGAAACGGGATACAAAGAAAAAACCCTCGACACAGATGTACAGATTACGCAATAAATATAAATTCTTCAATCCAAAAGCAGTTGCGAACTAAAAGCGAACAAAAATTACCTTTGGCTTTCGCGTGCATTTCCTGTGAGGGGTTATATCTCTTGATAGTGTGCTACGGACTGAAAATTCGTCCGTTTAGGGCTTTAATCATATAGAGAAGATGAAGGGGGGAGTTAATGAGGCTAGAAATTGTAGAGAAAGTTTGGAGAGAGAGAGGGAGGGGAAGCAATGGCGGACGAAGCTGAGCGAGTAATGTTTGTGGGAGGTAAGATACAGAGTGGGAAGAAGCGAATGAAAAAAATTGAGGGAATTTCGTGTTTTGGGAAAACCTAAGTGCGGGAGTTCACTTATTTTGGGGGGGATTTAGAGAGAAAGAAGCCCGCTAAATTTTGAGCCTAAATAATATTGCCTTGAGCGACGGATGTGTATATAGTCGGTCGCTTAAGAATTACTTAAGCGACTGACATTCCTCAATATCAGTCACTTAAGTGGAAATAGTATTTTTTTTTCATTTTTTATTTTAAATAAGGGCTTTTTTATTTTTAGCCCAAAAATAACTTTGATAATTATTACTGTCCAAAAATAACTTTGATAATAATAATAATAATAATAATAATAATAATAATAATAATAAAGTGGAAATAGTAATTTTTTTCATTTTTTGTTTTAAATAAGGGCTTTTTTATTTTTAGCCCAAAAATAACTTTGATAATTATTACCGTCCAAAAGTAATTTTGATAATAATAATAATAATACTAATAATAATAATAATAGAAAATAAAAAATGGTCTAAAAAAGGCTGAAAAAGATTATTTATTTATTTGTTACAGCAATAGTGAAATCGATCTAAGGAATTACAAATTTGAACAAGTCAATCATCATCATCGTCATCATCATCCTCATTGTCATCTCCATCGTCTTCATCATCGCTTAAGACGTCATTGTTAAACCCTTTTTCATTGTCCTCATCATCATCGTCGTCGTCATCATCATCATGATCAAGAATATCCACTCGTGGTAGATCACCAAGTTCGATGGTGAAACCAGAGATAGGAATGTAAGTCGTGTGATGCTCTTAATAGGGTTATTGTACTTCAAACTGTGGAGTCGCGGTTTCATCCCTTACAAGTATGCTATCACTGTATGTACCTCTGTGTGACATCACATTAACGACTTTCTGATCCGCACCTGCCAAGGGATCATCTACATAAAACACTTGTTTTACCGTCTTGGCAAGAATAAATGGTCTATCTTCATACCAATTGGTCGAAGTGTTCACTGAAAAAAGACCATGCTCTAATTTTGTGTTATCGGGATCTTCAGGGTCAGTGTTATACCATTTACACTTAAACAACACCACTGGCATGCCTTCTGCATACTTTAGCTCGACAACTGCCTCAAGAACCCCATAGTATGGAATGTCATCCGCTACTACCATCACTCCACTATTCTGAGTCTTTCGGTTCTGGTCTCGCTGCCATGTGACAAACTTGATGCCATTTACGTCACATTGTGAATAGATGGTGTAACTCTGAGGCCGGCCTGCTAAAAGGTGTAGTTCTTGCTTGTAATGAGGATCACCGATACTTTGCAGGTAAGACATCTACAAAATAATATGGAACATTAGTGCAATGTAATATACATGTGGCAAATATAAGTAAATTAAAGGTGACTGTCTACCCAATGATGGAAATGTGAATGAAAGTTCTGAATACGTTGTTCATCGTCCTCATTAGTCACGTATGGAGCTCTTCTTCGCAATTCAGCTCGGTGACCTTCAATGAACAAGTCTGCTTCATCACAGTGCTCCATCACACACCAGTGAGCCACTGCAGTGCTCCATCACACACCAGTGAGCCACTGCAAGTTTTGCTCTAGTTAACCCAACATTTGCGACATAACCATTGGGCATCACAAGGTCAGAAACAACAGAGATATTCCATCGAGGTGCATCGGGGATGACTGCATCTTGCGGGGCGTTAGGATCACCCAGATATAAATTGATATAAGTCACACACTCATGCATAATGTACTGTTCAGAAATACACCCCTCTGGAAAATGTGTGTTCCTTACAAACTTCTTATAGTCCCCGAGTTGCCTGTAAAATTACATAGTTAGTACAAATATAGATAATTATATAGTATCGTGAATTTACAATGTTAGCTCCGAGTTACCTTTCTATAGGAAACATCCAAGTAAAATGTACATGACCGGTAAGCAGGGCCTGTTCAGGAAGGTGAATCATGAGATGGACCATGATGGTAAAAAAAGATGGGGGGGAAATCCTCTCTAGTTTGCAGAGAATCATGACAATATCTTGCTACATTTGAAAGACGACCGATTTCTTTAACTGTCGAGCACATAACATCTGAAAGAATCTAGACAACTCTACTAGTGGATCAACGACATAGTCTAACAAATATGCTCGGATAACCACTGAAAAAAGACGTTGAAGTAATACATGGCAGTCGTGAGTCTTTAATCCATAAAACTTTTTATTAGACGCATTAACCTTATTCTTCAAGCTTCCCGCACAACCTCTTGGATACTTAGCGGCACCAATCCATTCAAATATATCGCTCCGATACTCAGGGTCCACTGTGTAATCTGCCTAAGGAATCGACGATTTGCCTGATGACCCTTTTTTCAGCCAAAGTCTTTTGCGTATCCTTATTTTTTCTAAAGTTCCACGAGCTTTTGCATCATCCTTATTCTTTTTTTCTAAAGCTAGAACAGTTCTGAAAACATTGTCGAACACATTCTTTTCAATATGCATGACATCTAAGGTATGTCTCATTCTTAATTGTTTCCAGTAAGGCAGCTCCCAAAATATACTGACATGAGTCCAACACAATTTCTTTTTACCCTGTATTTGTTTGAAGCCCGGATGCAAACTCAGCACAGGGTATTGATGAGAGATGGTAGCTTCAAAAACTTCACTCACAGAACGAGTTTTTGGCGCAACTCTGAACTCGGCCTTCCCATTAAACCTATTCGCTTCAGTCCGCATACGGTGATCAACCATCTACGTGCGCCCTAGTATGACATCCTAGAATTACTATGGGCTGCATCAATATCGTCTAAACAGATAGGACATGCCTTGTACCCTTTAGTCTGAATGCCTCCCAACATCCCTAATCTTGGAAAGTCGCTAATGGTCCACATTACTGCTACTTTCATCCAGAATGGCTCATTCTTATATCGATCCCAAGCCCAAACACCCGTGTCCCACAACACTTTCAGCTCATCAATCAGTGGTCTCATAAACACATTGAGATACTTTCCCGGAGACTTGGGACCGGATATTAACATGACTAGTATGTTAAATTCCTTCTTCATACACATTGAAGGAGGAAAATTATAAGGCATCACAACAATAGGCCAAGTGATGTGGGAAAGTGCCGTAGCTCCAAAAGGACTGAACCCGTCAGTTGCTAAATTGAGGCGCACATTTCTAAAGTCAGATGCAAATCCAGGATGTGACCTGTTAAAATCTTTCCATGCTTCCCCATCTGCGGGGTGTCTGAGATAATCAAGATCTACAATCCTTTTCCCGTGCCACCGCATTTCCTTTGCAGTGTATGTAGACATATATAAACGTTGCAACCTCGGCGTCAAAGGGAAGTAACGAACCGTCTTCCCGGGAATCGGTTTACCGTTTTCATAATGTATCCATCTTGACTCTTTGCAAATGGAACATTCTTGTAGCTTTGCACCCTCTTTGTAAAACAAGAAACAACCATAATAGCATGTATGAATGACCTCATAACCCATACCAATATTCTTCAGGATCTTTTTTACTTGTGTGTATGATTCAGGGTACTTGTTTTCGGGAGGCAATAGATTTTTTCCGTGCAGACACCATTCATTGTAGCATTTGTCTGACATTTTACGCTTTAGTTTGATTTGCATCGATTTAAGAATGGAACCCAACACAGTCTCATTACTACCCTCGTACAGTGGAGTCTGTGCTTCTGTTAAAAGCTTGTTATATTTGTCCATCGCAGCTTTAGCAATAGGGTCAACATGAACTTCGGTATTAACATCATTTACACCATCAGCAAAAGTTGTATTGTAAGACTCACGAAATGGAAAAGCATCGCCCAGAATTTTCATAGTGGGATTTATGTTAGGATCGGCATTACTACTGGAAGAAGCCAAATTCTGTAGATATTCCTCCCTTTGGTCCCATAACGAAGGTATGTTTGAAACTTCACCGTGTTGATCCCATATAGTATACTCTTCCATAATACCATTACCGGTTAGGTGCTTATACATTTCATTCACATTAAGCCGTCGTTTATGGTTGCGACACTTCGTACAGGGACACTTGTACAATCCAGTCGGTTCATTAGTATTTTGTATTACAAACTTTAAGAATTTGAGTACCCCTAGAATAAAGGGGTTCGAACCTCTGCAGCACTGCATCCAACTTTTATCCATGTTCCCTATTATTTATTCACAAAATTTATATACATTATTAAATATTTATATATATTATTTATTATAAAAATTTATAAAAAATTTTAATAGATGTTAAATATATTGATTAGACTATGTTCACAAAAAAAGTGAAAAAAACATAAATTATTTGTACTTTTATAGATATAGATATAGATTGATATATTTTATTAAAATTAAGACTTCTTTATATATCAATCTATATCTATATCTATAAAAGTACAAATAATTTAAGTATTTTTAAAGATTTATCATACCCCTAATTAGTGTAGTATTGTATCATATAAAATACGTATTTGTGCTTCCTTGCTTATTGTGAATATTTTATGTTTAATTTATAATAATAATATATATAAACTTAGTTAAAGCATTTGTTTTGTACCTAAATCTTCAAAGCACTTGAAAAGTATATAATCCTTTATATAAATATCAAGATTAGTGTAATGAAATTAACATACATGCAATAATAATTTATCCAAACTCATATAATAATATTAATAATAACAATTTATATTATATAATTTTCTTTTATATATTAATATATTTTTCTAATAAATATTTATATATAATATAAATATATATAATAAATAAACATAGTATTATATATATATAAATATTTAAACTAACAAAAAACTACTTTTTTAACACTAATTAACTCAACCTAGCTATTATGAATACAAAATTTTGTAACAAAGATAATAAGAGAGATTATACTAACCTAGAAATCAAATAGGAGGTGAGAACATAAATATTAACTAACAAAAAAAAATCTACTTTTTTAACACTAATTAACTCAACCTAGCTATTATGAATACAAAATTTAGTAACAAAGATAAATAAGAAAATATATACTAACCTAGAAATCAAATAAGAGGTGAGAACAAAGCCTTTGGTGATGAAAATGGTGATTTGCTCCTCAAAATCGCCTAAAATCTCCCAAAATCGCCTAAATAACTTATCCTCCGACCAAAATGCATTCTGAGAAAAGGCTTTGTACTTAACTAAAAGAAAAGACACTTAGGAGACTGAGAATGCATTGTCAGTCGCCTAAGTGAGATCTTAAGCGACTGATAACGAGCAAACTCAGTCTCTTAAGTAATCTGGTCAAAGTCCCTTGACTTTTTGACTAAAAACTGTCGGTGGAAGCTTTTAAGCGACTAACATATAAATCTCAGTCGCTTAAGATTTCTTAAGGGACGTACATTGGTCAGTATCTTAAGTGTAGTCGCATAAGGTCTCTTAGGTGACTAACAAAGGATGGTCGCTGAAGTATAGTCGCCTAAGAGCCATCCTAGGCGACTAATTTACTCTAGTCGCTTAAGTGTAGTCGCTTAAGATCTTTTAAGTGACGAACATAGGTTAGTCTCTTAAGTGTAGTCGCATAAGGTTTCTTAGGCGACTAACAAAGGATTGTCGATGAAGTACAGTCGCCTAAGAGCCTCCTAGGCAACTAATTAACTCTAGTCGCTTAAGCATGCTTAAGTGACGGACAATAATGTTAGTCGCCTAAGAAGTGCTTAAGCGACTGACCGAAAAAAGTCAGTCTCTTAAGATGATTTTTGATGTAGTGTTTGCTTGACATTGTAAATGTAAAGATGATGCTTGAATTACTTTTACACTGTTTTTCGCACCAAACCAAAAATTTGTTTTGTTGGTTTCCATCATTTTTTATACTAACTATAAGTCGTAATGCATTTTAATTGCATATAAGACTCTTTGCATTGAAAATAATTTTTAGGCTCCTTGATTGCAAAGTAGAAAAGGAAAATAAATTGAGTTAGTTTTGGTGAAAAGATGAAATATAAGTTGAATGATAGGGATGATATCCTCTTGATTTTTAAATTTTTCCATGAATTTTTTTTTCTTTGCTTGGCGGTGAAAAATGTTTTCCATAAAAAATATAGAAGGATGGAGGATATCTAGTCATAAAATGAGCAAAATCTCTCACCTTATTTTCTATCTAATTTTCACACAAATTAACAAAATTTATTTTTATTTTCCATCTTTACAATCAAACGGAGCCAAGCGTATTGAGTTTTCAACGTAAGATAGTGTGTTACTTACCTTTTACTTTCTAGCCGTTACAACTGCATGGAAGAATCTATTTAATACGGTGCCTCTTATTTTTTCCCATGAATTTATTGAATTAGTAATTGCCATGGTTTTGAATTTAAGTGGACTTACTAACTACTGTCCTCTTGCATTGATGATTTTAATAATGAGATTTTTTATTTGATCATGCAGTTTGACTCCATGCCACTTTATTACACAATTCCAAAAACAAAAAGGAAAAGGAAAACAAAAAAGAAAGGAATTATCCAATTAAAATCCATCATCGGTTTCTAATTAATTATCAACACACAAACTCTTAATTTAGTTAAATTATATAACGAAAGCATGATTTTTACACTATTCTCTTCTTCTTTTTTTGTCCATTGGACTAAAAATTAAATAACTGGGGTGAATTTATAATTTTCATGTTAATACGTGCCCTCAAAAACATTATATAAGATATATAGTAAAACTCACTCGTTTATTATCACACTACCACATAGCATTTCATTAAATGTATTAATGTCACTATACATTAATATATCACTATGAATTCATCTTTTTTTTAAAAAAAAAAATGTTTAGTTAAAAACTAATTATTTCCTATTCATATTACATATCATATCATATAAAATATATGGTAAAACTCACTATTTCATTCTCACGCTACCATATGGCATTTCATTAAATGTATTTATATCCCAGCACATTAATACATCACTATAATTTCATCCTTTTTTTAAAAAAAAGATTAATTAAAACTAATTAATTCCTATTCATATTACTTATTAATTATATTTTACCCTCTACGTTTGCATAATCCTTTTCTTACGTATATTTTGTCCGATTCTTCTTTCATATAGTTTATGCATTAAAAATATAGTGGCATGTGTAAGTATTTAAAACCAAATTAAATGCAATTTCACCTTTCCGATTATGTTTCGGCCTTCCATCTTTTCATGTGAAGACTCTTGTGGTCTTCCTTCACTCCTATATACATAGTAATAAATATATGGTTATAAGAAATGCAAATGTTTTTCATCTTCACAATTCTTCAGTTTAGATAATGCACTACACCAGAAATCCGAAACAGGAACTGCTCAAAACCGTTCCAAAATGAATCTGGAACGGTTCTGAACCATGCCCAAAACAGGGGTGGTATTTTTTTTGGAACGGCTATTTCCCTTCCTATTCCGTGCTATATTTTGGTCAAACCGTACTCCTTTTTCCCCAAAACTGGAACGCTTTTGGAACTGCGCTAAACCGTTCCAGATCCGTTTCTTTACGACAAACTTCCCAACTAATTTGCCACGTGTCTTTTTTTTATTTGTCCACATGTAAACTTCTGTATTTATACACGTGTCATTTTCAATTAAGCCAGTGTCCGTGTTTTATTTTGTCACATATGTGGCACGGTTTTCGGCCGTTCCAAAAAGGTGCAACTTAGGAAATGCAATTTATTTATTTATTTTTATTTTTTTTTTTTTTTTTTTTTTTTGGGTTCTAGCCTCATTTTTTTTTGGGTTTTTCTGAACCTGTTCCAGCCACTGATTTTTGGCTTTCTTCAATGTGTTACAAACCATCAAATCTAAAATAAAATCCCACAATTTAATGCATTCTAACACCATCAAATATATTTCAATAAAAAAGTATAATATAATCAACAAAAACAATCACCAAGCTGTAATTAGTAATAATACAATATCTAAAATATTGATGTTGATATAAATACAAGTTAAACTATTATAACATGCATCACCCTTACCCCAAAAAAAAAAAAAAAAAAAAAACTACATAATGAAATTAATGTTTAGCACACATGAATCAATGTTTACGGTAAAACACCGACAAAGATCGCCATCTATTCACAAAAACTACGATCATCAAAGTGAATAAAACTACTTTTCAACTTTGTTCTCTGTGCTCCTCTACTCAACGTTATCAGTTGCGGAAACTTTGCCTCCTGCAACAAACAACAATACCTCCCAATTAGTTTTCTCACTACCAATCCACCACCACATTTCTCGCACACTAATGCTTTTTCCAAACACGAGTTAATAAACAAGAAAACATGCACGAGTGTATCACCACTTACATTCTCTTATGGAGGTACCTCTAACTTGAAAAATGTGCGTTCCAACTCTCCTACCCAATAATTCTTTTCAATAATGTAAGGAAAAAAGTTGGATCAATTAATGACATACTAAGTGGCATGTTCGACTTGATCATAAACTATGGTGATGGTTCCCCCCACTTATAATAGTATGAGTTTGTTAAATAGTTAGTCCCACATAATTTTCGGTATTTTTAAGAAAATATCAGTTTCAACTCAATCAACAGTCAATGATCAAACTTATTTTCTATTGTGAGAATTGATACAATTATTACGTTTTAAAATAGAGATCGAATGGGACTTTGAAGTTCACACATCCCAAAAAGAAGAACAGAGAACTGTCAATTTGATATGAAGTGAATATGTACTTATGACATGTTGAAACATCTAACCAAAAATAATTAGAACACTCAAAACCATAGAATTCTCAATATAATTTTTTCAAAAACATGCGTATATGCTATAAGTAGAACATATGCATATTAATACACACATGTAGGTAAGATGAAGAACTTACAAATATATAAGTGAGGTGCTTGTTCTCCTCCTCCAGCATTTGACCCTGAAAAATTCATTTACAAACACAACATATATATATGTATGAGTATAATAAAACACATAATTTCCTTTATATATAAGTATGGTATTAGTTACAAGTACATACATTTTTCCTCTTGATGTTCATGATCTCACCCTGCCAAAGAAAAGATATAAAATAGATTAGTTTTCATCTATATATATAATATGCCTCAATAATATATATATAAATATATAGGACTTGCCGGCCTGCCTGTGCCGAATACTATCAAGACCATTCTCAAGGACGACTTCTATTGCCATTAGTTCTTTGTATTACAAAGATGTGATATCTTCCCCATTCAAATGCCTTCAACAGATATATATATATATATATATATACATTTTAATTTAGTCATTCAATATAGAGACATGCGTACGTAAGAGAGAGAGAGAGAGAGAGAGAGAGGGCGCGCTAGAAGAGTAAAGGGAACTTGTTGAACTTCATTTGAAAAGGATTACAATGACCCTTGCATTTGATCGATAAATGCAATAAAAAGTAGGATTACTTCTATTTTTGTTATTATTCTATCGTATTCACGAATCAAGTGCAAGGATCCACCATTTGCACGTGATGTCGACTATCCCACAAATTACTCCTTTTATTTCAGATTGATAGTTTTACTTTAATTTTGGTGATTTTTATGAAAATACTAATCTTACCATAAGCAATGGCCACAAATACTAGTGTGATTTTCTACATTGGTTATGTTCTAAAATAAATTATGCCTATTAATTTAAGACGGAGAGAGTTCAAGTCTGGATCTGGTATGGACCTTCTATCTATGGAGTAGTCTTTTAGCAACGATTTTTTGACACAAAAACATTGGTAGATGTTTAGCAACAAAAATTCGTCACTACAGATGCGGTCAATACACGGACCATCCACACAAGATCTTAGCCATCTATCATCATTGGATTTGAGAAAGAGTTAAACCAAGATGATCACACTACATACCCTAGGTATTTAAAGAACCTAATCTTGCCTTAAGAAACTCAAATTAACTTCAACACTTTAATCTCCAATTTAATGTATCTGAAAGTTACTTAAGACAAACCCAATCATATAGATCAAACTACACAAGTTCCCGAACAAATCCCAATCCTTTCACTTCTTATTTATGTTTCCTACATCATAATTTGTACAGAGGGAGTATTTAAAATACAGACATGAAAAAGTATTAGACACATATCTGCTAAGACTAAAGACTAACATCAATATAGTTTCATGACCTTTATAGGCAAACGGGTGACTAGGGAAGGCAAAGGAAAACCCCCACAGTTTTCATCATTAATGTGAGAGTTCATAATACTTAAGGCACTAGATACAACTTGAATCCCGCGGTGGACATAGTAGGTAACATGTCCAATGACCGTAGGAGGATACTAACGTAGAATGTTATGTGTATGATAACTAGAACAAGCATGCTCCTAATATTAAGGATAATGAGGAAGTGGTCATAGGATACTAACTTTAAGACATAAAGCGACTCGTGAAATGAGGAAATTATTATGCAGCAATTAGAAAAGGTTTTGAGTTTGGAGTCTATGGGCCTTTCTATCAAAGCATAATAATCTCACCTTCCCTTGGTTTTCACAAGCTGTGGCAACTAGAGGGAGTTCTGCCATTCCCCTTCCAAAAACTCGAAGCACTCTAGCTGATACAATAGAGGAGCTACATCATATAGGCAAAAGAGGTGAGAAATAAAACCACGTGAAAATTGCCTAAAATTTTAATTAAATTAAGAAATTAAAAATAATACTTTTTAAGACCTCAACAGGTGTATTCGAAAAAGAAAAATTAATTAAAACAGGAACAAAATGAAATAAACTTCAAAAAATGAAAGTAGAAATATAATTCTTGCTTGACTGTTAGTATAACACAGTACATCCCTCCAAAATCATGTTCCTTTATGCTCCTCCTAGAGAGAGAGATATTTTCAATATAACAAGGACAAGGATAGAAATACGCGGGCAAGACGAAACGAAACAAACCACGCAGGACTAAGGTCAAAAGATCTACTGATTACCCATGGGCCATGGAAGGAATAAATTCACATCCAGTATGAGTGGATTCAATTAACAATTGATTTAAAGTAGCCCATTTATGCAATTTTCAAGTTAACAAAATGGCCCCAAACAAACTCACAATTGGATGAAATTAAGTAACAATATCAATTTAACAAGGAAAAATAAAAGCATAAATATATAGAAACACAGAAAAACATGATGAATGTTATAGGCAATTCCTATATGTGTAAATTCAATCATACAGTATGTGCATACTTACATGGAAGAGAGCAACAGCCCCTGAAAGCAACAGCAATTTTGCAACTCATAAGCCTCCAGCTCACATCAAAACCAGTGACACTCTCAACACCTTATCTGAGTTTCTTCTTTATAATATCAAATTGAGACTTTGGAAGCTTCTCTGCTCCACGCGCTAGCAAATTCTGCAAAGCCGAGTATATTCTTCTGTAATCAAAGCATCATAACCACTTCCCCTTTGTCAACTCCTATTGCATGGGTAACAATATCAATTTATGTTCAAGAAAAAAGGAAATGAATCTAATCCTAAAAACTAAACAAGGTAGCAAACTAGGAAAAAATAAAATGCGTGTGCACCTTTAGATTTGTCATCTTATTCTTCTTTAAGCAGCCAACTTGGTATGTAGAGTAAATACTGTTTACCCAATCACATACGAATATATCTTATTAGACAAAAAACGAAACAAACAGGCACAGACAAATGGAAACAGAACCCAATCACATAGTAACACATTAATCGGAATATGTAGAGTAAATACTGTTTACCCTCCCTTTCCTTCCCCCATAGACATTTATGTCGGATCTATAGTGGTGCGAACTAGCACTTATTTCAAAGGCAAATTAAGGCTTTGAGCAGGGTTGACGCCGAAGAGATGCACCGGCGACTACGAGAGATGCACGACCGTGAGCTTCACTTTTTGAGAAGAATGGCGAGAAGCACTGTGAGAGGAACGGCCGCCAGAGCACCATTAAGAGGAACGGAGGCGAGGAGCACAGTGAGCAAACTAGGGCTTGAGCTTCACTGGTGGTCTTTGTTATTTGTTCTTTAGCTAGATCGTGTGTGAAATGAGTATAATGAGGCGTGGAGATGGAGCGAGAAGAACCGGTAAGAGAAGAGGCGTGAGCCGCGTGAAGATGGAGAAAGATAGGGCTCGAAGGGAACAAGATTTGTGAGAAGAGAAAAGGGGAGAAGAGAAAAGGGGGAAAAGTTTTTTTATTTTTTGGGATAAAAAATTTCACCGCCAATTCTTTCTAAAAGTGAATTATTTCGGATTTTAAAAAAATCATGACTTTTAATTATATAAAATCTGCATTATAAAATATCTTTATATATATATATATATATATTTCTACTTTTATTACTTTATAAAGTTAGAGCATCTTCAGAGTGTAAAATTTACACAATTTTTTTTAAAAAAATCAACTCTATTAATATTTTAAAAATGAGTTTTGTGAAAAAAAAAGTGTAAAATACACCATTAATTAATAATGCCACTTCAACTTTTTCACTCCTTAATTTTTTTTTTATTTTTGAAATGTAATAATATTTTTTCGTAATTTATTTGTTCTTTTTAGTTTTGTACAAAAGTTTATAAAAAAATTATTAGAACATATTTTTTTAAAATTTCAAGTTTTGTGTAAAAGTTGTTTGACACATATAATATACACATCAATTTTTATACAACAATTTGAGCAAAAATATAAGTTTACTTTTACCATCAATCAATATCAAATTTATTTTTTTAAAAAAATAAAATAAGAAAAATCAACATTAGAGTAATAATGTGACACATAAACATAAATTTATGTATAACCGAAGTTCAATTTATAAATATATATATATATATATATATATATTATATTGATATACGGTACAATGATTATATCTCAAGAGTATATATTATTATTTATTTTTTTATTAACAAAACTTCTTACATCGAATATTGAAAAGACCCCATTTGTCAACTTTACAAATACCTCTCAAGCGTCTAGGGATATCTTTTCACTCATCATAAACAATTTTCCTACTCTCTCTACACCCAACGTTAGACAAAAAGTCTATGCCCATATTAATTTCTCTGTAAATATGCACGGTAGAAAAATCCATTTTACTAAGCAACTCAAAAATGCTTCTAATCTCCATCTGAATATCTCAAGATTATATATTATGTAATTCTTATATAATTCTTATATAATCCTTGAGAGTAATCAAGAGATCCCGTGCCACAAACGGGAGCAATTGAAAAGTAATTCTAGAATATGACACAAACATACCGACATGTCAAATATTAAAAAAATTAGTATACAAACAAGTCAACACGTCAAATGTTTGAAAAAAATAGTATACGAACATGCTGAGGATATATAAGAATTACATTTATTTTGAATTTTTTACGTTTATTTTGCAAAAATAAAATAAAGTTGTATTGCAATATAACAAAAATAGATGACACTTATTTTAGAGTATCCAAGAAGTGTTGAACACATGTCATAAACAAAATTTATATATTAAATCATGGATAAATGAAAATAGGTGTTGGACACGTATCCAACAAGTGTCAATGAAGTGTAAGATTAAATTATTTTACACTCACTTGTAACTTTTTGTCATATTTATAATTTATCAATTACACCATTGGATTAGTTATTTTGATTGTATTTACCAATCACGAAAAGTTTCACATTAATCAGATATTTGCAACCATTTAATCAGTACGCTTAGTTTTATTTAAATTTTATGCAGCTCATAATTTAATATATAATGTGATTATGATGAGGGTTTTTCTGCAAGTTTGATTAATCCAATTTTTTACATGCTCTTTGATACATAATAATGATATAATCTAATAAATAGATTGATAAATTTTGAAGTTGAGAACAAATTATTAAGGAGCATAAAACTTCTTTGTTTAAAATCCATCATCATAATTCATCAATCCACCCGTTATATTATATCATTACTATATATCAAAGAATCATGTAAAAAATCAAATTAATCAAAAAATCAAATTGTTACATAAATTAATTACTCAAATCGTAAACAAGTTATATATACTGCATCAAATACGAGTCAGTGTGTAAACAAGTTATATTATGCATACATTAGAAAATATACATACAAACATGTCAAGAATAACAAATATTTGTTTATACTAGTTCATTATTGTATTTTATTATGTTACCACCCATGTGACTAGATACGGTTAAAACTGATCAACCTGTTAATTTATAACTTCTTATTTGTTCGTGTCATTTTATAGTGTTGTATATTGTTTTTCACAAATCTAAATACAATATATATTGCTTCAAATTAAGAGCTTCAATTTTTTTGTATAGGTAAAATTAGACGTCTTATTTTTTTTAGGTATGATGAGTGTAACATACCTAACCCATGTCTAAAAGTTATACTTGATAATCTTTTATACTTACTAAATCTTAATACACTATAGTGTTATACTATAGAGTTTAATTAAGAGTGGCGTTATTTACACCCATCAAATCTGTCGAAAACACCCCTTTTATCACAAATACTCTCAAAGGTAAATTTGTAATCACTAACGCCTCTTTAAGACTCACATAATGAGAGGTGAGTGCAGATGTACATACTCGCCTTACTTGCAGAGAGTTTGTATTACTGTAGTGTTTTTCAGATAAAATTCGTATAATGAGAGGTGAGTGCACTTACATAAAATAAGGAGAGTGTGTTGTTAAATACACACCTAACATTAGGCAATGGAAGGGGGTGTTTGTGACAAATAAAGTAATGTTAAAATGTGTTTTTAGTTAAATTTTGAAAGGGTGTTTATGACAAATTTAAGGGGTGTAAATAATACCACCCTTAATTAATAGGTTAAGATTATTGTTGATTGAAAATATGAGTATATTCACGTAGTGCCTTCACGTTTGAGTCTCGTCAAGCTTATTACCATTCTCGAACTACTAGATTTATCAATCGCTGGTATAAAAAAATATTTTTATGTTAAGAAAGGCTTAAAAGGTTCCCACAGAACTTTTACTTTATATTTAATTAAATTAAAAAATACCAATCAAACATTATCTATTGTTAGCATAAAAGAAATCATCTTATTCTTATTAAAAAAAGAAAAAAAAAAAAAAGGAAGACCATCGATCTATCCCATCATTGGTTAAAAAAAAAACCATTTGTAACTAGCAATCTCATTTTTAATTTCTACCTATTTTTAAATTAAGAAAAGATAATTTTTTTCCTAAGACAAAAAAATAATTTTAAAACAAATTGGCAATATACCTCACTTGTACAAGACAAATATCATATTTTGAAATATATAAAAAAAAAAAAGATTGTAGATGCATTTTATAAATTAAAAAAATATAATAATTATTTTTAAGTGCACCCAAGACAACAAACAGGAAACATAAATTAATAATAATATATTATATTAAGCAAAATGTCTTAGTATAATCCTATTTACTAAAAAAATAAAAAAATTTAAAAATTGGGAATTTTTTATATCAAATTGGAATTATTCAAATAAAATTTGAGGAGGGATTTTGAAACACATCGGCGGGATTCTCCAAAAAAAAGGGAGGGAGGAGTTGAAAAATATGGTCAACGACCGCGGGAAGGCAAAACAATTAGACACAGATCTGGAACGGCTAAAAACCGTTCCAAATTTGGAACGGCTGTATCCCTGCCAAAAGCGTGGCTAGATGTACTTATATTTGGTACGGCTGAAAACCGTTCCAAACTGACGTGCCAAATAGCGAAATCTGGTGTAGTGATGGGTCATTTTACAGTTCCCTTTAAATTTAGATCTCATACTCTTATTTATCATGTTTTCCTCTTTTCTTACATGTATTGTACTTCACTGTAGAATTTTGGTTCTTTTAACATTCCTCTGCACAACTTACGTTGAGGATAAAGCTTACATTTATAAGGATATAACATTAATTGTAGGTAAGTTTATTAATTAATTATACTGTTGCCTACATACGTACAATCTATGCTCTTAATTTTCAATTGTTCAATCTTTAGAGCAGCACATAGATTGGACAACTTAATCTTCAAATATTGAATCGAGAAACGGTTGTAATGAAAATTCAGTGGATTTTCAGTAATTAGAATTTTTTTTACTATCATTCACCCAATGTTAGCACGGACGTTTTCCTCAAAATTGGTGGCTAATCGATTTCTCCAAAAAATTTCGAAGATTCTTTTAATTCATTACCTCTTTAAAAAATTGTCCTCTTTAGGACGTACAATCCTCTTAATTTAGAGAAGAATCCACCTACTGTTTTATGAGTAATCTATTTTTTATTATAATCTCAAACCATTTTTCTAATTTTTACGCTTTTTCCCCATATTTTTTTTCTTTTCATTTCTTTTTTGAACCTTTGCATGTCCATTCTATAATATTTTGGTATTGATAGAACTAAATATTTTCCTGCTAATTTTTGGTAGCCCGTGCATTGCACAGGTTTATATCTAGTGATAACAATAATACTCATATCATAGCATGGATAAATGTAGTTCATGTCTTTGGTATGTTTATCGTCTATTCTAATATATATATCAGGATGGTCTATCCTTTTAATTTTGGACATTCTAATAGTTTCTTTCCTTGTCTGTCATATTAAATCATTCATTTGATAGAATTCAAATGCACGTTTAATTCTGAACATGTCTTACAATAAAACCATAATTCAATTATACATGCGTAAGCAAAATTACATGTAACTAGAATGTCAATGGACGTTTATACTACTCTATATATAAGGAAATTTTCAAGCGGCTTAAAGTGTATTTATATGTAATACGTTTTTCACAACTTGAAATTATATTTATGCCTATACCACACATGCATATCCGATCCACATATAAAGTAAAAGGAGTCGCGAAATGAGTTAGTCTACAAATATTGCTTTCATCTTCATTAATTTAAAAATGCTTAAGTAAGGATTACAACACACTTGAATCAAGCTTATATACCCATTTATCATAGAATCAAGCTTAATGTATAGTAGCTAATTAAAAAGTCTATAGTCTTCATAGTTGATACTCACATGTTTTGTTAATATATTAAGATAAATTAGAATCTTTTTTCCTTTATTGCCTTTCTTCTTTCACAAGCTCGTCTTTTTCTCTTCATGAATTAAATTTCTTTCCATATACGAATGGGTTCAAGAAATCCACAAACAATTTTATTGTTTAATTGAAGCCATTTTTGGTTTGAGCGGGTAAATTACCAATGAAGAGCAATTAATTTTGTTTCAGGAATCAAATTTGCGGTTAACAATTAAAACTATAAACATCTTTAATTAATAATCAAAATTGAGTATCTCAAATGCATGTTTGAACTAGCTAGTTCATTGAGGCGAGATATGAATAGAAGACTACTACAACTTCAAAAATATTTAAAGTTGAAAAATTCAATCACTAGTATGAGTGTATCGTTCTATATAAAGTTGACCATAAGGGTGTGCCAAACCGCAAAATGCACTTGTTACATTATGTGAGGGTCCAACAATATTTTAAATTCAGCATTAGAATAATGATCTAAAAATTATGTTCCATAAATAAAAAGATTCATTTATTCAATACTTATAGGCCTTTGTATATCTCATGACAGTAGTAGCCCCGATGTATGGACACTAAAATGCAAAATTGAGTGGACTTTATATATTCTTTCTATTCACATTTTTTTTAATCTTCTTCTGTCTTTTGTTTTTATCCTAATTCTCTCTTCTATCCTTTTGTTGAGAAATAAAAAATTTTGGGTCAAGTTTTGTCTTCAAAAGACTTAGTGCAGCTCCATGACAATCATTGAGAAATGCCAAGTTTGAGATCAGTAATTTGAACAACTAGATAAATGAGAAAAAATTAATGTAAAATTAGGGCTTAAAGAATGGCCAAACATTCTCCTCTGTTATTAGTTGTGATGATCCAATTGAAAAACATTTATACATATTCATGATTGTTGGATATTAATAATGTGAAATTAAAGTTGGAAAAAAGGAAGAAGTAATTAATTGTAAACAATGTTTAATATGAAATATTTCTGTAAATGTGTAAATATAATATAAATATATTAAAACATAATAATTATTTATTTTGCTCAGAAAGCTCTGAGACGAGTGGATTGTGAATGCATAAATTTGATGTTAGTTAGTCAGAGACAAGACGGAGGGAGACAGCCACTGAGAAAAGTGAAGAATGATGTAAACTTCTGTCAGAGAACTGAATCTTCTTACCCCAAACTTTGATTTGTCTCTTTAAGGTATTATTATTACTATTATCCAAATAATTATAATTATTATTAAAATATGTAATAATATATTAAAAATATGTAATATATTTTTTTTTAAAATACTATATACCAACAAATAAATAATTATTTTCATAATAAATTAAATTTAAATAATTGAAGCATAACATTTTTTTAAACCAACCATATATTAACAAGCTTTGAACACAACATTTTTTACTTTGCTCTACCTCACATTAAATATAGTATTTACCTATAATATGACATGGTTATGTATTTTACTAGGTTTTTTTTTTAAAAAAATAAATTGTATAAATTCCTTTTACTAAGATGTAATATAAAAATTATGAATAAAACAAGGTAAAAGAGGGGCTGTGCAAAATGCATGATAAGCCTTCACCACATTATAATATTATTATTTATCATCAAGTGAAAATTTTTATTCAGAAATTATTTTATATTATAAAAGAGGGTATATATACATGTATATATATATAGGCACCGGATTTAGAACGGACTAACCTTTAACGACAAATTTTCTTTAGTAAAAATATGATCTGCATACGAATTTGTTCGTACCTAATTCTTAAACTATGTAAATTATTCTAATTTCAATTTATCTTATAATAAAATACCACAAGTAGAAACAAAGGGGATAAAAAGTGTGAGAGAGATTTTGGATTGTTACAAAATGATCTATGTCTTAAAATACTTGGACATTTGATATTTACATAAAACTTATTTTCCTAACAGATGCTAAAATAATATATATATTCCATGTTATTAATTTTCATGTTTATAGAATAGCATTGAGACATTCTAATATGTATAAAAATTGATTACAAAATAAAATAAAAAATTAGAAAAATTACGAAATTAAGAAATACATGTCATAAATTATATCGAAAACAATAATGACAGAAAGACAAGTATAGTAACCAAACCCACAAATGACTAACATTTATCTAATAATTAAATCATTTAACTTATTTTGTTTGTCATAAATTGAAAATTGTATTTTCCATTTTGAGTTATCTCTGATTAAAAGTATATATAATATAAGCATAATTAATCATGAATTTTCCTTTGAAAATGAAAATGAAAATGAAAATGAAAAAAGAAACATAAAAATAAAACCAACACGCTAAAAAGGAAACTCGCTTTTACTCTATCTAGCTAATTTCTTCAGAACACTCGCATTCTTCTTTTAAATTCTCTCTAAAAATAAGCCTACAAACAATCCACATCAAATGTATGCATATATATGTAACAAAGTTTTTTTTTTTAAATTAAGAGTTTTATTTTGATTTTTTAAGAATTATTCTAATATCAACTAAATTAATGGGAAAGAATAAAATTAATTTGCAGGGTAATTAAGGCATGGTACATTAATTAAATAAAAAAAAACAAAACCCTTACTTTGATGTCTCAAAAACAATCAAACTCTTATTGTTTGACTCTCACATGCATATTTTGAATGATACATTAATTTCGATTTACTAAATCATCATGAATAAAAATCATTTATTTTTGTGAAATATAACTCACGTGGGTCCTTCTAGAAGGTAGTCGTGAATTATTCATCTAAGACTGGAAAAAAAAATAGCGCAAAAAAAACTTCTTATTATAACAACTACTAATTTATGGTATCTATATTAAAAGATACTTCATGTTAACGTGTGTTTTAAGAGAATTTATTAAAAACTCGTGTATAAGAATTTTAATTTTTTTTAAATAACATTTTCAATATATATTTTTAAAGTACATTACATTAATAAAATGGGACAAGAAAAGGGAGGGCTAAAAATGTACAATTGAGCATACAACCCGGGGGCGAAATGCATGCTGATGCCTATAAATTCCCCCAAACCCCTTGTGGGGTCTATCTTTCCTGTTCTCCCCTGGCCAAACTCCCCAATTTCGGTCCCACCCTCTCTTTCTCTCTCTAGAAAACTTTCTCTCTCTAACCCCTTTCTTCTGTCCATTAGCCAAACAAGAGGGGACAGAAACACCACCACCACCTTCACGCCATCCCCCTCTCCTCTCTTTTCTGCATCTCTCTCATCAGGAGAGAGGAGAGAATTTTCCATTTCTTTACCAACCAAACATACAAAAAAAAAACAAATTCAATCAAACCCCTAACAACAACAATTGTACCCAAAAAAAATAAAAATTTGTTCCACCCCACAAAGAAAGAAAAAAAAAAGACAATCATTTCTTGTATTTTTTGAGATGTCACAGGAAGAAGGCGACGGAAGTGGCAGTCCGGAGGCGGCAGCGGGGAGGCGGCAGGTGCTGAAGAAGGGTCCGTGGACTGCGGTCGAGGACTCCATCTTGTTGGACTATGTTAGAAAACATGGTGAAGGGAATTGGAATGCTGTACAAAGGAATTCTGGGCTTCTGAGATGTGGTAAAAGTTGTAGGCTTAGATGGGCTAACCATCTTAGGCCTAATCTTAAAAAAGGTGCCATTACTCCTGACGAAGAGATGCTCATCATTGAGCTCCATGCCAAATATGGTAACAAATGGGCTCGTATGGCTTCTCAGGTTTATCTTCTATCTATATATATATATATATCTTTAATTTATTTTTTCATGACTCAATCATTTAGGTTTATTCTTTGTTGAATTTTGATTTGATTTGACGAGGGGAGTGTAACAAAATGTTTTTTTTTTTTTTTTTTTGTTGGATCAAGTTTTATACAATTTTCTATATATATTTCATTATGTTTATCTAATGATGACTGTTTGTTATCTCTGCATACAGCTTCCTGGCAGAACAGATAATGAAATAAAGAACTACTGGAACACAAGGGTGAAGAGACGCCAGCGTGCAGGTTTACCAATTTACCCTCGGGAATCACGACAACACCGGCACTATCACCAGCAGAACCACCTGCAGCCACTGCCACAAATCCTACCCAACTCTTCGCCGTCTACTCTCTCATCACTCCTATCACCACCACCCCCGCCACCACAACCCTTGTTTCAAGGGCAAAACCCTAGCTACAACCGCACGGGCACCCTCTTTGATGCTATCAACTATCAACCCCCAACACAAAACCCTAATTCTTCATATCTCACAGGTCCCAACCACTACTTCAAGATTTTGCGTGACAACAATGGCGGTCTCGCCCTCTCTCTGTCATCTTCGCCGCCTCTATCTTCTGCGCTGACTTTAGACCATCAAGGCTTCATCACCTCAAATTTTTTCTCTAAACCTTCGAGTGAATTCGACTCTCTCAATTTTAGTACCAATCAAAACTCAATGAATGGAGCTGAAAACGAGCTCCATTCAATCCAAAGAAAGGGGCTACAAACTACCCAAGATTCTAATGGGCTCAATAATGACGCTGGGGTTGAATATGAGGTGGCGCTATCGAGTGAAACAAATGATTATGAATTTGAACCTGAGCTTATGCGAGGGAGCAGTGGTTTGTTGGGTGATTTGTTGGTAGGAGCCGGAGCTGGAGCTATGATACATGTAGATGACAATTCGAAGGATGAAAAACCGCTTGCGGGCAAGACAGATAAAGGAAATTCATCAACAGGAGATGGGTTGATTGAGGATTCGACTGGTATGTTTATTTAATGTGTTTACACTTATTTCAGTATCACAATTTTATCTCCAACACGTTAATATTTGTTTGATCTTAGATGAAAAGATCGTTGTAGCTACAACCGTACGTATTTTTAAATGGTTTTGTTTGCAACACATAAACATTTCTTTACCACGTGATGAGACTGTGAAAAAATTGTTTGTATCTACAGCAATTTCACCAAGAGGTTTTATCTATTTGGTCAAGTGGTAAAGAAATGTTAATCTGTTTGTTAAACGTACATATTCAATGCATCGGTCAGCCCATCTCTTATGTGATAATAATGTCTTTTTTTTCTCCAAAAAAATAAAAAAAAATTCTCCCTTTGTATATATATATAAATTTTCATAGTTGTTTTGAAACTATTTGGCTTTCGAAGTTGAGATGAGATGAATGGATAGTTGTCCATGCAGGAGAGAGAATCTGACCTCGAGAGTTGAATACTAACTCTCTTTGGGAGCTAGTAAAATTGATTAGTTAGAAGCCAAATTACCAAATTTATTGCTTTCGTTCTTTCTAATATAATGTGAGACTTAATTTCCTGCGGTTACAACGGTGGACTGTGGTAATCTATTTAATTAATATATAGTGATCCTTAATGTTTCTAATCAATCCCATTTGGTTTAAATTTTTCTTTGTATTTTTGAAAATTTTAGTTAGAGATTCGATTATAATCAGATGGAGAGGCTGAATCATAGGATTCAATTCAATTCAAATAACTTCGACTGTATATGTGAAATAAATTACCATAAAATTCGAAGAAAAACACTTAAACTAATTGAAATAATTACTAATGCATAACTAAACTAGCACGGGTAAAGGTCATTATAGTTTTCCATTTTTATTGACTATTTATCCGATTTTATTCTAGTATCAACGGTTTAATATAATCAAAGTAATGTGGATAAAGGTTATTAAAATTATTTACTAATTTAGTCGGCTATTTGTTGGTTTATTAATTGTAAATGGTCCGAAATTTTCTTTAAAAAAATTAGTGCAGATGAAGGTCATTAACATTTTTACTAATTTATTTTGTTGGATTCTTTCTAGTATTTACTGGCCAAATTAATTAAGTTAGCATGGATAATACTAATGCTTTTACTAATTTTGTCGTCTATTTGTCGGTACTTTATTATAGTATTGACTGGCCTATACGGAAAAACATGATTGATAAATTTTGTGCTTTGTCGCGTATTTGACGCAATTTTATTCTAGTATAACGGATTCTTGGCGTGGTGTCTGAAATGGTGAAATCCGGTTGTTATTTGACTTTTGATGCAGCGACAAAAACGAATGATGTAAATGAGGATATGAATATTGTGGATGATGATTTCTTTGGTGGCTTGCTTGACTTCCATATGACGGTTCCTGTCCCTGACTGGTATGATGGAACTGACAATATTTCAAATGGACAATCAACGAATGTGACAAATGTCAATGTGGGGATGGAGAATATTCGGCAGGGATCGCCTCAAACTTCAACTGAGAACACTTCAGTGCCATTGAGCCCTAACTCGAACGCGGATGTGTACTGGTGGAAGAACATGTCTATCATTTCCTAAAACTAGTTTGAAGTATCGGTAACCGTTGTTGTAATGTGGTTAAAGGGTTGTTGTACTCTCTTTCTCTCTCTATATCTCTCTCTCTCAAGGTTTATTAGGTATGGTTAATCATTTATAGCTTAACTAGAGGTTATCTTAGATTTCATGTAGTTTAGGGTAACTTTTGGGAGACATGTTTAAGTGCAACAAAAAGGTGACACGTTGGAGGTGTCACTCACGCATGAGTTGGTGTGGGCTTTACGTGTGTCCATATCAGGCCGGTTTCTATACGCTAGCCAATGCATGACTGACATATTTGAGTGTCATTTTTTTGTGTAACTTGATTGCGTCTCCTAAAATTACTTTGTAGTTGTAAGTCAGCAGTTTAGATTATCGTTCTTGTAGCTAAGTTTGAGAATGTTGTTAGTTGATCAGTTCAGAATCCATGTAATGAAGTTATCACCAAAAACATTAGTGAGTTTGTGCTAGTTAATTAATATCCTTTTGTCTTAATCTCATATTTTAGATAAATCTTGACTTAGCAATTAATTTACCTTGCATCATTTTTAAATTATTTTATACTTCTACATCAAAATAATTTGGATAATTAGCACTTTTAGCCGTTAAAGTTTGCCCCTTTTCTCATAGTCATCCTAAAAGTATTTTTTTACCCAAAGGAACACCTAAAGTTTAGACTGTGCCCCATATATGTTTGTTCAAAAGTGGATGCCCCGTTAAAAAATGAACGGAATAGTCACGTTCCACCCATGTAATCTTATTTTGAGTGGTATTTTTTGTATTATCCAATGTTTCTTCCTCTATCTCCCTCTCCTTCTCCCCCTCCCTTTGTCTTCTCAAAAGCATGTGTAACCATGGGGATTTAGTGATCTCGGGATGAATCTGAGCAGATCTTTAATGGTGATCAAATGGGTTTCACTCAAATCTCGGTCTAGATTTCATTATAAGTCAAAGGTCTGAAATTATTATCTTGCTTGTATATATCATGGTTTCTTATAATAATAGTATGAAATTTCAAGTCTTTTCATTAGTTTTCCAAAAGAAAAAAAATGGGGTTGTTTTAAGATCTCCAAATGAAAGTTCATATCACTAATATGCAATTACGCATGTCCAGTGGAGATCCTTGGGGGTTGCAATATGGTTAAAAAGTGATTAACAAATAAAATTGAAAACAATGATCATTAAACTGAATGCTCAATCCTAAATTCATGGCTTCAGTACAAATTGGTAGATAAGCATGCCGGTGAAACTTAAACTTCATATTATAGGCAAAATTGGTAGATAAGCATGCCAGTGAAACTTAAAGTTCATATTATAGGCAAAATTGGTAGCCCGTAATTAATTCGAGTATTGAATGTTTAGTCATAGCAGAAGACGCAACAACTTCCATGGCATAATCTATATCCCTATCTACTAAACCACGAGTACCCATAAGACACTCTATGAAGCAATCTAAGATCCATTTTCCTCTTTTAAATATATTCCAAAACACTAGACTAGAAATTAAACCCAAAAATCAAAAATCCAGATTAAATTTCAAAAACCCAATTGAGATATTAAACAAACAATCAAAGGGAAGGAATCCATCTATCCCAAATTCAAAACCCTAAATCCCTGTATTAAACACATTAAATTTCCAAAAACCAAATTCAGATATCAAACAAAACTTAAAAAGGTGATCGAATTAGAAATGCAGGGAGGGAAAAGGGGCGAGATGGTGGAGTTAGTCGGAGTTGGAGATGGTGACCGGAAATATATACATATATATATAAGACCACAATATGATAAAGGCAAGGCCCCCGTTGATGGACAATGGGTTGAGGTACAGAGAAAGAGAAAAAAGAGGTGAAACTCCATGGAATCTTGGTCCCTAGTTACCTGAATTTGATGGATTTAGAGTTTTATAGAGAGAAAGGGGAATTACCCTTTATAAATATGTGTTTTCAATTTTAAATACCAAACTTACACTTCAAAATACAAGCATATGGGTTGCACATGACTATTCCGTCCATATTTTTAACGTGACATCTACTTTTAGACGAGCGTGGGATGTTATCCAAACTTTGGGTGTGCCTCAGGGTAAAAAAAAACTTCCGAGATGACCATGAAAAAAGGGGCAAACTTTAAAGGTCAAAAGTGCTAATTACCCAAATAGTTCATAGTGCATCATCCTTGTGCATAACATTTATGATTTTGTTTGCTACACAGCTATTTAACATCTATATAATTTCAACTCTCAACTCTTAGAGCTAGATTGGTTGAAAGATGCGATTGAATTGTACTTCACTTTTATTTTTTTTCTACTATATATTTAGGGTTCATTTGGTTTCGTAAATTATCTTATTTATAATTGTTTTATTATAAATTAACAAATTGTAAATTGTTTCATTTCAACAAAAAAATTGTGGGGTGATTTTTTTTTTTTACATGAACTTGTATAATAGTTATAAGTTATGTAATTTCAATTATATCTCTATGTTTTTTTATTAATGTCTTATATATTAATTTAAATTTATGACTTTATATACTAGTTTATTTTTACAACCAAATGCTCAAATTAGATAATTTATAAATTAAAAAATTTAAAACTATCTAATTTGTAAATTGGAGGAAAACCAAACGGTCTCTTAATATTTCGCAAATTTTTTCCCCTGGATTTGTTCAAGATTTCACAAGAAGTATGAAAAATAGCAGACGCTAAACTCTGCACTGCATTTCGAGATATACTTAATTGTGAAAAAAAATATTAAAAAAGGTCTAATAATAGGAAAAAATTATTACTCTTTTACGTTTTATCCGCCTCATTATATTTATAAAGTATATAACCCACTTTGCCCTGTTTAGCTAGTTCCATTAATAACATGACATACTCAGATAAAAATATTACACAACGGCTTAATTATGAAAAAGAAAGCGAACTATTTTAGTAAACCGCAATAAAAAAAACACAAAATATTTCATAAATTATTGTTCTAGAAATACATGTGGCGTTGATATATATGTCTTATAAATTATATCAACGTATTCCAGATTGACATATCAGCCTCACGTGTATTAATTTGGGGATGTGAATTTAATTTTTGAAGAGTATTATGCATTTTAGCTTTTCTTCTCTAAGTTAGTAAACTAAATTTAGAAACTAAAACGTTAAAAAATTTAAAAGAAAAATAAAAGCAAAAGATTAGGGTTTACTGGCCGGTAGGCTGACCAATTAATTATTTTTCTTCCATTGAATAATGCCAATTCTAGGAATTGAAGTATATATGTGAAGGTAATTAAACCCAATTGGACCAACTACTACTTTCATCCGAAATCTCGCAAAATTGTATCAACAAAGAGACATTGTATTTACTAAATATAGACAAAGGCTTCAAAGTATAAGACAAACGCTGTCTGCTTGGATGGGCTTCAACTTAATTTCTAATATTTCGTACGTCTCTCTATTATCAGTAGTATATTATTTTTCTTTTCTTTATGCTTATTGTTCTCGATCTATTTTCACAATTTCTAAATTATTTAAACTTTAAAAAAAGAGTTGTTCAGATGATATGGTATAAATGTATATGTTGGTATGTAAAATGCGTATTCTTATCACTCTATACCTATTGACCAATGCTATTCTATTGAGTCTAGGAGTGTTTTCGGTTTCGGTCGGGTAGAAACTAAAGTACTCCATACTCAAACCAAATGTAAAAATTTAGTTCGATTCGGTTTAGTTCAGTTTTGGACTAGCTAACCCCAAATCCGAACTAAACTATTCAATTTCGGTTCAATTTTCTTATTTTTGGTTTCGTGTTTTTTTTTCGGTTCTGGATTTTACAGATTGGTTTGGTCCATTCGGTTGATTTTCGGATTAGCCTTAACACCCCTAATCGAGTCTCAATCTGAGTCTTTTTACATCTATTGATTAACCATTTCTGAAAATTGAGAAAATAAGAAAGTATACTATTAATTTAATATATTTTATATTAATTTAAACTATTAAACTAAGACGAGAATATAACCTTTTTAGAAGTATTTAACTATGAGCTGACCCTCATAATTTATATAATATATCTCGATAAAATTGTTCGATAAGATTATCCGGTACGAAGGTGTATATTCAGGGTGGGGAGGCGAAAGTAATTAATAGGCTTTTCAAAAAAACTTTGTATATGTTAAAATAAGGCCAAAATCAATATGTTATATTAAACATCTTATAGTGTCCTATCTCCATTATCCAATAACTATATTTAATCTCAATCTTTAATAACAACCAAATAAGCAAATAAAGTAAATTAAATCTCAATAAGTAAATAAACCTTAATAACCAACACCTAGATATATTAATCAATTTTATAAAAAGATGCAAGTAAGTCTCATAATCCAATAAAAAATCCAAATCTCAATACTAACTAAAATAAAATTAATAAAGTAGTATAGAGGAGAAATCCGATGACCTAGAAGCAACAATGGCATATATGAGAGTATAACAATATCATGATCGGGATTCAATTCCCTACTCTAAATTATTGAGAGCTGAGAAGGCGAAAAGATACCTAAAATAAAATAGAGCAATTGAATCAAATTTTTAATAATACAAAACCTACCCATGTATTTAATTATACAGTACGCCACACGTACACGCCCTCTACTCTTTACCTATACTCATAATTTATCAAATTACGAACCTAACCTTGTACATGTGGGATTCGTCTCATTTACACTCCCCACCACTTGCGCCCCCCAAAGTTCTACAAAATAGAAACCCTGCCCCTTTATTCTTGCCTATAATCTCGTGTTGCCCCTTATGCTATATCTCAAAAAAAAAAAAAAGAAAAAAAAAATCCAAAAACTCGAGTGAGACGATCGCCCCTCTTCGTTCAGCTGTAAGTCCGCCCTTGCGTAAGTTATCCATGTTTTTTATGTAATTGCAGCACGAAAAAGAAAGTCCGAATTTTCGACCGAAGCCGACTCTCAGACTCACGCAGACTTTCTTTCCCTGTTCATCGCCTATATATATACTTTGCTCTCTCTACTTAAATACTTTAAAATTTGCATATAATATTGAATATTAAATAATATATATATATGTGTGTGTGTGTGTGTGTGAGAGAGAGAGAGAGAGAGAGAGAGAGAACATAGGAGGTGCATTTGTGGTTGCCTGATAGGGGTGACCATGTATATGTAATCATGTTTTTCATGCACCACTTACCTTATTTTTGGGAACCGGTAAAGGCAATGCATATATATATATATATATATATATCCTCTTTTTCAAATAATAAACCAATTTAAAAAAGAATTGTTTCCCCAATTAAAAGTCAGAATGATGATCTGATGTCGTGTTTGGGAATTCAACTACTATTTATCATGTTAGTGAAAACGTAGAAAATATAAATCTTCTACCTTTGAAAGGGTGAGCATCTTGAAATTAATATTAAAATTAAAATGAGAGCGTTAATTTAAGTAAATTATAATTATCGTCAGGGACGTTTGGCAAATTCTCGTCGCCGTTCTGTCAAAAGTCCTGTTGTTCGAATGAGGCAGGAATATACGCCGGTTGCTAACATTACTTCTTCTTCCGATGTCTTGCCACTAGGTTCATGTTCAGTTATTGATACATCATATATAAATGCCTCTCGATTTATTAATTCCCCCAGTTTCTGATATGGTTTTGGGTGCTTCAATGGTGTATTCAAGTGACTTCAAGTATTGTTTCAGACTTGATCAGTTTGGCAGGTGCAACAGCTACGTCGGTTATGGGTTCGTGATATGTTTTGCCGATGTAGTGCATGTATATTCTATCAATTTGTAATTCTCTTCTGTAATTTTTAGCAAGACAAAATTCATTTAGTTGGATATGAATTAAGTAACTCTTTATACGAAACAATATAGTATAATTCTAAACGCTTCTCATCCCAGTTTTCATTTTTAAATTTCACATCATTTTCATAATACATAAATTTTAACATAATTAATATGTTTTAAAAATAAAACTTCTTCGCAGGGACGAAATTAATATAAAACCAAAATATTAGCGTACCTTCATTTTGGTGTACCTTTTATATATGTATGGTCATGGTCCTTTCAAATTTTGATGCACTTTCGTATACCTCCTTACATTTTAGTATCCTTTATATATACCCTCTTCAAATGGTCGACCTTCAAATTTATTAATATATTTTACGTACATGAAGAAAAAATAGAGAAATTTAGCTTCCCTCAAAATTAATTCTTGATTTTGTCCCTGCTTGTCATCATGAAATTCATTACATATATTGATTATATCTCAAAAAAATAAGCATATATGTATTTAGTATTGAGATGATTGGCTCAAATTAACCATTGATCCCACGTATCGAAAACTTGTCAAACTCAATAAGGGTTAATAAATAGGATAGTGTCATAACATAATAACGAGGTCTTTTAAAATAAAACATCGGGGCCCAAAAGTGTTTAAATTGGGGACAGTGTTGTTACTACGTGCATGAACCGATGGACCCAATCGATACCCAGCTGGGTCCAGCCCCATATGATGCCGGTGAGCACAACAAATGGTACAAAAGCTGATGGTGAATCCACATATGAATAGTTGGACTCAGTGAAGTTAAGGACTATTTGGTGAAAGCCTAACAAGTGAGTCACTATGAAAAGCATCTTGGTACATGTAATCAGGGGACAAAGGAGGGAGTCGCTATAGAGCCTTCATACATCGGAGTACTACTATCAAGGTGGTTGTGTAAGGAATCTCAATAAAGGTGAAATAAGATGTACCTTGAGATGGCATTGACCAAGGTGAACGATCTTGCAGACAGTGTTGAATGGTGATGTATATAAATAGTCCAAATTAAAGTAGACTAATTAAGGTATAAGTCCATGTAGAGCCAAGGTGATCGGTGGTACCAGTAGGTACACTGGGCACAACCTCACATGCCAGTGAGCACGATATTTAGATCGTACCTGAACAAAAAAATTAAAATCTTAATTTGTGATAACATTGTGAAATATAATTAGTTAGAGAAGAAACGACGGAGATTTTACAATATAGGAAAAATGATATTTTTACTTATTTCATATATTGTATAATTATATTGGATTTATTAATAATTTTGTATATTTCGATTTTCGAGAATCTATTATAACTTATTAATATATTTAATATGAATAATCGATAGATAAAACCGACAAGTAGAATATCGGGGAGTATATAATCGAACTTATAGATTCTTATACGAATGGGGCAAGGCATTGACCGCACCACCAAAAATGAAGCCAATGAAATGCTGTGATGTTTTGGTTCATGTTTTTTCTGTCTCTCTTTCTCACACTATCAGTATCTTACTTATTTTAAGAGCCCCTTGTCTCCTCCCCTTCTCTCTCTCACACACACAAGATGAATTCCCACCCAGGAAATAAAATTAAATAAAACTAGGAATATTTTGAGCGTTATGAAATTTTCATTAAGACCAAATACTTAGGCGCGCGTGGTCAAAAAAATTAATTAATAGAGTAAGAAAAAAAATTGTGAAACTTAAAAATGACAACCTTGTTACAAGGATCCTATATAATAGATGTATATTGACCATTGAATATTAGTGTTGCATATTGATAAAAGTATATATATTTGAAAGAAGACTAAACTAATAAATAATACGCATACATATAAGACAATTCTCTCCTTTCTTTTCTTTTCTTTTTTTTTTTTTAAAAAAAAAAACCCTAAAATCTCATATAAATATATTCTAAAATTATATATTTGAGGGTAGACTAAGCTAATAAATAATATGCATACATAAGAAAATTCCCTACTTTTTTTTTCTTTTTTTCTTTTTTTCTTTTTTTTCATTTTGAAAAACCAAAATTTCATATGAATATATTCTAGCGCATAACTATTTAGCAGCCCATAGGGTAAATCCTTAAAAGTGGCCCAAAAAGTTTCTCTCTCAACTTATAAGAAAAAGGGGGGGCGTTAGGCTTTTAAGAAAAGAAAGCCCAACACTTTCCAAGTGGGGCTTTACTTCTTTTTATTTAGGATGGGGTCCATAGTGTCTTTTTCACCTGCGTTAATAGTTATAATTTTCATTTTTCAATTGTCCTAATTTAAGAGTTATTTGTCTTTTTTAAATTTGTTGGGGCAATCAATCTGGATCAAGACTTACATTATCAAGAATAACGATCACTGTAGAAACAAGAAATTCCATATATCCGCATCATCTTAAATTAAAATAAGACTTTTAATATAAAAAGAAAAAAAAAATTATCTCTCTTTATTTTGTTTCGTATGAAAAAAAAACAAGCCGACAAAAAATAATAACAAGAGAAAAAAAATGAAAAAGATTTGATTTATTGATTTACCCATTTTGGGTTTGGCTTGTAAAATATAATTATCACCAAAGTTAAAAATCATATAGTAAAAATATTGAATTATTTTTTTTATATAAATATTTTGCTTATATATGACACATGAACAAATGCACACAATAGAAGCAACCAAATTCAATATGAAATAAAGTACGAACAGAAAGAAAGTGTAGCTTTATGACTTTTGAGTTTACCACAATAATATTACATATGCAGAGGGAAACACAAAAAAATTAATTAATACATTAATGGTCTGTTTGGTTGTCCTTCAAATTGCGAATTAGATAATTTACAATTAAATAATTTACAAAATTTTCATTTATTAACGTTTGGTTGTGTAAATTGAACAATTGTAAATATGATAGTTCAAGTTGATTCACAAAAACTCAAATTAAGTAATTTCAAGTAAAACTTGAAATTGCCTAATTCTAGAATTAGATAATTCATTTCAACTCTATTTTTCGAGAAGATTTAGTTTCTATTCGTAATGTTGATGCATCTAGACAAAATTTTAAATAACATAGAACAATAAAGAACATATTTTTATTCTAACAATTGGAATTTCTCAATTAAGTTTTTCAAACACTACTTAAATTAGAATTGAATTATTCATAAATGAGCAAATTCAGAATTTTTCAATCGAAAATTAACTAATTCTAAAATTAGGTAATTTACGCAACCAAACGGGCCCTAAATAATGTGTCAATCGTTAGATTAAATAATAACTAAATGATATGTATCAAAAAAGATTAATAACTAAATGAGGTCAACTATACTGACTAATCCAATACATTTGTTTATTAACTTTTATATACTATTACGTGTTTAATAGTACTCTTTTGCCCTTTAGTAACAAGTTGAGTACTAACCAGAGGTGGATGTAGCAAGAGATAAGAGGGGTTAGCCGGCCCCTTGGAAGAAAAATTGAACAAACCAAAAACAGAGCATAGCAGCCGCATCAACCATTCGACCCCTTCCAAAAAAAATAGAACAAAGCAAATCACACAGCTCCTCTCCTCCTCTGGTCCGCCTCCCTCCTCAATCTCTCATCTCCCAACATCTCTCATCTCTACTTAATCCCTCCCCCACCCAGTCAAATTTTTTTGCTCCTATTTTTTCTTTTTCTTCTTAGTTTCTTTTTTTTCATCTTCACTAGTTCACTTTAACCCTCCGCTCCGCCTCCGGCCTCCCACCACCGCTTGGTAATGCATTCTATTTCTCTACTTTTTATGATTTGTGATTTTGGAAATGCAATTGATAGATTTTTGTAGTTATTTTAGTTTTAGAATTAGGAATTTTATGTTTTCTTTTAATATTTATGGGTTTTTTTTTGTTTTTTATGCAGAATTCATATATGCCTTTTTATCCAAAATGAAATGGCTTAAAACTATTAATGTTATAGCATTGGTTCAAGTGTGTCTATTTCTTAATATTTCTTTATCTTTGTTAGTATCAAGTCTATTTCTTGAATAATATTAGGACCTTTAGATTTATATAAGAATTGCTCAATATTAGGTATGTTTGTTGAATAATTGCATAATATTAGGTATATTTTAGCAGAAATTGATTAATTGAATTAAAACTTTATGGCGTTAGAATTATGTTTTTGTGAGCATTATTTTCTTTGTAGAAATTTTTTAGAACTTTTACAATAAGCCCCCTTGACCTATAATTCTGGATCCGCCACTGGTACTAACCATGGTCCCAAAGTCCCAACCCATATATGCACCTCCTTTTTACCTTCTTGGTGAAAGCTTTGGTAGGTTTTATTAATGTTTAAAGAACTTTTGTTTTAATGTGACCAAACTTTGCTTTAGGAAAAAAATGCCATGAGACTTGGTACATTACTACTTTCACAATAAAATGCATCCCATAATTAATGATTAATTAGTATAAATAATCTATATACGATAAAACATAGAGGTTAAGAGTGTGAGAGTTGGTACTAACAATAATCAATATGAACAATTTAACATGTTAGATAGCAACTGAATACACATTATATTGTACTCAATCACTACACCATGTCTTAGTGAGCTATCATTCACACATCTTTAACTTTGAAAGAAAAGATATGTAGTACTTACATATTTTGATAGCGAATATAAAATAAGTTATTACACTTTGCTTTCACATTAATATTTTTTTTTAATCAAGAAATCCTAAAAATTAAATATGAACTTTTTATTTGAAAGAAATTAAAGAGTATTAATTTTGTATGACTTTTGTTGTGTTAAATGTAAGGTGACTACGCTAGCTATAGTTAACACAAATGAAACAATTTATACTCTAGCGTTGTCCTAAACAATTAATTTTGAGTATGTTACTTCCGTTTTGTATTAATACTAGATTCTAATCCGTGGGGTGTACAGGAGGACGATTTACGTTTTACAAATTTATTTAGGCCTCGTTTGATTCGGGTATTAAAAAGTGGGATGATATTATTAATACCACTTTTTTTATAATATCTTGTTTGATTCGCACAAATGTGCTGGGATTACTAATACCGGTACTAACTTAATACCACTCTTTGTGGTATAATTTAATACCAGGGGGAGGTAGTATTGTTTATCCAGGATTAAGAAAAAAGAACCATCTATTTTCAAAAATGCCATTACTACTATAATATTTTCAAAAATGTCACTACTACTACATTATTATTATTTTAAAATTTTAAAAAAAATTTACAAATTTTTAAAAAAAAATAAAAACTTTTTTTTACTTTTTTTTGGTTAGTCTAAAATATAATCCCGTATACGAGTTACAGAACCAAACCTGGTATTAACATCAGCATGGGATATCGCAGTATTAATACTACACGAATCAAACAAGGTATTGGTATTAAATTAATACCAAGATTAATAGTCCAGTACTATTAATACTGGTATTATTAATCCCACTAACCTTAATACCTGAATCAAACGAGGCCTTATAGTATAGAAAATAAATATCCACTTCAATTGCCTAATTTGATCCTTATGAATACTTGGTAAAAAATGCAAACAACACAATAAAGAAAGAAAGGAAACGAAACAAAACACACATTCCTTGCGATGAATTATTTATGAAAAAAGATTTCATTCTCTTTACTTGTTAGATTTAGCGTGCATAGAGATAATCCTATGTACCTTGAATGATAAATGAATTACATTAAAATTTTTAGTTTGGCTTGTAATTAAGTGTGAGGCGAAAGATTGGTATAACTAATACTACCGTTGATCTATAAAATCCAATGATCAATATAATCAAGGAATCTAAAAATATAGTAAGGTATACAATTTTATATTTCATTTTGCTATCATCTTTGCATGTTTGTATTTGCTAACTTTATTATCGACTTTCCATTTGGATTCTTCTTTGTTGAAAAAGATAAAATAATACCAAAACGCAATAACAATGAAAATATGAATAGAAAAAAATAATAAGAAGAATATTGATTGGTTATATTAAAATGTAAAAAAAAAGGGAAAAAAAACCTTTACAAAGCAAGAGAACCATATTATCTAAGAAAATAGTTGATGATAGTGCATGAAATACATCAAAATATAAATAATTTATACATTGTGTAGTGCAAATTTAGCAAACAAAAATTATAATTTTTTGGGAGAACCACGTGTAATATGTATATATATATATAAGTTAATAAAATATTAATATATATTGATAATATATTAAATGAAGAAACTTCTTTCGTAATATTATTATATAATACTATTATATAATAGATACACTAGCAGATAACAATTTAATAGCCAAATATGATAATATTGAACCAAATAATATTATCAATAAAATTTGAAAGTCAATATCAAATAAACTAGAAAATGAAAGAAAGTCTTAACACCTTTCATCTAATAATGTTATGCACACAAAGAGCGTACAAAAAATTAAAACACAAAATAATATGTTTGTTAAATGATTAATAAGTAAATGATTTTAACTATTTTTTGGTAAACTACAAGTTAGTTCTTTATCCATCAAATGTAATTTTTTACTAACTTTTTACATACAATTTACAAATATTATTTTACTCTTTTACCCCTACCCCCGGTCCCAAATCCCAACCCACGCACCTCCTTTTACCTTCTTGGTGAAAGCTTCGGGAGGTTCATTAAAGTTTGCACGTCTTTTTGTTAGTGTGACCATACTTTCCTTCAAAGGGCAAAGAAATCCCATGACTTAGGTACATTACTACTTTCACAATAAAATTCATCCCACAAATCCACAATTAATCAAGTCAATTAATTTAAATTTTCTTTTAAAATATAAATAACAATACTTTATTTTCTCTTAATGGTTAGACTGTGTTAAAAGTAGTCTATTTTGACAAGGCATACCGATATGCACCAATTAGTGCAATACCGATACACAATATCGTTTTTTCAAGGTTCAAAATTTTGGATAGTGGACATATCGAAATGCATGTGTTTTGTGTAATGACAGTACGCAAGCATGGCGTCGCAAAAACCTAGTCCAATACGACTAAGGTTTATTTTAGGTCACATATTTACTTTGTATAAATAGCTAGCTTGTTTATTCATTGTAAATATCGGACTATTGTTTCTAGTTTTCAAGACAGATCTAGAGAGGAAGTTCTAGATAGAGAAAACTAGGATTTTATTGTACTCGGGTTTTGATCAAATATTTATTAAGGTCTTTCACTCTAGTGGAGTGCGACAATGTCGATACCACCTTATCTCTTGTCTTTGTTAGTGAGGGTTTTCTTCTTTATTTCTTCATTACTGTTTTCTTGTAGAGCTTTTAATTCATGGTAATTTTGATTACGGTAACATATTGTTTCTTGAATTCCTTCACATTGTATTAATAACTTAATTTAACTGGAGTTTTGCACAACACAATCCACATTTCCACCCGGGGATGGATGGACATAAGGCTTGGGAGGGGGGAGGGGGGAGGGTGTTCATATGCCCCCTCTCACCTACATATAGACTTTTTAATGGACAAGCTTTCAAAGGGCAGAAAATGACAACCCCGCCCCCTCCTCCTTCCGTTTTAACATTTCTTGATGTTTGAGGTCTTATTATTGGCCTTGTGAGTATACTTAACGATATTTGTTTTCTAATCATATACTCTCTTGATTTCAAGTTAAAGACTTCACAATTTTTTTATGTCTCAATTCAGAGTTTTGATTCAATTTTAGAATATAATCAATGTATCATAATTTATAGTATATGTAAATTTTATTTTCAATCATTGATTATGTTGAAAATAGTTTATTCTAGAAAATAAGTATGTGAAAGAAAAACTGAACTTTTAATTTAAAACGAACGAAGTAATACATAATTATGATTAAATAAACTTTCCCTAATATACATTTTGACCCACTAAAAATCAATTAAAATAATAAGTTTTAGAAAAATTGTTGCAAATTAACATGATTTCTCTATCTATTGTGTTAGAAAAAGTATATAACTATGTTGAATTGATGCCCCTCCTCACGTAAGTTTATAGCTTCGTCTCTGTTTCCACCCTAGTCTACTACTTAAGCCCCTACATATTGTACATATATTATATAACCTTCTTATAAAAATATTTACTTCAAGAAAACTAAAATAATTAAAAAAAGAGACCAATTGAACAAAATAAGAATGGATTAGAACCAGAACATACATCCTTTGTCCCCCTACCCATAACCCTAATAAATGCAAATATTGAAAGCTATCCCATTAATGTATTAACTGTCGTCTTGAGACCTACCTATAGCAATATATATAGTTCTTCCAAGATTCCTGTGAGTACTTCTCAAAATTAATTAATATTAATCCAACATCCTTGCCCATGGGTAGTTGAATAATTCAATGCCAACTTCAATTCAAAAAATTTCACCACCACCGTTTCTCCTCCCTTCTTGCACCTCAAAATTAAGCTATTCCTAAGCACTACTTATATTTTTAGGCTTGTGTTAACGAGTGGTTTAAAGATATATGTTGACAAGCATTTTAGAAAAGAATAAAGTTTTAATACGCTTTAAGTACGACACAATTTTTTCACGCAGAGCAAGTGTCATTTTCATTTTATAGTATGTTTAATATGTGCTTTTTTAATAAAAGTTAAGATTTTATATTTTAAATGATTGTACATCTTATTCATAAAGTAGTTTGTTTGCTATTATTAGGGAGCAAATTCTGGAATCCCTTAGTCAGTGTAGAGTTAATTAGTACACTTTTTTTTTGAAGCAGAGTTAAATAGCACACTAATCGATGCATATTCTGATAGATCTTTTTAGATATAAATAAATATATAGGACATATATCAATTTATTTGATCAAATTTTAATTTTTGTACCAATTGACATGAAAAACTTGCATTAATTGATGATACAAGTCCTACAATTGATGTATATCTATCACAAGAAGATCGGTACATGTATCAATATTTTTTTTTCAAACGTAGCAACAGGTACACTTGTGGTTCAACTAGGGGAAGAAAAAGGAGGTGAGGAGGACTCGGAACTTCAAATATCTCCCTTAATTAAGAGATCATTTGTACCACTTGATTCGCAAGCCAGGTATTTATGTATCAATGTACGTTGTTTCCGTTATAAATTTATTTGGTCATTTAAATTTATGTAGGTAGTATTGCTATTCTTTCCCTCTCACAAGATAGCCCCTAGATGCTAGAGCTTCACTTTGTATAACATCTTACCACAAATTAAATACCAGCCCATTTCCATCTCTCTCTCTATATATATAACACACATCCTTTTCATTCTTTGTCGTGTGTATTTTACTTACCTATTTAAAGTTAGTGCATCTATTTCACCTTTTGTTCTAAGCATCTTGAAAATTAGTTTACGCAAAAGAGAAATGCCAATGTATCCAAAAATTCATACATGGAGGTGCCTGTGGAATTTAAATGGAGCTGTTAAACGGGATATTGGTCCGGTTCAATAATAAGAAACTTGTGCTCAAAATATTTTAGGTTTTGTGTTTTCTGTTTCTGATTGAGCCGCGCCAATATCACGTGCGACTGCCCCTAAAAAAAGGAAAAGAAAAAGAAAAATCATCCTGTTTTCTTGCTCTTATGCTTCATGTATTATCAAAGGTATTTGCTTCTCTCTGATTCCTTTAATTCTTGTAAAGAATGATTTACAGTTTATTAGTTCATGCTTTCATGTTTCTGTTTTAATCTCAGACAATATAATTGTCGCCATTAAAATTAACGACTACTAGTCGATACTCGACTCCATTTTTTATGTTTTGTAGAATTTGCTCTTGATTGAGGTAGGCCTAAAAATACTAATGTTAACATCAGCATTGTTTAAGCATGAAATTTATTTACTATCATGAGATTTGGTTTTAATTTGTAGTTATATATCTCTGTAAAATGAACTTTGACTTCTAATTTGGGTCGTCTCGAAAGACAATGTAAATCCTAATGTGAGACCGTGGGAGCTATTTTGCAAATAGTCATTTTAGAAAATGTGCACAGGCAAAGAAGAAACGGAATTTGCTAAAAGATTTGGTTGAGAAGTAGATAGTTTTGCTTTCCTTCTGTTTTTTTTTTTATTAATTTCTTTTATTTTTGTAGCAAAAAGAAAAAAATTAGTGCATAAAAGTATCTCCGGTGCAACAATATAAAGTTAGATAATTAAAAGTGGTTTACATATTCATTTAATTGATCATATACAATAATACACAACATAATATATTGAGTATAAGATTAAAGATGATCGAAAAATAACTCGACTAGTTTGAGGAATTTTAAATACAGTCCATATTTTTAAGTATCTTTTGTAGGAAATAGCATCTTCTTAATAAATATTTTTGGAAATGAGATTGTCTATTTTTCTTTTTACTGTGCAGATGCATGGTGAGACTCGATCCGATCTGTAATTTTCAGGTTGACCAAATTCGAGTAAGAGTCTTTTACATTACTGTAAGGTCAATAATTTATGTTAAACTATAGCTCACAAATAATAATGAAAATGAAGAATAGTAAGAGAACAAAAAGTAAATAATGAGACAAAAGATTTTTTGTTTTTTGTAGAGTGATTTTTCTAACTAATGGAGAGTAAGTTTAATTTGGTTTATATCCACTCTTTTGGTAATTAATGGCGAATGTAATTCTATTAATGATGATAGTGATCCTATTTACAATGTATGATAATATAATGGATGCACAAAGAAAAAGTTTTTTAGATAATTTAAATAGTGTGTCACTAATTCTATTTATAGTTGCATAGAACTAGTCGTTTACGAATTATTAATATGTTTATAAGGATCAATCCCCACGATAGTGAAAGCGGGGATGGTGGTTGAAGTGGCCGTTAGTGATAAGGGTTGTAGCTGCTTTTTGCATTTTTATGCCATGTGTCGTACAGTCTTATATTAGATATATAATTGAAATTGCCTTCGGGAACTCGCGCGACACAGTTTTATAAGTTTGTGCTAAAACAATTTTTGTCCCTTCAATTAAATTAACCTACTCGCTCTTAAATTATTTTAATATCGTAACCTGGTGTGATGTATTAAGTTTTAGCCTCTAGCAATTTGGACAAAATGTAAAAATTTAATGTACGTATATTACATGTTTGGAGAAAAAAATGTGTTATACATAATTTCTAATGTGCTCCTTCTTTTTGACTTTAATGGTGAAAAGATCCCTTTCAATCTATTTTGCCTAGAATTGGTTTAGTATATTTCTTATTTGTAGATTCACTATCTATATACTTTGGTGCATTAGCTAGAGTAAGGGAGATATTCTTGTCTGCGTGCAAGCTATATCATCTTTATTGGTAATAGTATCTCCTTAGATCGAGTAAAAGTATTTACAAATTAAATTTGAATATAAATTAAAATATTTACCTAAGAAAGAGAAAAGTGACGATCACCAAATAAAAGAAACCTTCTTGTAATTATTTCTTTTCCTCGACTTTTAAATTTTATAAATGCTTTCATTTCAACGTACTTAATTGTAATTATCCCCTTGGTAATTCAAGACACATAGATAACTCAAATGTTGGTGTATAAAAGAGTTAGGAACACTTTTAACTCCCGAAGTATGCTAGTAGTTTCACTTTTGTTCTTAATGTTTTGATTTGGACGCATTAAACTCCAAAATTTTAAAATTGTTTCAATGTGGTCCAATTAGTAACTTCTGTTAAACTTAACGGAATTAACATGTGGGACCATATAATTTCTATTTCATTTTTCTAGTGAAATTTTGCATCACAATTTCGGATCTCTAGATGATTGAATTTGAAAAAATGTTGAACTACAAAATTGAAGTTCTCAAAATTCTCTTCGTGATACACTTAAAAAACTCATGATTTGGAGTCTCGAGGAAAAAAATTGCTTTAAAAATTATTTGAATTATTTTAGGTATCTTGTCTCACAAATTCAACAAAGTTAAGCAATGTAACCCAATTTTTTTTAATCTCTAAGCTTATTTTCTCCATATCATTTATATTCAAATCGTTTTACACAATTTATGTATTGTCAATTTAATGGTTGTTATACCCAATTACAACTTAATTCTTCTTTTTATTTTTAAGTTTTTTTGTTTTAATATTTTAAAAACTTAATTTTTGAAAATATATAATTAATGGAGGCTAAAAGTTAAATGGACGATAATGATATCCATTCTTCAGGGATATTGGTTTCAGTATATCTAATCAGCCGTTTTACTTTTAGCCTCCCACAATTATAGATTTCCAATAATTAAGTTTTTAAAAGATTAAGCAAAAAAAAATTAAGCTAAAAGAAGAATTAGGCCTAAACTGGATTTATCATCCATTAAATTTGCAATAGTTAAATTGAGTAAAATGATTTGAATGTATATTATATGGAGAAAATAGGTTTAGAGAGAGAAAAAATGAGTTTGCATTTCAATATTTTTTCAAAGATACCTAAAGTGACTCAAATAATTTTTAAAGCATAATTTTCTCCCCGATACTTCGAATCACAGGTTTCTTGAGTGTATCACGAAGATAATTTCAAGAGTTTCAATTTTGCAGTTCAATGTTTTTTCAAATTCGATCATTTAGAAGTCCGAAATTACAATGCAAATTTTCACTAGAAAAATGGAAAAGAAATTAAATGGCCTCCACATGTTAATTCCGTTAAAAAACTTAACGGAAGTTACTAATTGGACTACACTGAAACAATTTTTAAACTTTGGGGTTTAATGCGCCCAAATCGAAACATTAGGAATAAAAGTGAAACTACTAGCATACTTCGAGGATCAAAAGTGTTACTAACTATGTATAAAATGTAAATCTATCCAGAATGGACCCAAAGTAGAAGTTAAAATTATTTAATTGTTGTCTCATCTAATAATTGAAATATTATTTTGTGTACTCTTTGTACGCGTATATATATTGGTCCAACTTTTGCATGTATTGATGTGTGTCATAGTAAAATTATATAGCCAAGATAAGTGATTTTGATGTTCATGATTTGGAGAGGGTTTTCTGGGTCCAGATTAAGTGTTTTTATGTTCCTCTTTGTAAGAATTGTGTGTTAAACATTTATTATTATATATGTATCTTTTTATGTTGTCATCTAGCTTATGTCTCAAATCTCACAATAAAAATTAAGTTTTATTTTTAATCATTCATTAAGTTGTTATTAGTTTGAGAAGTTTTTTTTAAAAAACTTTATCTAAGACAAGAATCTAGTGAATTACTAGGCCAATCCCATAGGGCCCATTTAAATTACAAGCTTCAAAATGTACAATATTTAAGCTTTGTTTGATAGTAACACAGAAAATGAGGTATGCAGTAAGATTAATTCTTACTTTTTGGCTTTTTTCATATAATGTTTTATTTATTTATTTTAATTTTAATTTTTTTGGAGGATGATGAAGAAAAAAAATTCACAAAAAATAAAAAATGATGGATGACACACTCAAAAAATTGAAGACGTGATGAGAAGCATCTCACTACATGCATTAACTTATTTTTCAACTTTTCACACAATCAATTATTTTTTCTATTATTTTTTGTGTTACTATCAAATGAAGTCATAAATGTGTACAAAAATTCTTTCAAAATTCGCACAAAATGATTTATTATGATTCAATAATAGTTGAATTTTTATCTTTGAGATTGTTAATTAGTTGGTATCTATGTGATGGAGTGACTCAAGATTTTGATGGTTGTTCATTTTTTAGTTTTTCCATATCCTAATTTTGTATCTTTTGCAGTTTGTGTGAAAGTGAGATGGGAACAGTTTGTTAATTAAATGATTTGGAAGCCAAGCAAAGGCCCAAGGTTCTAATCAAAAATTTCCACAGCAACTACACATTGACAATACCCAACTACAATATTCTTTGGATCGTGTTTGGTTACCTAACCAAAATCAGTGGAAACTAACTTTTGATTTGTCTCCACAAGTTGTTGAAAAATAAATTTTGTATTGAACATATATATATATATATGTTCCCAATTTAGTAAATCAATTGATACTTGTGGTTTCCAAAAGAAGAAATATATAATATTTCAATTTAGAATGGGTATAATACTGCATTTGCAATCGATGAGATTTGAATTTGGAATTTCTAATATTAGTGCCAAAGAAATGAGTTCTGCCAAAATGAATATGTTACCACCGCGCGCATATTGTGCTAGTACTGACTAGCTCGTTTGCTTTGGTATAAGACAAAATTGCTTTGATAATTGCAAGGTTGATGTAAGTTGAATTTTTAGGACAAAAATGAAAAAACGGTGAATTTTCGTAGCTTCTAATATTGCAAATCTAAGATAGGATTCGAATATCACTGTCACATTTTTTAATTGCTAATATTTTTCGTTACACATTCTTTTCATTAAAAATATGCTCACAACTAAATTCAAACATTTGTTTTGAATAAAGATGAATGTGTGCTCAACTACTAGGTTGTACTTTAGTTCATCTCTTTTTATTTAAATTAGATATATATGAAACAAGAATATAAGCTTGGTATTTATTCTTTTGGTTTGTTATTTCAACATCTTTTTATATTCTTCCGCAAAGCAAAAAGCCCAAAGCAGAGTACCTTCATCACCACAATATGCAAAACAACTCATTGAAAAAAATACTTGAAGACAAGAACAGCAAAAAGCCACAAAAAGAGATGATTTTATTAAAACCTCACTAAACATTGATTGTGATCAACTTACATTTTGGCCCTCTAAGCAGTAAAAAAATTTGGTGTCAAGAGCTGCTAATTTGCTACCAAAAGGTTTGCGTAGCACAGCACAGCCTCTCTCTCCTCCCACCCTGTGTATATAACATGTATTCTCTACTCACAAAAAAGGAAAAAAAAAAACTACTAGTGCTTAATCTCAACATATATATCCTTCTTGAGTTTGGAAGGAGGAAAAATCGGAATTGTAATCAGCTGAATATACTACTCATCAATACAGTCGGTATGAATAACCAGTAGATGTGGTATTGCTTTGCAATGAAAAGTGAGCTCAGTTTCAAAAAGCAGCTTTCCACACGGCATTCTCACCCTCGCCGCACCGCCTATGGACCTCCTTGATCCTATCAACAGACCGGCAAATCCCGGCGCACGTCCAATCAAATGATGCCACGCATATATTTCCTGCTTGTGCCTTCCACTCGCAATCTGCATCAAAAGTTAACCTTGCTATCAAACAAATATTTGATTATCCGTCTGTGTTAAATTAAGATTAGTCTTATTTTCCTTTTTCAGACAACTCAATTTAACAATCATATGACTCATATTTTATTTCTAAGACATAAACAATGTACCAAATATAGGAAATCAGTCTCCCTCTCCCTCTGTAACTTTTAAGTTTTAAATGCTATGATTAATGACCCCACGAGGTGGGTACAAAGAATGGGACATTAGAGAAGCACAAAATAGAGTACTCAATGAGTCAATAATGGGCTATACGAAGTTAGAATATTATCCTCCCATTTACAACATTAAAAGATGGCCAGTAATGTAGTTGTCAAGTGCAATTAATTGTCTGTGGCCCAAGCTTTATATGCCCTGAATGGGGATCAATCCCCACATGGCTTACACTCGATTTTTTCTTTCTACAAACTTACTTTTTACCACATTTTTATTATAAATTCATTCCCTACATTCCAAAAACATAACACCTATCGCGCTATTAATCAGTGACTCATACGAATTGTACTATTTGTTTTTTGGTTTGTGGTGGTCATTTTTTGTCACATGATTTCGCATTTTGGAAATTCCCGGACAGTGAAAACAGAAAACGAAGCAGTTCAAATTGTTTTCAATGTAAAAGGTTTTTTCATGCAAATGAAAACAATGGATCTGTTGGGTTGGCATGATGAAAATCAAATATACTAATTTCTAGTGTACAGTTTGTTTAAATTTGCATCAGTGTAAAATAAATTACAGTCTTTTCATTTATAACGTCAATCAAACGTGCTGTAAATTTCGTGCTAAGTTTAAAGATTTTACCGGGTGGAGTTCCACAACATAGTCTCCTGTCATCAATATGCTCCACATCAAGCCCAATAAACCAAGATCCCAACGAAACATCCTCGTTAGCATACTTGTGTAGTACATGCCTGAGATAAATTTAATTTCAAACCGATAATTGTCTAATCCGGGTTATTTTAAAAAATAAATTCCTCTGCTTTTCAACTTTAAAATGCGGACTTACTGGTTTACTGAGATATAAGAAGCCAAATCTTTTGAAATCGCGTATAATTGTCCTGTGGCATGACGAAAATACTTGTTACCCGATTCCCCGAATTTCCAGTACTCAGGTTCATGGTACCTCACTCCTCTGTTTCATTAAATGTGTAAGTAAGAGATTATAAGTTTCTCAAAATCATGTGTGGTTGTACATTACGCTCTTAGAGTTATACAAAGATGTACTCACTTTTGAGCAAGGACCGGACCAGATTTCATGCATCCAACATATACCCGCGGTTTTTTCCGGTGTCTAGCTAAAGTTTCTCCTAGTGTTGCTGCAAGAGATATTAAAATATAAGAACTTAATTAAAAGAAGATAATATGATATAAATACTTCATGAATTATAAAAAGAAAGAATTGAAAATAAATATGTTCAAATCCTTATTGAAAATGAGTATGGTCGCTTGTACCATTCACTAGTCAATTAATATGGTAAGACCTTAAATAAAGATGTATATGTCCCAATTTCAAAGGGGTTGTTTCCCAAAACTAAAAGTTCCATCAACGCATTGGTTAAAGATAATGCATTGATACAACATCATTTAAGTCATTTTTTAGTCCTATAGAATCACTCCTAATCTAAACACAATCAATACTAAAGAAATATAGCTTATTTACTATTGTAATGGTACACTAATTATGTCTCATAAAAAAAGATTAAGAACTCTTAATCAGAGTGCAAATTAAATTAGGTGGGCCGTCAATGTTTTTGGATTTTAAGATATCATTATCAATGAAAGAAAAATGAAGTCAATCTCAGTTATATAAATAGATATATAATATTATGTTAGATTAACTTTTTACCTATATTTACATGGACATCATCATCAACCTTGATATAGAACTCAGCATCCCACAAAGCAACAGCAGTAGCAAAATAGATCTTTGTCTTGGAAGAAAGTTCAAGGTAACCCTCAACATGATCCTTTCATATGACAAATTAACACAAACAATTCAGGATTTTATTCGAAGCAAGCATAATATGTCCCGAAAAGAAAATCAAGACGACTTCTAATTTGGGATATCCCAGAATAGCGAATTCTTAATTTGGAATAGAAGAACTGCAAAGTATTACCAGCCTCAAGAAATCTCCATGTTTTCTGTCCTCTGCTTCGATAGCTCTGTCCAGTATACCTCCTACTGTGGCACTGATAATGGAGAAAAAAAAACAGTTGATGAAAAAAAACATATGCGTATATATATTACCATATATTAAGAGAAAGTTCCACCTTTTGGTACGTACACGAATTTACGAAATTTCCCTTTATTAATTTTGAAAAATAAATACTATTGCAACTTTACTACTTGATCAAGCATGATCATATTACCATAAGAGATTTAAAACGATTTAATTATCAAGAATTACCAGGTCCAATATTGCAAACACATGTAGTATGCCACATGTTTTAGTGTATATATGTATGCATCTTATCACCACTGAAGAAACAAGAGCCTTACCTATGACCAATGACAAAGCGAATTATAATGCCCTTTTCTTCCTCTAATTTGCGTCTTTTTTCACCTATTTTCATAGATTAAGAAGAAACAGTACCAATAAATCAGTTTCAAACAAACACCCGAGAATTACATAAGAATAACAAGTTGTGATGAAATCAAAATAAAATCAGTGGATTCGCCATAATAAAACCTTGAGGCATCCATGTAGCACGAATGGAATCTCTCCTTTTTCGGCTACTAAAAGCAGTGTTAATTCCTACAACCATAAGATTTTTTCTCCTCACTGGCTTTGAATCTTCTGATGATTGAGGAGATCCACTCAAAATAGATTCCTGTGCGGCCCTTGCGGCAGCTAATTCCATCTCTAAATTCGATATAGTTTTATCTAATGTCCTACATAAAAGAATGTACTATCATGAGAACTACATTCATTTCAGTAGAAATTAAAAGTTAACCATATAAATAAGTAAAATAGATATATATAGAAGAAGCAGAACTTACTTTATGGCATGATGAGTCTTTGAAACTTCCCCAAAAATGGCATTAGATTCGCGCTTTACATCCTTCAAATGCAACTAGAGTGACCCATTCAATTAGATTGTGACATAATAAATTCTGACATCGAATATGAACAGAGTAATTCTACATAGATACACATTTTGTAGTAAACAAAAAGAAAATAACAAGTGATGAGGCATGGATACACTGGTACGCTTGAGGTCCACCATCCAAAAATTTCATACTAGCACTAATAGTACTTTCTCAATATTAAAGGCATGCAAAGATGTTAACTAAATTCTATATATTTGTATGTGTTTTATATAGATACGAAAATAACTATAACGTAGGGGTATTTCTCCAATTTACCACCTAGTAAATGCACCCCTAAGCCAAACTAAAACGTTTGATCAATGCATTCATGTCACATTAGCTCATCAGTTTCTGCGTGAGCATTAAATTATTCGGGTAAATAAAGAGACAAATGAAGAAGAGAATGAAAGTACACACCATTTTTGGATCACAACCTTCATAAACCAACTTTAGGCTTTCAGCTTCTACTGCTGTTGTTGTTCTTGTGAGTCCTTTAGATTCAGGAACTGCCCACATTCTGCCACGAAAATTTAACTTATTTAAAACATAGCCCATCATATCTCAAAAATAGCAATCTGTACAATCATTTAAACTACAATTGACCTATTACATTCTCAACCAAGAGGAAAAAGAAAAAACAAAGGGTAAAATTCAAAACAAAATTGCAATCGAAAGATTCATTAAAGTAAAAAAAAAAAAAAGCTTTTGTTGAAAATTATATGGTCCACGAAAATTAAAAGGGAAAGTGAAAATTTTGGGGTCTTTTTGTAGTAGAGCTACAAAAATGGGAAAAAGGGAAAAAAATGGCACAACCTTTAATACATGTATTGATCATAGTATAAAAAGTTATATATCGCATTCACTAATAATAATCAAATATCAGAAAATTGAGTAAAGGCTATGAAACAAGAATTACTCACATCAATCCTAAAACTTCTGTACTAAAGTAATTGTCCAAATAAAATAAAGGTACTTAATTAAAAAAATTATTATAGATATATGTTCCTATTAGATCTGTAACTCTTAGCCGGCAAATGGGCAATTGCATATGATAATAGATACAACTATATAAAGTACAATTAACTAACAAAAGTACCCTCAAAAACCATTTGTCCTTAAATAATTAAAAGCTAAACCAAAAACAGAGTCAAGAATTCTCCAAATATCAATCAAAATGCTTTGGAAAAAAATAAATTTATTGCTTTCCCAATTCATACAATCATATAAATCCACAAACCAACCTATATAATAATCCAATCAAGAACTGATTTTCAAGAAATTGGTAGAAAATAGCTCAAACCCATTTGACAGAATTGACTGAATTCACAATTAATCAAAAACACACTAAAAATCAAGCAATTGAACTAGAATTGGAAAAGTTGTAAGAGATATATACCTAGTAGTGAAGAGCAATCCACAACAAAAGCTGCCTAAGCAGAGCAAAAGGGTCCATTTTTGAGATATAACACTTCTTGAAGGTTGCTCTCCTCTGCTCTTGAGAGACATCTTTTGTACAAATTCTCTCTTATTATTTCTCAATCACCCGATAGTTTTCTCAATTGAAAACCATGAGAATTTAGGAACGGACTCAATTTGAAAGTGATTTTGAGAAGGAATGAAAACAGAGGAAGAAAGAGGGGAAGAGAATTTGGGAGTATGGGAATATATAAAAGGGATGCTCTGTTTTTACTTCTGGTCTGTTCCCTTTTTTATCCTTTGCTTTGGTTCCTCTCTCTCCCTTTTTCTTAAAAAATGTGATATATAAATTGTGATGGTAGCACTAAATACGTCCACATATATATATTAGTCTAAAATTATTAATATCTAACGTGTAAAAGTGATGATTAAGTACAAGAATTGTTCCATTAATTTATTTATTATCGATGCATCTATTTGAAAAATAATTTCGGAAACATTCTAAATTCGAATTTTGAAAGATATAAAATTAGAGTGCCTCAAGTTTAGGGATCAAACAAGAGCAAAACTATTATGACTAACATCAGACTTTAATTTATGAGCAAAAATAAATCATATATTTAATTTATTATTATTAAAAAAAATTAATCAATAAATAATTAATTGTTTCACTATTTTATGTCGACTTAAAAAGACTCTCTCTCTAGATTGTTTCTCTCTCCACACCACACTTTGCAGGGAAGAGACGTGGAATAGAAGTGAGAGGACCTGCTAACTCCCAATGTGAAATGACCAAAGTGTCCTTGCGTATTAAAATGCGTCTGGTGTAACTGTAAAACGAGAGACAGTTTGAATACGGTGACATAAATATAAATACCCCACTTGTACTTGTACTCTACTACCACCACTACTACTACTACCGTAGGTTTATTTAATTTAATTTAATTTAATTGGGGTCAGAGAGTTTTTTTTTTTTTTTTTTTTTTTTTCATGGGACATTCTGGTTAATTTTCATGCATTTCGACTAACTTCATTCACAATGTGTCTATCGTTAACCAAATATTATATATTTATTGCTGACCAAGTATTATTTTAATAATATTAAAAATTAATCTTAAAAATTTTAAATCAACCTCAAAATTATCTCAATAATAATAATCTTATACCGGTTAAGAGGTTTAATTATTAGAGTTGGGGGAGTTAAATTCGTTTGAGAGACAAAATGCTACTCTGACAGTAGATCACATGGAAAGTTATCAATGTGAGCCCAGTTTGTCACATGTGTGCCCATCTCACATATACCTAGGGGTGGGAAAATGTACCAATAATACCGTACCAACTTGTACCAAACCGAACCATTACCAAAATATACCGAAATTTGGTAATGGTACAATACCAATCGGTATTGTACCATACCGAATTTTTTTGGTACGGCACCGGTACTCAAACTATTACCGACGGTATTACCGTACCGAAATTTTGGTATACCACGGTATACCGTACCGAACCGAACCAAGTGTGCCAATTTTACCAAAAACTAAATTACCAAATTAATACCAAGTCTAATTATTTATATATTTGTGTATTTCAGTATTTATATATTTGTGTATAGACTATAGAGTATAATTGTTAAGTATGAAAATAAATAAAAAACAATCAATAATGTAATCAGCAATCTATGTATTTGTATATTTATTAATTTATTATACCTGTAATTTGGTATTTTTAATCTGTGTAATAAAGACATATATATATATATATATATATATATATATATATATGTTTATTAATTGCATTAGCAATAAACAATAGATGCTAGAAAAAGGAGAGATTTACAATGCATAGGAATAGGAGTATATTAAGCATGCATCAGTTGTTAGTTGATTAAATTGAAATGACTTGATTACAATTTAACATTATTGACCACTTATGAAGGATTTTGTTTGCTTTGTTTTCTATTTTTTTATTTTTAAATAATGATAAGATGACCTTGTTTGACAAATTATAAATGATTTGATGGTTGTATTCATTTTCAGTTTGATAGTAAATAAGTACCTTAAAATGTTTGAATTAAAATTGTTAATAGTAGTTAAAAAACAATTGGTTAAATAAGTTGGTATATGGAAAGTGCGTAAGAGCATCTATTATTGAATATATTATTAAAATGTGAGTTTATTTTTCCAATAATTAAAATTGTGGGATCTATTATTTGTATAATTGGATTAGTGTTTATAGACCGTTAAGGGTATGCAATCGTCTTTTTTTTTTTTTTTAGGATTGATTTTTTGGTAATGTATCGTACCAATCCGTACCATACCAATATTTTGGTATACCAAAGTTCGGTATACGAAGTTTTGGTATGGTAATGGTAATAGATTTTGGCGTACCGAACGGTACGGTATCGGTATACGGTATGGTACGGTATTATACCAAATCCACCCCTACATATACCTATCACATGGTTTCTTTTCTTCTTTTTTTTTAACAATAAAGTAAATGGAAAAGAAATTTAAAGCACGTGATGTATATTAGTGTTTTCATGAGTAGCGGATACAATCATTTAAATTTTGGTCGATAAAATATTCACCCAAATTAAAAAAATGTTATGAGTTTGAATCTCATTTGAAATAAATCTTTTATTTTGTTATTATTATAATAAGAAGAAAATATCTAACATTCTTTCTTTTTGTAAAAAAAAAAAAAAAAGAAGAAAAATATAAGTAATAGATCTTTCTCCTCCATACATCTGCCACTAGTTTTCATATTAGAGCATCAAAACCTTCATTTATGAGGATGAATTTGAGACCTTGATACATCCGCACCCTCAATTTCTCATTCTCACTTGCACTTGTACGACTTACCGGTCACTTTATTCTTTTATATAAAATAACATAATCTTATCAATTACTCACTTATGCATATGCTCCGGGAAAGAAAAAAAAAAAAAGCACACAAAAAATAATTACAAAAAATTACTCCCTCCATCAAATAAAGAGTCCAGTATATCTACATATGTTTTTAAAAAATGCCCTAATTTTAATTGAATCAATACTTCATAACATAATTGGTTTGACTTCATGAAATTTATTAGATAGATTATGTTATAAAAATAACATTAATTTTTAGTTTTTTTTCAAAAATAATGTTTTAATTAGAAGAAATAAACATTGTCACATCAAATAAAATAACAAAAACTCTAAAACATACGAAGTATTGTTTATGCAGAAAAGGGAATCTAGTTGAGAACTACATAAAAAAACCAGCTAACAAGCACATGAAGCCAATATATTTTCTAGATGGTTAATGAATAGTAACTTTTGACATATGTGTAATCATTGTACACCATGTTAGAACCCCCCCCCCCCCCCCCCCCTCTCCCCCCCCCCTAATATGAGCTCTCTAATAAGTCAATGAACGTATGTAATACTACTCAATTCACCACATAGGGTACGTTGACCAGAGGGAAGGCTAGGTCTATACTCTATAGCCATTGGCTAGAAACAAGTTGTTGTTAGATATGTATGCACACACACATAGAGGCTATAAATTATCATTTCATGTCTTAAATGGAACCTATAACCTTATGGTTTCTAACCTTAATCATATTCCTTGTATACCATAGAAATCTCTCAAAAAAGGGCCATTATCCATCTTTAAAAGGCTATATAGCTAGATGGTGATCATGACATACTAAATTTGTTGTTTTTGTGAAAGTACTTTTGGTTCAATGTTCTTAACACTTCAAAAAAACATTTTAAAGTGTTAACATAAGTGTTAAAAATTATAATCATGTACAAGGCCAGTCGCAAGTTATATATGAACTTGTGCATAAATTAAACTTTGAGGTATTTATTATTTATTGGCCACACAATAAAAATATATGTTTTGACCTTTATTAATTCTAATGAACTACTTATAATATTTGGCTTCTTAATAAAGCTAAAAAGACATGCAGTGTAATTGGGGCATGGGGGGTTATGCACCTTGAATATCTCATGGATGTTCTTGATATCATAGTGAAATGTCAAAATTAGATCTGTCAATAAATCATGTCATATCACTACTTCTTTCAAAGAATGCTCAACTCATACTCACATTGTTATGAACCGTATCATTTCCTGAAAATTTGTTTATATATACATAATAGACGATTTAACTTTGGAAAGGTCTATGTGTTTTAAATAAAAAAGATGCTTTTTTAAATTTTTTGATGAAATATTGTGAAAGTTATTTCCATAATAATTAGATCATCTCAACGAAATTTTATCAAAAAAATTCAACTAGAAAGTGGGTGAATCAAAAAATTGATATGTATGTACATTTTTTTTCCTAGTTTATTTTTTTTTTTGACAAAGTGTAGTAAAAAGTGTCAACTCGTTAATCAAAAAAAGAAAAAAAAAATTAAAACTAAACTCTGTGTGTATAAATTGATACTCCTAAGTGCCAAGGATCACAATTACTTTTGGTGCATGAAACTCGTAATAACCAAAATCTGTCACATTTTGTAAATATATGCTAATAATATATTTGTTAATAAGAATTATTGTCTATAATAATGTCCACTTATCCACATCAAATTTAATAATTTTATGTCGGTCCAGCTAAAATACAAAATAACCTAAGTTTAACGTAGCTAGATTCTCGAAACTCTTATCTAAGACGTAGGAAAGAGGAAGATTAAACCTTATCAAAAGGGAATAATAATAATTAAATAAAAGTACTATTTATTATTACAAAACTAAATTAAGTTTATCATATGAATCAAGAGGAATAAAGTACGAATACCAAGACCCAAGTGCTTGGATTTGGACCAAGAATAATGTGATTGGTGTTTAGTGGCACGTGATTAACCCAGCGGGGCGGCAAGTAATGGGAGGCAGAATGGCACGTGATTGAGATCTAGCTAGCTGACACGTGGAGGTTACAGGTGGACATGTGTCCTCCCTAGACCACCTTACCACGTGGAATACTCTGAAAAGTCTGCAAAAAGTTTTTGGTCCTCACTTCCGATCCTAGCTCCTACATGAACATGCCATCATTTTTATGAATTTTGTGACTTCACTTCACTGCTAATAAAAGGTATATATACATTCACGTAATTTCACAATTTTTTGGTTGCATTATTAACGAGTTGTGCAGAGTGGACAATTGCGCATGATCAATTTTAAAAATGCATAAAGTGATAAATCTATTTCTGTCTCTTTTCCATTAATTAATCATATTTTTTGTGGAAAATGGCCAAATATACATGATTTAATTAAATTCTGCATAATCAAGAATCTTATCTTCTACACAGTATTCTTAATAAGATCATAGATTTTGTAATTTATACATGGGTCAAATATTTTAAAACGCCATTGAAAAACTAGTCCAAAAAGTGTCTTGTATATGAAAAAAAATGATTCTCCATTTTAATTTTTGTACAGATATGTCAATAATATTATGTTTAACTAGATATAATTGCTAAATCTTTAGCACTGTTAGTATAATAGATGGATTAGACACTTAATTTTGCGCAATGCATGTGTGTCTTGTTTCTATGCGTGTTTCGTATAATTTAAAATGGGAAAAAGAAAAAGATATAAGCATTGGTCTGATGGCCAGGTTTAAACTGTGAAAAAAGTTTTTTTTTTCCAAAAAAAATGAACAAAGCTGAAAATTCCAAATTTTGTGCATAATTGCTCAATCAGGCGAGTTTTTTTTTTTTATACACGTTATTGCACGGCAATACTAAATACATTAATGACTTGTTTGGTTCAAGATTTAAACCATTCCGGGAATACTAAATTCCATTCCAAAACGATTCCTGCGTTTGGTTCAAGTTTTAAATCCAGAATAAATGATTCGAGGAACAAATCTTTCCCCCCAAGTTCTCCCATTTAAATCATAAGGAATAAACCATTACCAATTGATATCTTTTTTAATTTTTCATGTTAGAACTAAAATAACACTCTTCGTTAGGGGTGTTTTCGGTTTTGGTCGGGGTAGAATCTAGGGTACCCCAAACCCTCCCCAAACTTTGTAATTCGGTTTCGGTTTTTGTACCTATGAAATCCAAACCCTCCCCAAATTATTCGGTTTCGGTCCGGTTTGGTCTCATTCGGTTTTTTTTTTATTTCAAAATTTTAGATTTTTATCAAAAATCTAATGAATAATATTTTTTTCACTCAAAAGGCGCTAGAAAAAAATTATATAATGTATTTATTTTAATAATTAGTAATTTGTAATTATTTATAAATATAAATAATGAAGGGCCTATTTTTAATTGGTAATTAGTGTAAGAGGCCTATTTTGTTTTATATTTTAAATGAATGTATTTGAATAAATTTAAATATCATTTAATAATAAAAACATGTTATGTATTACCTTTTTTTTTGAAATTTTCACAAAAAATATGACTGCAAAAACAATAAAATATGAACTGCAAAGTTCATATTGCAGTGAAATATACTGCAATATGAACTTTGCACTAAAAATATGGACTGCAAATTCACTGCAGTAAAATATGGACTGCAATATGAACTTTGCACTAAAAATATGGACTGCAAAGTTCAATTGCAGTGAAATATGGACTGCAAAGTTCATATTGCAGTGAAATATAGACTGCAAAGTTCAATTGCAGTCCATATTTTAATGCATATTGATATTGCTTTAGTTTATTTTAAGGGTTGGGATGTCATTTTATAATGAAAAAAAAAGACACATGTCATATTATCAATAAAATAAAAAATAGGCCCTTTATTTTAAAAAAAATTATTCATTGGCCTTAGTGTGAAAATCTTTCTCTAATAAGCCTTTTTTTTTAATTGCCCCTTTATATAATGTAAATGTTGTAAGAAAGTTTCCTTTTTTATTTTCAACGTATTGTAAGACAACTTAAATAATTACATTAAGTTAGCAAATATTTTTTTTTAAAAGATTCGGTTTTTTTGGTCCAATTCGGGGACCCCGAATCCCCAATCCATACCGACCCAAATCAATCGGTTTTGGTTTCGGTTTTTTATTTCGGTTTCGGTTTTTTTTTCGGTTCGGGAAATTTCGGATCACAACGGATCGGTTCGGTTCGGTTCGTTCGTTCGGTTTTCGGATTTCTGACAACACCCCTACTCTTCGTTGTGAATAAATAATTCTTTTTCCATCTGTGTATGAAAATATTGTTTGAAACTTTTTTTTTTAGTTATGCTGATGCACAAAAATGAAAAAAAACAATTTGGAACTTTTTTCTTTTCTTTTTTCTTGTTGTAATTTTTTTTTAATTACAAAAATTGTAATTTTTGTAGGATAGTTATTAGCTAGGTATGTGTAATTTTTGTAATTTATTATAGTAAGTCTCTTTTGAAAAATTAGTAGGTGATATCTTCTCATCTTATAAAAAGAAGAGTATTTTTGTAATTGATACTTTATTCCATTTATATTCCCGGTTGAACCAAACATCGGCATGGCATCCTAGATGTCAGGAAAAAAAAATTTAAGAATCAAGTATGCCCATTTTATTCCCAAAATTCGAACCAAATGAACCCTAAGGTGTTTTAGCCTGAAGGGGAGGGAGAAGGATCAAACTGATGACTCTGAGGTTGGTTATACAACTTTGTTACTGCATTACTATCCACATTCTCCATCTAAATCCGTCTCTCCCCTATCACAAATACATTTCCTTAATTTACTTCATATTTTCATTTTGTGATTTTATCTAAATATCAAAGAAAAACTTTAAATTCTTATATTAATAAATTTGTTTATGCATGTTTTCTCCCATCAAATTTGTTTGAAATCTCCACTTTTAAGGAGTAATAATAATAAGATAATAATAAAATCGGCATTAAATGGAAAGCTCCATAAATAAAATAAAATAAAATAGATTAAGCCAGTTATTTTGGGGTGAATATTATCGAAAACATGCACCTTGAACTTACCTCCAAGATTTTTGTAAAATTATTATTTATATTAGAGTTTGCAGTGAATCTCTTTAAACAAAAATACTCTGAACTATTTTTAAAACTTTGTAATATTAAAATAGCAGATTAAACTCCGTTGCCGAAAGGAGTGCGTTGGTCGGCTTGGCCTTTAAAAGTAATTAATTATTGGCTTATAAATTTATAAAATTTTATTATTAATGGATTATTTTAATATTGATGAACTTATAATAAGGTCAAATATATTTACTCGCACTCCAAAAATACTCTTGTTTCTGTTTAGTAAGAATAATTTTACTTTCAGTTGTTTTAATTTAATACTCTATTTTTGTTTCGGAACATAATCATGTATTACATTTTATGATAAGAAATAAATCTTAAAGACAATATACTAAATAAAATTAGTATTATTCTTAACATTAATAATTAGACGGTGAGAGTAATTTTTAATTTTTTTTTTATTGTTGATATTTGATTTTTAGAAATTATTAGAGTGGAAAAGAAGCAAACATTTGAGCTCATCACCAATAGTAACTCAAATCTCAATGATGTGAATGACCTTCTTATTTTGGAAAGGATGCCTTTTTAATAACTTACCACTACCCACTGTGTTCTTATTCTTGTCATCCATGATTATAGTGAACTAGTAATGCTAACTTTAATTTCATAATACTCCCTTTAACAGTTCAATTTTTGTTTTAATACTTTTAAAAATAAATAATGTTAATGTGTATTTTAAGGGTATATATATGTTAAATACCTATATATGAAAACATAAAGTTCTAACATATATTAAATTAGGCAGAGATTTTCATACAATATTATTCTTTTTATTCATAGTATATTTATTATGTATTCTTGGGACACGTTAACATTTTTCTTTGAATATACTACTTTTAGGTTAGTAATTTAGTCTAAATAGTAAATGTGCATGGCAACATGGACTTGGAAGATTCATGTTTATGATTTTCTTTGCTATTGTAGTAAATAATTAAAGAAATTTAGACCTTCTATTTTTTTCGAAAATATATACTCATTTCAATCTTTTATTTTTTTAAGAAAAACGGCCAGTTGTCCATTAAATTAAATCTTCAAGACAAAGATTTCTCAACCAGCTTAAAAACAAGGAGCCCCAAGTCTCTAAAATTATGAGAAAACGCAAGAAGAAGCAATAGAATGGGAAACACTATTGCCCTCTCTTTATATAATTGAAATATCACCCTCTGAATATGCATAAGCCAACCTAATTAATAGTCAATAATATTACTTATTTTTTATTATAAGATTTGATACGTTGATCAATTATATGACTTAAAGGAAAATGAAACTATTAATTTGGGACATTTTCAATAAAAGAGAGTAAATATATTGTTCAATTATCGTAGTTGAATTTCAAGATAAGCGTTTTCAATTGTCTGTGTACACATACATGTCTGGTAAAAGTGTATTAAGAAAAATTGTTGTGAGCCAAGTTTACACAAGATTACGATTTTTTATGTATTTAATTTAGATCTTTCATTTAATTTGGTGATTTCATTCATCTATCAGTATTTAGTAAATTGGTCATTTCGTTTATTATTTTCTTTTCATGTGAAACTTGGGTTCATAACATTCCACCACAATGTTTAGAAAACTGTCGTTCATGAAGGCCCACTTTGATGACACATGCCCATTAATAGCCTTTCCCACTTTAATAACTTCATTCATGTACCAGTATTCAATATCTTAACCGTAAATGCAAGAACATTTTCACTATATTCGATCTTATATCCGACTTATAATTTTGTCACATTACGTCAAATTCCATACCCAGAAGAGAGCCTACTCTAATATAATAGAATTTGCCTATGTATAGTGATTCTCCATATCTCTCACACCTTTTTCTATCCCGAAAGAAAAGGCAAGTCATGATGATTCTCCATATCTCTATACCTTTAACCTTTTCTCCTAACCACACCTAATCCTAGGTTGAACTCATTGTTAATGATAAACACTTTCACATGGGCCACAAAAAAAAAATTTGGTGGTTGAACACATTTTTTTTTTAACTTTTTTTCGTGTAGAAAATAATATATATATATATATATATATACCTTGCTTGTAAGTTGTAGAAGTTGCTGTCACTTTAGTGCACCAGAAGCTCTCGTATGGGCAATTTTAAGGCTTTAAGCAATGCAGAAAGGCTGCCAATGCACCAAATCAACCATGTGCTCCCTTTCCCTCTCCTTCCCCCTCACAATTGGAAAGTATAATGTCCCTATTTGGGGTCTTTTTTGAATGAGACACCCTAACTGTATTTTTTTACCCTATTTACTACACCCATCTAAATAAACCAGATTCAGTGCAGGATGAATAACTGCACACAACCTTTAAAGACTTCTTCTCTTTCTTGTTTTTTTAATGTAACCTTTGAAGACTTTTTTGCCTTACGAAAGCGACCCATTACAGGATTAGGGAAGGATCAGTCGAACAACGCATATGCGCCTCCGGACACTCTTACGATTGAACCAAAAAAAAAAGGACGTGACCCGTTATCTTACACAACATCAAAATTTGAGCCCAATACGTTGTATATCAAGAAATGGCCCTCTATTTTAATTTATGCACAAGATCTTAAAGTAAAAGGCAAAGGTTATTTTTATATTTTAGCATTAAAAAATGGTTACAATCAAATCTTGTATAATTAATGTGGCATTTGATAATGTTGTAGCAAGAAAGTTGCGAAATGGTCAATTCGTTGACTACACACAAGGTGAGAGAAGTCGAAACAATATCAAAATCCATGTGCCATTCTTCATTACATATAACCCTTCACGTAGAAGCACTACTAGAAGGAAAATTATCGAAAATGGAAAGCAACGCAAAATTACCCATGTCATGTTGTTCTTACAAGAATCACGGTAAGGGTTGTGTAATCAAAAGCTTTCGCATAGTAATATTGCATATCTTATGACAAAAATCCATTCAAAGAGCAACACGAATCATTTATAGGCTATAAGTCATCTGTTCCACACGATAAATTGCTTCACATTTACGGATTTTCAATTTTTACGTAGGACAGGTGAAGTGACACTAGGCTCGAAGCATAAATTTGTGAGTGCTCAAGTATACCATGATTCATCCTCTTTCTTTTTGGTGAACATACAACGCTCAAAAAGCTCAAAAAAGTAAACGTCGTTAATACAAGGAAATAGCGAAATAGCAAATGAATGAGATTACCAATTTCATGATGGGAAAATTAATTATGTAATGAAACACAAATATTTTTGTACATTTTGTAAATAATTTAGCATCCAGAGCAAGTACATCTTCAAGGATCATTTATAGGTTTTGCATCAACTCACTTCAATTCTAATGCAGAAATTTCACAATCTGAAATGAAGAGCATTGGTCCTCTGTTTTTTTCTTAGGTTGATGAGACTCGATATTAAGAAAGGAAATTAGCATGAAAAGATAAGTAGTTACATTCCAATTGGGTCATTTATAGCTGCATAAAAGTGCATATATGAGTCGTTTAACCACCAAAGATCGACGATCATGGACCACACTACTTGTGCACAGTGTTTAGATAATACGTAGGTCCTATATTTAGAGGCAAGATGTATATCATCAAGTATTAATATCCACAGATGCTCAGGGCAAAAATTTACACTCCTGAAAAAGAAAACCCACAATTTAGGTCACTATTCCTCAGGATTTGTGAAAACTCTGGGAAAACTCAGACCTCGAACATATATTTTCCCTCATGTTCGGTAAAACGTGACATTTTTCCCTTGCTAATTAATGGCGTACTTACAAAAACAGTTTTCCTTACAAAGCTTCAACTGCCCATCCTCGCGATTTTAACCACCAAGTTCCATCTCGTCACAAATAAATTCAAACCTGAGATTTGGGTTGTTAACTGCCAAATCAAAATCAAAAGGAGAAGATTCTATTAGACCAATGAGGAGGGTTTATGACTACAATTATTTTGACCGAAAGGGGAGATGAAAGTGCATATACCAGATTGATGCTTTTAGAAGAAGACTACAAGGACAATAACTGAGACTTGTGATCAACTCCGTTGAAGATGAAAGTCCCACACATTGGAACAAATTGTCTTGTGATAAGCTGCAGCCCAACACCCAAAGAAAATGCTTAGGTTGTGTTTGGAAGAAACGCAGAATTTAACGCATGGAACAAAATAGTAGGAAGCCAATATATATAGAGAGAGAGTAATAAATATAAGAATGGCAAAATTTTGCAATAAATATAAGAAGAGTATTCCACTTAGACCCACCTGCCTTCTCTAAGGAAAAAAGAAAAAAAATTACCTCATGTTTTATGAAACGTGCCAGACCTCTCTCCCTTGTGTTTTAATAATTTTACCAAGAACCTCCCGTATAATCAAAACAGATAGTCAACATTAAAACATTTTCTCAATTTTTAAAGAAAAAGGACCAGCTGAACAAAAATATATGTAAACAATTATATATACTTCCTCAGTCACAAAATTAGGAGTCCCATTTTGACCTTTGTACTTTTTATGAACCACACAAATTTCAGATCAATAATCAGGGATACAACTTATTTGCTACTGTGTAACGTGGTAATGGTACATTGATTATGCCATAAATGCCCCAAACGGGAACTGGGACACTTAACTTGAGAATTGAGATGCACCGAAATGAATCTGAGACTTAATTTGAGACTAAGGGAATAATAGATTCTTGCATTATTCATAATGAAATTTGTTTCTACTTGTTTTCATTAGGAATTTTATTTTCAGATATAAATTTCAATAGGGGGTTGGGCCAAATCTTTGTAAAAACATAGTGAGTCCAAGTGAAATCACTGGAGAAATATATAAACTTCAGAAGGAGCTGAGAGAGAAACACAAACTTTGATAACTTCCTGTGAAGCGATTCCGCCACTGAAGGCAGCAACTGCATGGAGCTCTGCTGCACCATACCGACACATCTCATTTATAAGGTCCTCTGTCAAGGTTGAGCCATTGCAACCCAAGTCACTCAGTAGGCTAACCGCTGTAGTTTTCAACCGAGATATATCCTCATCCATCTCACTGCACAAAAATTAATCATACATTATTTAACTAACTCAGGTTTTGAGCAAAAGATATATATACATAATCTTTAAAGGCCCTTTTGGTTCGGTGTTAAATAATTTTCACTGAGGTGAAAACTAAAATGGGAACATTTGTTCAAATATATTTGTGAATCTGAATTATGAATCTGAGAAAAAGTTGTGTATGTAAGACTAAATAATCTTATACCGGTGTAATTTGAACCTTGCCCTTATTAATAATGTTATACGATTTTATTTTCAAAACCGAAATAGTTGAGCTTTTCCTCATTTTATCTTTTACGGTATTTCACCCAACCAAACAGGTCCTAAGAAAAAACTACAGCGGTTGGTAAAAGTACGTGGTTCTACCCATCAAATTGCCCAGGGAAGCTGTTATAGTTTGCAGCAAACCGGTCAACAGCTCGAAGTAGCACATAGAACCCCACAGCCATACTGTCACACACGAAAACAGAAAACTTACAATAATCATTCGCAAAATGAATAAAACTACAAGCAAACTATATCATGTAATCCTTAGAGCATCTCCAATGGCATAATCAAATAAAAAAGGATAATCAATTTTAACAATATTGCTTAAAAAATACATCCCAATGGCATAATAAAATCTTAACAGTCAATTAGCCAATAATCAAATTCAGCTCCTCAATAATCAAAATTTAAAGCCTTTTTCAATTATCATAATGGTGGCTCAGTGATTCTAATGGTCAAAAGAAAAGATAATCATTTCACATTCAGATACTTATGAAAAGATGACCATTGTGGAGCATATCATTGTTAATTCTAACACGTTAAATGGATAATCAAATGCTCATTTGATTATCCAATTTGAGCATCAATTTGAGTATTCCACTGGAGATGCTCTTATGCTCCAACATGTTATGTAAATCAACAAATAACTCCACTTTTGTTTCAGTTCATCGATTTCAAAGACATCATTTTTTGAAAACAAACATCTATATCTAAATCTCTATATATAGAAAGGAATCGGTGTCCTACTCTTAAAGAGATGGCACACCATTTTTTTTTGTTTTTCTATATATATACCCTTTCACATGCCAAGGTTTGCTAAAGACTAAAGGAGTAATGGCAGTGCATGGGTTTTGAATCCTTGGCCTTGGCATTTACCTCTGACAATACATAATCTCTTTCCAATAGAATAAAGTTTGTGATAGTACATACTCAAATTATGAAGGGTAAACTCGGCATTATTGGGAACAGAAAAAAAATTGCCTAGCATTCATATAATTATGGCGTGACTTAAGGGACAGTGGCCTATTACACTTCTACAACAAGGGATTGCAAATTTCCGTTGACAATTATTCTTCCACAGGGGTGTATTAATTTATATAATTATTGTTTTACTTTAATGATTTAAGTGTCTAAATACCTGTAGTCCTCATCTGTTAGATATTTCTGTAACTCTGGTTGGATAGGAGAGTTGAATTCATCCTCAATGGCGCGATATCTGCAAACCTGTTATATAAATAAATTGTTTAGTAGGAAAAACTTTCAAATATCTAGAAAATAGTGTTACTTGTGTCTACAAAAATCTACTCCTAAAACATCAAATAAAGTAAAAGTATTAATCCCTTTTTCTCAAGTCAAGGGTCCCATTTAAACTTTTGTACTTTTTGAGAAAACATAATCTCAACAAAATTAATGGTCAAGAATACAACTCATTTGCCACTTTGAGATTTGGAACATTGATTAAAAAGGAAATGAGATTCAATTTTAGACATCCAAAAAAATAAGGAAGAGGAACTCTTAATTTGAGACAGGGGGAATTTAAAATATCAAACTTACTGTGAGCTTCCTTGCATTTTTACAGAAACTTTTAATGTTTGTTTTCGAAATGCTATCAGGATCTCTACCAACTTTCTTCAGGATATGTTTCACCCGTTGCTCAACTACTGAAAAATCAGCCTCAGCCTTCGCTTGATAAATTTTCTGAAGATTTACATATAACCTAAAGTACAGTACGCAAAACACTGTTGTTATACACAATTGCAAATGAAAAGACAAAAAGCATTAGCAAGTTCTTTCTTCATTATTCTTTTTATCATTTTAAAAGCAGCAGCATGTTCTTGAAAAGTATAAGGTCTTACTCGGTAGAAGATGTCATATCTGGTATTGATCCCTCAAGTGGTGCCTCCCCACCACCTTCATTAGCAATGAACTCCTGCAATTAAGAGTACATATCTGACTTTCACCATCTTTTTTAATGATACACTAATTTCATCACAATCAATTAGAACAAAACACGTTTCTCCATCGTGAGTTTTGGCACATTGATTATGTTCTGAAAAAGGAAGGACTCTAATAACGAATTAGATCATGATCAACCAAGTTAAGAGTCCCTCTAATAAACATAGCCGATAAAATAACGAGGTTATACCAAAGTTACCCTTTTAGTACGATCCAACTATAATCGCTAACAACTAAAATAATCTTGAGACTAAATCGTATACATAACCATCTTGTTTTGAAATTTGTTTCGAAGAACAGAGAAAACAGATAAGAATCACCTTTAAGGCTGCCACCATCACCCAAAAATCCGATGAACTAGAATCGACTTCAGCACAGGGGTCATTTATTATCTGCAGCAGACTTGAACCTGGGATGCCCAAAAATTAAATAAATAACCTAATAACGGTGTGTTCAAGTAGAAGACAGAGAGTTATCTTTCAGTGAGCATCACAAGTAACGTTTTAAAACATGGCCAATTCTGCTCCTGGACAAACCTCCAAATGCTTAAAATTTTACACTTTCACAAACATTAATTAGAAATCGTATATCAAAATCAACCCAACATTTTCAAAGCAAAAATTATGTGCATGCATTTGTATTAGTGCTCCACAGATACTTCTGAAGCACTCAAGTCTCAAATCTCTAAACATGTATTTTGATCTTGATCTCAAAGATGCGAAGTTAACAGAACCAGCACAACCATAGAGAAATATTTTTCACATTTCTTGATAACATAGCTTACTGGAAAATGCTAGCTTGATTTATAACCAGGAGAGGGGGAAGAATAATGGGGTCTCATAGCAGAAGTGGTTGTCATAGTGCTTCTTTTTGTAACGTATTGGACCATTATTTTTTAAAAATTTTACAATGATTCTATAAAAGATGTTTTGCCTACATAACCAGTTGGACAATAGACTTATATGTAACTTGGGTGTTTTACCTATTTTTGTTGATTCCCCCTCTAATTGCCTAGGTACAAGTATAACTTGTTACACAATACAACAATATTATAACAGGTCTTAATTTAAATTTGGTCACAATTAGGGGATTTCATGTTTCAGTTCCGTTTGGTTTAGGGCATTCCAACCAAACCAACCATGTCGGTTTTGTGTGGTATCAGGTATGCCAACCAAACCAAACCAACAGAATGGCTAAAACCAACCGGGGACGGTTAGGTTGGTCATTTTGTTGGATTTGAAAAGAGGAGACTCATTGGACTTTTTGGAGAATACAAAGGGTTAGGGTTTCAATTTAACTTTTAGTTCTCTGTTCTCCTTTTTGCTTTTAATCTATTTTAAAAGAATTAATATTTCACTATTATGTATAAGTGCTCTACAACAATAGAAAGAGGACACAACCAGATGTTGGCTCAGTTCGGTTTTAGGCGGGTTTATACACACTAAAAGAGAAAACCAAACCTACCTCCGTTCTTCATTTTCCAACTGACCCAAACTGAGCACCTTAAAAACCCGATTGGTTCGGCTGGTTCGTTTAGGTTCAGTTTTGTGCCCACCCCTAGCCGCAATGCTGTCACCAGATTCATATTGATCCACCAAGCTGGGGCTAGGGGCCACTCCTGAATCAAAACCAGTAACTCGTAGATCATGAGCTCCAGCATAGACCATTAGGTTATGGTGATGTTGCTTTTAGAGACCAGGTCTAAAACCTTTTATTTAAGAAACACACGAACAAAACTAGTGCAGGCATAGAAAACACAAACACTGATAGAATCATGTACTTACTTATTCCTCGAGGAGCAAAGACTTTGAACGAGGCCTCAATAGCTTCTTTATAGTTATCTTCATCCATTGAGATCATCTTCTTTTTAATTAGTTCCTTGAACTCCTTTTTCTCTTCCCTTGTTGAAGGAAGGATTCCACCGTGACTTTGGGCCCACTCCTCCACCATCTTGACAAGAATAATAACATATGGTGTATGCTTATGTGCCACAGGATCAGAAATGTTTACATCAATTGTTTCCACAAACCTATTATTGATACAAAGTTACAGGGTAAAAAAAGAAAGTCAACATTATATATATACACCGAAAAATGGAGCTTTTAGGGAGCACTACTTGAGTAGGAATAAGTGCCATTACTTTTTAGGGACTGAAAAATGGCTTGATGCAGCGGATTTTATACCCAACCGTAATGGAGCAGGTAACCACCGCATGTTCAGATTTTCCAAATATAACCCTCCTCGGGACGGGAATGGGTTTGCGTAAAATAAACATGTTTTGACACTTTGACCCTAACCAAATATAACAAATTAAAAAAAAAATCCCCAATAAATAACCCTATAACACCATATATTCGGGCAACCAATGCAGGTTGGGTGGTTCGGGTGATTTTGGATCCAAGTGTACAAGCAAATGGGGCAGATTTGGGTTTTCAATGTAATACCTACCTCTGGTCTGGTCGGGCTCAGGTGTAGCCAAACCTGACACGTTGCCATCCCTATATACTAATAGTCTAATACTGCTGAGTGAAAATTTAGAGAGGAAGAATTATTTTATTCCATTTTATAACTAATGAAAACAATGCACCTTATATAGGAAATAAACACAACTCCTAATTAACTAGAGTCCCTATCAAGGTGGGATTCTATCCACAACTAAAATAACATAAATAAATAAAATATACTGAATAATCAATACTCCCCCTCAAGTTGGTGCGAAGATATCCGTCAGGCCCAACTTGCTCACTTGAAATTCGAACGGTTGCCTTAACAGGCCCTTGGTCAAAATATCTGCAACTTGTTGATTAGACGGAACAAAGGGAGTACATATAATTCCACCTTCTAGTTTCTCTTTGATGAAGTGCCTATCAATCTCAACATGTTTTGTCCTATCATGTAAGACCGGATTGTGGGCAATACTGATAGCAGCCTTGTTATCGCAGTAAAGCTTCATCGGGAGACTTATTGACCTTTTTAGTTCCTCTAAGACCCTTTGTAGCCAAAGAACCTCACATACTCCTTGAGCCATTGATCTAAACTCAGCTTCTGCACTGCTTCGAGCGACAACACTTTGCTTCTTGCTTCTCCATGTAACCAAGTTGCCCCAAAGAAACGTACAGTAGCCAGACGTAGACCGTCTATCAGTAACCGAGCCAGCCCAATCAGCATCGGTATACACCTCTATCCCTCTTTTATCGTTCTTCCTGAAGAACAGACCTTTCCCTGGAGAGCCTTTAAGGTAACGAAGAATACGGTACACCGCCTCTAAATGCTCTTCACATGGTGAGTGCATGAACTGACTAACCATGCTCACAGCGAAAGCAATGTCAGGGCGCGTATGAGACAAGTAGATTAGTTTCCCAACTAACCTCTGGTATCTCCCTGTTTCGACTGGAACACCATCTTTAACATCTCCTAGCTTGGTACCCAGTTCTATGGGAGTATCCGATGGCCTACACCCACTCATCCCAGTTTCTGACAGCAGATCCAAAATATATTTCCGTTGTGATACTACAATACCACTTTTTGAACGGGCCACTTCCATTCCAAGGAAGTATCGTAGGTTACCAAGATCCTTAATCTCAAATTCTCTAGCAAGATTTCGCTTCAGTCGATTCATTTCTTCAACGTCATCCCCTGTCAAAATCATATCATCCACATAAACAATGAGAACAGAGAGTTCGTTTCTTGTGGACGTCTTAGTAAAGAGAGTATGATCAGACTGCCCTTGATTATACCCTTGGCCCTTGAGGAACTTCGTTAATCTTTCGAACCACGCTCTAGGGGATTGTTTAAGGCCATACAAAGACCTCTTTAGCTTGCAGATTTTTGTCCCAAATTCCTCAGTAAAACCAGGTGGAAGTTCCATATAGACTTCCTCTTCTAGGTTTCCATTCAAGAAGGCATTCTTCACATCTAACTGATTCAGAGGCCAGTCCAAGTTAGCTGCAACTGATAAGAGAACCCGAACTGTATTTAATTTTGCCACGGGAGAAAAGGTTTCGGAGTAATCGACTCCATACATTTGAGTGAAGCCTTTAGCCACCAGACGAGCCTTGTACCATTCCACTGACCCGTCTGAGTTATACTTCACAGTGAATACCCATTTACAACCAACAACTGTCTTTCCTTCTGGAAGCTTTACTTTCTCCCAAGTAGCATTCTTCTCCAGTGCTCTCATCTCCTCATACACCGCTTCTCTCCACTCCGGAACATTTAGAGCATCCTGAACATTGTTAGGAATAACCACATTTGACACACGAGAGATAAATGCAGAATAGGAGGGTGAGATATTTTTATATGACACAAAGTTCGAAATGGGATATTTGGGAGATTTCGTACACGCTCTGACTCCTTTTCTAAGAGCAATAGGGAGATCAAGTTGATCAGACTGAGTTGACTCGATATTAGGTTGAGAACTACCTTCAGGTATTTCGGAAGAGTCATCGTGAGTATCATGATCCACCTCCAGGTTGGATTCTTGGGGTTGCAGAAAGATGGTTTCTTTCCTTCCTTGTTCTGGATTTTTCTTAGAATAAACAAGACCTTTATACCGTTTTGCACACATCTCGGGTCTATCGATAGTCAGATTTTGGGATAACACTAACCCTGGTTGTTCACCATTACCAACACAAGTATCTTCAATATTTAATTCATTTGTTTTCCCAGATTGTGTGTTAAAATAATTAGGTACTTGTTCATACAAAACATCAACGACTGAATTATCAAAACCGCAACCACCATCTTCACTCGTGCTCTCCCCCTGAAGATGGGAGTTGTAATAGGATCGCCCCTCGAAGAAGGTAACATCCATAGAAATGTATAATTTCTTGAAAATCGGATCAAAACATTTATACCCTTTCTGATTTGTTGGATAGCCTACAAAAATACATTTGTGTGCCTTTGGATCAAGTTTAGAATTTTTGGGTCATGATTATAAACAAAGGCAACACTTCCAAATATTTTTAAAGGAATATCCCCGAATAACCGAGTGTTGAGAAATAAATCAGAAAGCAATTTTATAGGGGCTTTAAATTTCAAAGTTCGTGTTGAAAGCCGATTAATAAGGTAAGTAGCAGTCAAAATAGCATCTCCCCAAAGGTATTTTGGAACTTTAGTTTGAAAAATTAAGGCACGAGCAACTTCAAGTAGATGTCTATTTTTCCTTTCGGCAACTCCATTCTGTTGAGGAGTATAATTACAAGAACTTTGATGAATTATCCCATTTTTAACGAAAAAATCCCCTAACATCTTATTAAAAAATTCCTTCCCATTATCACTCCGAAAAATTTGAATTTTGGTTTGAAACTGTGTGTGTATCATGGTGTAAAAGTTTTGAAACACACTCCCAACTTCTGATTTGTCTTTTAAAAGAAAGACCCAACATACTCTAGTGTGGTCATCAATGAAAGTTACAAACCAACGTTTACCAGACCAAGTGGGCACTCTAGAAGGACCCCAAACATCACTGTGAATCAAGGTGAAAGGTTGTGATTTCTTATATGGTTGAGACGGAAAGACCGTGCGTTGATGTTTTGCTAATTCACAAGATTCACACCGAAATTTAAGCAAATTTTTATTCATTAATAACTTGGGAAACAAATGCTTTAAATACTGAAAGTTTGGATGTCCTAACCTATAATGCCATAGCAAAATCTGACTATCACTAGAAACAGAAATAGAATTAAAACAAGTCTGCCGGTCTTGCCTTCCAGAGGTAGACCCATTATTGAAGAAGTAGAGACCCCCATCCTGTTTAGCAACCCCTATCGTCTTCCCTGAATTTGAATCCTGAAATTCACAATGAGAAGACCAAAAATTAACTTGACAATTGAGATCAAGAGCTAATTTGCTGACAGATATAAGATTATACGATAAATTAGGGACATGTAAGACATCTTTAAGAGTGAGACGGGGGAGACGATTATGGTTCCTTTGCTGGCAACCGCAGCGAAAGAACCATCAGCAATTTTAACCTTTTGATTCCCTGCACACGGAGTGTATGACGAAAAAAATTCCGAGATACCGGTCATGTGGTCAGTGGCCCCTGAATCTAATATCCAGTTGCTATGGGATTTGATACAGGCAATTGTAGTTGTAAACTTATTACCTGACTGAGCTATGGAACATGAGGAGACAGAGTTTCCTAAAGAATGGGCTTGAACCATTTTACACAGATGCTCAAATTGTTCCTTTGTAAATGGAAGTGGTTCTGAGGAAGATGGTTGCACTGAATCTGCATTGCTTGCTTGGAATGCTCGAGTTCCTCCCCTCGTTTTGTTATCACGCTTCTTCCAATTTGCTGGTTTACCATGAAGCTTCCAGCAACTATCCCTAGTATGACCTGACCACTTGCAATGATCACACCACAATTTCTGTTTTCCTCCCCTCTTATCACTGTCTACGGCTTTATCAAAGGCTACCAGTGCCGAGCCCTCACCATCTGTATGGGACTCCCGTTCGTCTTTCAACATCACAGATCGTCGAGCCTCTTCTCGTCGTACCTCTGAAAATACCTCTCGAATAGTGGGCAACGGTATTCTGCCTAAAATACGACCCCGAACCTCGTCTAGGTCCTTGTTTAGTCCAACCAAAAAGACAAACACCCGACCTCGCTCAACCTTCTTCTTGTAACGAGCACTATCATTCGGGTTTTCCCACTCTTCAGTTTCAAACAAGTCCAACTCTTGCCATATGGCCATCATGTCATGGTAGTAGGCTGTAACCCCACGATCTCCTTGTTGCATCTTCCACAACTGGTTGTTAAGTTCGAACATTTGAGAATAATTGTCTAGACCCGAGTACGTTTCCTTAACCGCGTGCCAGATATCTCGAGCGGTCGGCAGGAACATATAAGGTTTACCAAGTCCAGCCTCCATGGAATTGATCAACCACGAGGTAACCATCGAATTCTCCTCGCGCCATGACTTAAAGCCCGGGTCGTTAGATGGGGGTGGTACTACCTCACCATTCACATAACCTAATTTTCTTTTGCCGTCAATAAACAGTCTCATTGATTGTGCCCATTCGAGGTAATTCCTTCCATTCAATTTGTGACTAATATTGGCCACGGGATTTTCACTCATCGAATAAATAGTAGCAAATTGCGACATAGTGTCTGTGGACGTAGAAGACAAGCTTATGGTGGAACCACTAGAAGATTCTGTGAGACTCGGACTACTAGCACCCACCATAGCAAGTTTATAGTTCATATGGAAGAGAATCAAACTAAACCAACTCAGAACTGAATAAACCAAAGCTGGAACAATAAAACAGCAGGCAATCACACTAACCCGTTACACTAAATCTGGAAATACCAAACCAGGCCAAATCCGGACTGAGTTAACCAAAACTGGGCAAGAAGAAGGTGCGGAACAAAGAGACGATCTGCCCTGGAAATTTTGGCAGCAATCGGAGCATCCACGCGCCTCCACGCGCGGTGGAGACTGACGGCGCGTGAGATCCACGCGCAGAGGGGCGGTGGCGCGTGCGGGCGCGTGCGACGTCTGTTTCCGGTGGCTCTTTCTGGGTTCTACTCGTCTGGGAATTCCGAGCAAGACTGTGAGGTTGGATTCTTGAAAGGTGAAGTATTACGCATGCCAGTAAGCAAAGAACGACGGCGGCGGGTAGGGTTTTTTTAGGTGTGCACAGTGACGACGGCTAGGGTTTTCTGGCAAGTGTTTTGGCCACACCTAGGTTCCTAACCACCCTCTGATACCATGAAAATTTAGAGAAGAAGAATTATTTTATTCCATTTTATAACTAATGAAAACAATGCACCTTATATAGGAAATAAACACAACTCCTAATTAACTAGAGTCCCTATCAAGGTGGGATTCTATCCACAACTAAAATAACATAAATAAATAAAATATACTAATAGTCTAATACTGCTGAGCAGTCAATGTACAAATATGATCAAGGAGGGAGAGAGAGAAAGAGACTCAAGAAGTAGGATTAAAAAAAACTAACTGAGAAATCCTAACCTCCTAAGCTCAGGCCATGGGTTATTTAGCCGAAGATCGTCCAGAAAATGATCAGGCTTTGATTCGATCACAGCATGTTCCTGTTAGAAATAAGAAAAGGAGAGTAGTACCTAACTTGTGAAGTTGTAAATCTTTAGAGAGTTCTCATATCAAAATAAAAGTATTTTCCGTATATTGTCCAAAATGCCAAAATGATGATAAGAAATTACAAATTTACCTTCACACTGATCCGAACAAATCCAGTGAGTCCGTACGACCGCGCAAATATCAACATAACATTTGCCTCCCGACAGATTCGATCCAGTTTGATCATTGAATCTTCCACCAACTGTGAAGTCAAAGACCCATAAAGAACCCACAATAAAAACTCAAAAAAAATTAAGGGGAGAAAAAAAATTACGGGCATGGGAATATAAGATACATACATAAGTAAATTCACAATGAGAAATGGAGCCATAACATGACGTGTTTCTTTGGCACCCCATAGACCCGCTACAGAGCATCGGGCCCATACTAAACAGTGTGTTATCCCCTATATTGAACATTTGAACCCAATGAAGAAGCAAACTCCATGGGCGCAACAAGGAATAACCATCCCATAACTGTTGCAAGCAGTGCCAGGTTTAGCACCACCAACTGCCTTAGAGGGGCTCAAAACCAAACATTGAGCGAGGAGAACAACCGCCCTTACCAATCAACCACAAGCCCACAACGCTCACTGGTGGAAGATGTTCATTTCAAAAGTTTACATTTGCTCAAAAATTTACATGGACCAAAATAGTTTACAATTGAAAACATAGGAACCTTCCCTATCCACCAGATGTTAAGTGGACTTTCAAGGAAATGTGAAATGTAACAGATGATCTGCACCATTGACTTAAATTTTGGGTTAAAATTAATCATTAAAATGTTTAAGACGGTTTCAGAAACCCTTTGGACAGTTGTCCCTTATTATATAGAATACAGACTAATGGTGTGTTCCTTTCTCTACATAAATTGGAAGTTTGGAACAGCTATATATCTGGCTCTCTTTAATGTCAGTGTGTGCACTCACGCACGTTTTACGCTAGGTGAAATCAACTTAATGGCTACAGTTACGGCACAAAAAAAATATAAGAAAAATAGAACAGATAATTATGATGAAAACGGGAACTCAGTACCCTAGGCTCCTGCCATAGCGGGGTCAGGGAAGGGTAAATGCTAACTAAGGTAACATATTAGAGAACATACCCCATTAGCCATACAATCATATTCTGGATCCAGCTTCACTAAAGTTGACACAATGACTGTAAAGGTAAAGTTGAAATGGGGAATATCGCTTTTAAATTAAACGTTTTAGATTTTGAGTCCTCGCCAAAGAAAGTGTATCCCTTGGGTGACAACTCTATTTAAGAAAAGCTAATATGATCGGCTCAATTTAAAATCAATGTTCCAGATTTCACAACTTTACCTGTATAGTCATTGTGCCAAATTGAAGCTAATCTGGATCCTCATATTCATAAGTTAGTTAAAACCTATTGGATTTTGAAAAGCCACTTCTCAACAAACATAGTACTAGGAGAACAGTAATGGGCACAAGCCCGTACCTGTGTTGCTACTACCAAGGCAAACTGAGAAAAGAACGACGGGTTTGTCTCAATCAAAGCCTCCGGATACTCTTCAATGAATTTGGTTTTAACAGCATCATTTAGCTCCTGAAGAAATTCACATACGCATTTTGCCTTTGATTGCCCAACACTTTTTTCATCCACTGCCAAAATCATAAGAAAACAAAAATTGAGACGTAAAACTAAAAACACAAAATAAACTGATATAATCTTGACACATACCCATGAAGTTATTTCCAAGGTCACCCACATCAACTTTCGATCCATCAATGACAGTAATACTTCCAATACCACCAAGGACAAGATTTTTTAGGGTTTCTGAACCAGTAGGACCACAATTGAGTAAGCATATACTTGCCTTCTCAAGGGCAGCTTGTCCCTGCTCACCCCAGATCCTGCAACAAATATATACTTTTTATCTAAGATTCAATGAATATGTATTGACAGGACATGACCATCACGCCCTGCTCCCCACAGCCAAATTATACAACCCGGCGCCTTGAGCGTGTTTGCTGGACCACAGGCGGTTTTTTATTTACTTCTTTATTTACTAAAATTTAGTAGTATAAGAAATCAAACTTCGCTGCTTGAAAAGGCACAAGAGTTCACAAAGCAAACATTCCCCATAATTCATATATGGACAAAAATATTTACAGAAAAAAGGAGGGAAAGCACAAAACCCCAACATTGTGCCAGGTCACCAACTTTCCAGCCTAGGTAGGGAATGTTGGAATACTACTCGCAACCCAGAGAATTATTCAAAAAAATAAAAATAATTACACGTACTGTTTTTTTTTTATAAGAAACGAAAGATTTTATTGCTATTCAAAGAAAATTACATCAAAGAAAAAGCAATAAAGATAGCAGTGGATGAGAAAACCACTACAAAGATGCAACAACTCAACCCAAAACAGCAAAAAAAAAAAAACCAATCAGTCCAAAAAACTACAACAATCCAACTCAAATAAAAGCCTATCAGTACTATCAAATAAATTAGCTGCCCTAGCCCAAAGACCAATCAGGAATCTCAAGTGATCCCATAAGCTAGATACTGATCTGTAACAATCTTCAAAAACTCTCTTGTTTCTCTCTAGCCATATTTACCAAAGTTTCAACGATCTTTCTCAAGTGCAGCTATTCACACTTTAAATCAGTATTCCCTCCCCAAAGTGACAATGTGGGGGCACTCTGGGTTTTGCAACATTTTGGATTTGGATGACTCCTTCCGAATGCCGATGGCAACATCTTTGTTATATGCCTTCTAAAAGGTGCAAAATTAGGATAGCTGCAAAAACATAGGACCCCGACTACTTTCCATCTAATACAAGACCATGGGTAGAACTTGTACCTAAAAACATGGTTGCACAGAAATTTTGCTTATGAATTTCAAACAGCATCTTTTATTAAGATCAATATATCGGCAACGAAACTAGTATCCTTTTCCATCATGTCAGCCCCAGTAATCTACCAATATTCAAGAACTTAGCGCTATAGAAGAAGGCATTTCAAAACAACTTACTGGTCCCCCACCTAGGCTGCCCCTTTGCAAAGACAGTCCAAGCTGTAGCCAACCGCACTACATTCAGTCCCATTGTACTCTAGCCGTAGCTGGCTCCACTAAGTCCTGTCCCAACATGGTGGCTGCTCTAATACCAAAATGATACCACTCATACGTGGGTAGAACTTATCTCTGAAAACCAACTTTGTGAGGGAATGGTGCCCATGAGGCTCATGACACTCTAACAAGTTGTACTTCTACACATAGGAGTTGAACCCATAACACAACCTCCTCTCATATACTCCCTCCATCTCAAATTGAAAGTCTCACTTTGACTTTAAATATTCACTAATTTCAACCTAATCAATGATACAACTTAACTTGTTTTACGTTGTAAGATTTGGTACATTGATTATGTTCCAAAAAGGAAATAGGGTAACCAATTGGAGAGATGTTGAAAAAGAACACTGGACTATCAATTTGAGACGGACTCCCTCGGTCTAAAAGTCCAAGGTCCCTCTTTATTAATCTACGTACTACAAGAAACAGAATTTCACTTCTTGAAAAGCCACGAAAATGCACTAAGCAAGCATTCCCCATAACTCAAATATTGGACAAAAATAATTCTTTCCAAAGAAGGAGCAACAAACTCCAGCCATCATGCCAAGTCACCATCTTGCCAGCCTAGGCGGCCAACCTTTGCAGGGCCTAGGCAGGGATTCCTGGAATACTTCTCGTAACCCAGAATATTATCCAAAAAAGAAAATAATTACTTGCACAGTTCAGTCACAACCATCTTTCTCCGGTGCAGCTATTTGCACTTAAAACCAGTTTTCTCTCCCCAAAGTGACATTGCGCAGTATTCCTTCCAAATGCCAATGGCAACATCTTTCTTATATGCGTTTTAAAAGGTGAAGATTTGGGATAATTGCAAAAATATAGCAACCTGACTACTTTCCACTACAAGAACAAGGGTAGAACTTGTCCTAAGAAACTTGGTCGCAAAGAAAGTGTGCTTAGGAAGCTCACATACCACTCCAAGATGTTATCCTTTTTAAAAGTCAAACTTGGGTTCATAGCATTAGCATGCTACCACACTACACATTCCAACTTTTACGAAGCCACTCTATTGGCAGTGAACCTGGTATCCGTTTCCACCATTGCAGCTCCACTAATCTACAAATATTCCTCCGCCAATATTCAAGGAGTTAGCACTATAAAAGAAAATGCATTTTAATCTAATTTACAGGTCCCCCGCCTAGGCTGCCCCTTTGCAAAGACGGTCGAAGCTGTAGCCAACCACCCTACATTAGGTCCCACTATACGCTACCAGAGCTGGCTATACTACGTCCTGGCTCAGCCTACGGGTAGAACTTATCCCTGAAAACCAGTTTCTTGAGAGAACGGTGCCTATAAGACTCACGTGTCACTCTTAACATGTTATACTTTAAACACATGGGACTTGAATCATTTCTTTTCTTGTTTAATACATAAAAGTTTAGGTGAGGAGAGGCTACCCCAGTCCAGGGCCAGGGCATGCCACAAGGCTCAATGAGCACTGACATTAGTACTTAGTTCTCACAGATTGCCCAGCAAGAGGGACGGCCGGCAGTGGGATTCGAAACTTAAGCCTTACAGTGATGTATTCGAATCCATAACACAACCCCATCTCATATACTCTCTCTGTCTCAAATCGATAGTCGCACTTTGACTTTTAAGGATTTCACTCACCAATTTCAACCTAATTAATTATCAAGGATACAACTTATTTTCAACAGTGAGATTTGCTACACTAATTATATATCCCAAAAAGGAACATTTCAGACTGAAATCCTAAAAGAGAAGTTGGTCTTAAATTTTCATTGCAGTGGATATCTTTTGATTTTCTAGGAACTCAAATTCAACTTTATTTCTCTTCATTGGCAACAAAACACGGCATAATATCATATCAAAAAAAATCAAATCAACGCAAGAAGAAATTTGAAGTACGAGTGTTAGTAGTTTAAAAGCTAGGGCAATCAGGAAGGTTTGAAAGAAGTAACTAACAACTAAATAGTGGTGAAAACAAAAAGTGTGAATAAGGTGAGGAGAAGAGAATAGGGGAAAGGGAAGAGTACCTGAGCTGACGATCGTATTTGGTTTTGGGTTCCGCCATTGTTAGTCTAGTTCGCTTGCTAACTACGCACACTGTAAACTCCGAGAGAGAGGGAGAGGGAGAGAGAGAATAGTAAAAAGAAGAAAAGAGTGTTGGTTCAAATCGGAGATTCGCTAATGCCAGGAAATATAATCATTTTAGGGCCAAGGACATTTTATCAACTACCCAATAAGGCCTTTGGCCCATTCTAAAATCTTTTAATAATATTTTTTACCTTACCATTCTTTCCTCTTCTTCTTCTTTTTCACAAATTAATAATTTAATTTAATAAATGTATTAAATATGATAATACACCCAGATTAATAATCGGGATTAATATATTCAGTACCTCAAATATAATAATAAAAAAATATGTTACAACATCATTTTAACACAGAGAGAAAAGTACATGACACAAATAACTTTTAGTTTTCCCACATAAGTAGATTATTGTGATTCGTTAAAAACTTCATTTTTTTGATTTTTTTTTCTTATAAAACTAATATTAGGGAGTATTTTTATAATTAACATATGCATTATGGTATTAACTACCTTACCATAACTTCTTAAAGAATATATTCATCTTAAGAAGCTGAAAATTAACAAAATATAATTTTTTTTATATTGTTTTAAAATTTTACAAGAAACAACATATTTGTTTTCGAAAAAATAAAAAGTATGAACCTTTTAAAATTAGTCAATATGATTATAATATTCTAAATATTAGAATTAGCAAACTACCAATTTTGCCCCTCATGACAAATCCGCAAACTCGATTTCATCGAAATTATTATGGATCTCAAAATCCAAATAACCCCCTTTATTTCCTGTTTGATATTGCATTTATATAGAAAACAAATTCAAAAAAATGCTTTATTCTTTTTCAATTAGTACAAGCACCGTAATTCTTATACCAATCGGAGGCAAAGGGAGTGTGGGACAAGGGGGGCTTAAGCCCCCACCTGAATTGGGATTTTTTTTTGTTTTATAAGTATGATAATACAAGAACTATTATGTAGATATTTAAAGTTTGAGGTTGACTTTGTAAGGTTTCAAAATCTTGACGATAATATTGTAATTATGTTTACTAAAAATGACAATAAATCAAGATAGATCACTGCCAAAACGAAAACAAAAAAGGGGAAAAAAGGTTGTAACTCTCAGCACTCTTCTCAATCTCTCATGTACAAATTCTAGTTCATATAATTAGATTTTCATTCTCATTTTAGTATTAGACTGTGGGGATGGTCAATTAACAAGATCGGTATCTTTCTCTTCAGCTACAATTTTTTTGGACTCTCTCTTTGTGTAAGTTTATATTTTTATATTTTTATTTTTTGTGTCCAATACTTGATTTGTGAATTGAATTACATTATTATACTTATTATATTATTGAGGTATTGATTTAGCCATTAAGGCATTAAATATAGGTTAAAATAAAATATTTATCTTGAATTTGTGATTGAGGCATTGAGTTAGGGTTATGGCTTAAGATTATTTATGTCCATTGGATTTTGTGAATGTGCCATATTTGTTTTTTTCCCAATTAATGCCCTAATTTTAATATACGTACATATATAGTATATATATATATATTGTCATGTTAGTATTTCTTGTAGGTTTTTTTTTTCTTAGCAATAGTCAAGCCCCACTAGATTGAAATCCTGGCTCCGCCACTGATACCAGCGGTTTAATGGCAAAATAACCCAATGTCTAATGTCCAATAAATAGGAGTAAAATGAATCTCAGAGTGGTTACATTAACTCTCAAAAAATTAAATCATCAATAATCACTCAAACTAGACATGAAGAGGCCGACTTTAATTAGTAAATTAAGTCTCAAAAAGAAGAAGAACAGGAATTGGTATTGGTATTGGCATTGTAATAGTATATTATACATTTTATTTCAAAATGATCCATTGTAAATTATGATGAACAATTTGATAATTAACAAATGTTTTATGTAATTTAATAATTAAATTTTGTTGTTCCCAAAAAAAAATTTAGCTTAATGACATTATATAAATAAAATAAAAGATTGTGGTAAATATGTTTTGTTTAAAAGTATAAATGGTTTAAAATTTGAGTATTCACGCGAAGCACCCAAGTTCGAGTTTTACTCATTTTCACCTATCTATACTTGAAGAGTTGAACCACTTAAATCAATTATATTCATTGCTTTTATTTATTAAAAAAAACCAATTGTTTAAGGAAATTACACATAGTGTGCTATCGTCTAGATAGAATATATATTAGGGATTTTACTGTGTAAATTATGTATCATGGGCCATAATGGGCTTCCTTATAAACCCTATTTACTATTGTATTTGTACCCTATTTAAAGGGCTCATCTAATGAAGAATTGTGGAGAATTATTCCTACAACACGTTATCAGCACGCTCAGAGCTAATAACCCTAACCCTGAGAAAACCCTAGCCGCCGGTCACCATTACCACTGATCGCTTCTTTCTTCGCACAACCTTCAAGGTACGCAAACAGTTTTTTTAAAGATATTAGATTTAACAATTATTGAAATTTTTATGTCTTATCATTCAAATTTTTGTATTTGCCTAATCTTAGATTTAAGAATCATTGGCTAAATTAGATATTTTGTTGTTGAAAAAAAAATAAAATAAAATAAACACTATACTGTTTTCGAAAGAATGAAAATATCGTAGCTGCCGATCTATGTATGTTGTAATTTCCGAATAAAGTTAAGGGTTTCTGCCTTGTTTTCCTCCACTACCGATGCCTTGAAAAAAAAATTTCAGTAAGCCCCTTGTTTGAAGATTAACTGCACCCATGGCCAATGAAGCAGACTTAGTTAATTTTAAATTGACGGAAACTTACTTGGCTTTTAATCATTATCATAGTTTTTGCTCTATATGGTTGGATTTTATTTTTGTTGTTAGTTTTATGCGGATGGATTTTGAGATAATCATCACAGATTTATACATGTATTATTTAGCCTTGTTTGAAGAATTTATTTTAATTAAATTTCTGTTTTACATAAAAACAGTTTTTATTTAATTAAAATTCTGTTTTATCTTAAAAACAGTTTTTAATTTCCTTAATTTTCTGTTTTACATAAAAACAGTTTTTATTTAATTAAAATTCTGTTTTATCTTAAAAACAGTTTTTAATTTCCTTAATTTTCTGTTTTACATAAAAACAGTTTTTATTTAATTAAAATTCTGTTTTACATAAAAACAGTTTTTACTTTTATTAAATTTCTGTTTTTTTTTACATAAAAACGGTTTTTATTAAATTTCTGTTTTATTTTTAAAAACAGTTTTTACTTTAATTAAATTTCCGTTTTTTTTACATAAAAACAGTTTTTATTAAATTTCTATTTTACTTAAAAACAGTTTTTATTTTAATTAAATTTCTGTTTTAATTAAATCAGCATGCTAAAGAAAATTTAAAGATTAGTTATATAATTGTTTTACTCACAATTATTTATTTTGTTAATTATTTTATTTAGTATGTTATAAATTGAAAGTTGCCATGATGATGAAAATTCATGCGCATTATAATCACTATGATAAAGTATTTTCATACAGCATCGAAAAATGTGACCATTATAGATCTTGATTTTTGAAATCTAATTCATAATCCTGAAAAATAACTAACATGGATGTACTCATAATAGTGTAATATCTTCTTTATTATTTTTTTTAATATGACCGACCCAACTCGACCCGAATTTGACATTTTGGACTCAGAAGGACTTGAGTATCATCGGTGAGTTTCTGATGTAGAAACCGCTTTTGTGGCTAAAGAATACTCGGCTACACTTACTGACCCCAAAGACCCCACAGACAATGGACCGTCTGATAAGGTGAAAGCAAATGCATTAATGTTTCTAAGAAAACATATTGACCCCAGCCTACGTTAGGAGTACCTTCAGTTGAAGACACCTAAAGAATTATGGAATGCCCTTAAGGGACGTTTTGGGAACATTCATGACACTTTGCTCCCAGAATTGACCGTTCAGTGGAATGAAATCCGCTTGCTTGACTATAAAAGGGTTAATGACTTCAACAAGGACATGCTGCGCCTAAAGGCACGTCTTAACTTCTGTGGAAAGGATCTCACAGAAGATGATATGATTCAGAAGACACTTTCCACTTTTCCTACTTCAGCACTTATACTAGCGAACCAGTATAGGCTCGAGTATGATAACAAAAGAATCACAACATTCAATAAGCTGATCAACCTACTGCAAGTGGCTGAAGGCATAATGAGGTTCTTTTGAATAACAATGTCAGGCCCGTCGGGACAAAGAAAATTCCTGAGGCTAACTACGGTAAGATGAACAGTGGAAAGAACCCTAATGCAAGGGGGTTGGACGTGTTGATCCCTACCCACGTGGCATCAAGGCACAACGTGGAAAGGGACGTGGGAGTTGTGGTGCGGGTCGTGGAGGCTCTTCCAAAGTATGGAGAAGAAATGATAATATTGGACCTAGTGGTCAAGAAAATAAGGTGCAAAATGCACCTAACAATCCTCCGATCAAAAAGGAAAGAGTTGGTGACGAGCCATGTTATAGGTGTGGAGTTGCTGGGCATTGGTACAAGAACTGCCATGCAAGCGCTAAAGTAGCAGCCAGTTACAAGAGATACCGAGAATCTAAAGAACAAGAATCTCACTTTATGAACGAAGAAGACAATAACGCTTATGTCAACTTCACAATCGCAGACATTAGTGGCAAGAAGGACTTTGCTCAGTCAATGGATGCACCCGATTTTGACTGATCTACTTTATTCACTTTATTTTTCAGAAGTAGTTGAACAGTCATATTGCCTAATTTTTAATTAGACTATGGTTTTGTCTTAAAGTTTATGTTGATTTGATGGATTAGATTTCTAAACAAGATACTGAATTGATTACTGTTAGTTTTATTCGAATTATATTCTAAAGTAATTGAATTTGTTTGTTTTATTACTACATAGTTCGGAATTTATACTCGATTTCATTACTGTAAAAATGAATCGATGATAACTTTAATAATTGGTTGATAGTGAGAACACTATAGCCATACAAAGAAATAGGCAATTAATAACCTATAATACCTATGTGACTATGATGATTAAATCGTCATAAGAGCAAAGAACTGCTCAACCATTTTGTTACAAAAATGGTGTTTACAGCCACATACGCTCTATATGCACACAGAGCGACTCGAACTTTGTTAATGATATTCATATCAACAGTAATCATACAAAAATAAAATGTAAGAATGGAATAAAAATATATTTATTTTACTTTTAAACAAAAGTGTAAAGAAACGCATTTTAAAGAAACTTATGAGTTATTCTAGTGGAATGTACCCCACTAAGATAAGGATTGTCAAATCTTATGATGTCACTAACAATGTACCGTGGGACATAGACTCATACAGGCTTTGGCATGCTTGCCTAGTGCACCTTGGTCATGATAAACCGTGCATTAAAGTATTTACACGGATATCCATTCTTTTGAGTGACAAATAAATAGGACAAAACTTTAACACACTGCAATGTGTTGATACTAGTAATGCTCAAAGTAATTCTTGATTTTCGAAGTATTGAAAACCATATCCCCCTTCCCATTATGCCTAATTGACCATGTCAAAGGAACGACACTCCATTTTTTCAAAGCCTACTCTTTAGCAGAAATAAGATCGAGACCTTCTTATGCTAAAGATATAAAATAAAATATACCATTCTTACAATATATATTTGTAGATAAATCCATCCAGAGTGTGGAACCATTCAAAGTACTTTATGGATCTGGTGGATAATTCGACATTCTGGTCACATGTTGAATAATCGTCTACAAGAAATGCTGCATTTACAAACCTCTTAGTACATATTATACCCTTAAGGGCTCACCACCCTGATGATTGTACCATGTCTATAAGACTCGATAAAGCTGGAGGGTTTACATCAAAAGTACTTGATAATCATTGCATAAAATCGAAGTAAAGAACCCCGTTTCTCATATGTATACGCAAAAAGGTCTCACAAAAAGTAACCATCAAAAGGATATAGATGGTAGATAGGGCATTGGTTATGCGCACTGTATTGCCTACGTATGCCCGAGATTTATGCAAAATTGTATGCAGCTTTACTTATTTGTTTCAAAGTCCACTATTAGACAACTATTATATGCATACCAGTTGGTAACTGGATATTAGCCTGATATTTTATGCATATGTGCCGATTGCGCCCCCACAGCGCACCAAACTGGGCTTGCTAAAACAATTAAGTATTAACGTTGGATATGAATTCTCAACGATAATCCGCTATTTGAAATCCTTGTCAGGTGATCTCTTTACTGCTAAGAATTGCGAATTGTCACTTTGATGAGACAGTCTTCCCGTCGTTAGGGGGAGATAAGAAAAGAACTTTTTAAGGGAACGACAGGAATTGTCGTGGTCCCCACTCTGTCTCATTTTGATCCCCAAGCACATCACAATGTATAGTGAAGTGAAAAAGAATAATCGATCTTAAAAATGTAACAGATTCGATGCCTGATACATTTACTGATATCGAAAAGTGACGAGATCAAACATACCAGCTGCAATATGCCTGCAAGGTCATAAGTCCCCAATAAGGGCACAGTGTCGCAGAAAGAGACGATGCAACTACACTTAGTGGAGGTGTGGTTGAGGCCATGGCTCCTTAAAAGGAATAAAAGGAGGCCATTTGGTTCGACAAACACTCACACCAAAGAAGAGGTGGAGTAAGGCACAAATTAATCAATTAATCATTAATGTAAAAGCCCCTTTTATGAGATTATCTCTGATTATATTTATGTCCATGAATCAATACTGGGGGACGCCCCGAAGTTATAATGATTCCAGAGAATAAATAAATCTCAATGGGTTAAGGGATGGCATATGAATTAATGGATGCATTAATGATACACTGTTGCTCAAGAAGTCAAAGAGCACGATGATGTCGAACCTCGCTCTGTTGCAAAATGTCAACAAAGGGCAAAATTGGCCTAAATAAAAATAAGCAATCTATATAGAATTAGATTCTATGGCAACGAGACAGGTATTTGGTCCGGTAGTGCTAACCGTGCCAAGTGTAAAGCCTGTAGGACATAAACAATTATTTGCCATAAAGCGTAAATGAGAAAAAAGAAGTTCTGAAGTAAAAGGCTCACCTTGTGGCGCAAGGTTTCACACATACGCTTTGGAATTGCTTAAACATTATAACATTCCGCTACCTGATTAGTTTGGTAGTTTTCGAAGGACTGAAAATGCAGCTCATGGATGTGGTTATTGCATATCTCTAAGGGGATCTTGATTCAGAGATATATACGAAAGTGCCTGATGGTTTTACATTACCCAAGTCAAGTGACTCTAAACCACGGAGTGCGTTTGCAATTAGGTTGAAACGCTCACTTTACAGATTAAAACAATTCGGACGGATGTGGTATACCCGTCTAAGTGACTACTTGATTGGGAAGGGATATAAGAACAATGAATTATGCCTATGCGTATTCATAAAGAAAACAAGTTCCGGATTCGTAATTGTAACTGTATATGTCGATGATATGAACATAATAGGTACTCTTGATGAAATAAGAGAAACCGCAAGTTACTTGAAATCCAAATTTGAGATAAAGAATCTTGGGAAAGCTCGAATTTTTGTTTAGATCTTAATCTAGAATATCGAGCTTGTGGAATACTAATCCACTAGTCTGCGTATGTTCAAAAGATAATCAGGCAATTTAACCTGGACAGAACGCATTCTGCTAGCACTCCCATGATCGGTCGAAGTTTAGATCAAAGGAAAGATCAATTTCGTACAAAAGAAGATTATGAAAATGTGTTGGGAAATGAAACTTCCTATCTAAATACAATATGCGCATTATTGCACTTAACACAAAATACTCGACTAGATATAATATTCGCATTGAACTTGTTAGCTAGATTTAGCTTAGCGCCAACGCAGCATAATTGAACGCCTAAAAAGAACCATTGGCTTGAAATTGTTCTTTCCCTACAGAGAGACAGAAAAGGTGTATACGACAGTAACATCTAAAGTAAATGATGATGCTAAAATAGCCACCCCCTACATTGAAATTCCAAACAAAATCTTGATTGATTTTGTTGATGTTGGGCATCTCTCTGGCCCACACAAAGCTCTAAGGAGAATATATCAAACTAGTTCACCAAATCTTTTTCTAAGGCCATATTTGAAAAGCATGTGAAAAATATAAGGGTGCTTAGACTTTTCCAACTCTCATGATCGAAGTAATGATCAAGGGAATGTGTGAAATATGATGAAATTTTCACACATACGTTGTACTCTTTTCCTTAGACCAAGGTTTATTTTTTCCACTGGGTTTTGTTACTTGGTAAGGTTTTTAACGAGGCAACGATACATGCATAAGCTTTTCAAATTTCTTGATTAATGTAAATATCAGGGGGAGGTATAGACTTGAGGGGGAGTCTAACATCCACACGACGTTACGTTATACTCTTTTCCTTAAACCAAGATTTATTTTTCCCACTGGGTTTTGTTACTTGGTAAGGTTTTTAACGAGGTAACGATACGTGCAGACTATATTGATTGAAGTAAGGATCAAATGAGAATATAGACTCAATGAAAGAAGTCTAACAGGATTGTCATAATGTTGTACTCTTTTCCCTTTGATCAAGGTTATTTTTCCCACAGGGTTTTTGTTACTTGACAAGGTTTTAATGAGGCAACAAGACATATACCATTCTATTTCCGACTCAGCACAAGGGGGAGTGTTTAAGGAAATTACACATAGTGTGCTATCGTCTAGATAGAATATGTATTAGGGATTTTACTGTGTAAATTATGTATCATGGGCCATAATGGGCTTCCTTATAAACCCTATTTACTATTGTATTTGTACCCTATTTAAAGGGCTCATCTAATGAAGAATTGTGGAGAATTATTCCTACAACACCAATGACTTTATTGAATTTTTATTATTTTTTATTTTTTGTATAAGTGTAATACGGAGTATCAAATAAGAAAAAAAAACAAGGGCCCTCATTTAGTATAAAATTTAAGCAGCGGGTACTATTAGGCCTCGTTTGATTCAGGTATTAGGATCAGTGGGATTAATAATACCAGTATTAATAGTACTGGACTATTAATCCTATTATTAATTTAATACTAATACCATGTTTGATTCATGCAGTATTAATACTGGGATATTTCATGCTGATGTTAATACTATGTTTGGTTCTGTAACTCGTATACGAGATTATATTTTAGACTAACAAAATAAAAATGTTTTTTAAAAAAAATTAATTTTTAAAAAAAAAATTGAAAAACAAAATTTCAAAAAAAAAAGTTCTCAAAAAAAAATTTAAAAATTAAATTTTTTTTTTTAAAAAAATAATAATAATATAGTAGTAGTGACATTTTTGAAAATATTATAGTAGTAATGGCATTTTTGAAAATATATGATTCTTTTTTCCTAATCCTGAATAAACAATACCACATCCCCCTGGTATTAAATTATAGCACAAAGAGTGGTATTAAGTTAGTACCGGTATTAGTAATCCCATCACATTTGTGCGAATCAAACAAGGCATTATAAAAAAAGTGGTAATAATAATCACATCCCACTTTTTAATACCCGAATCAAACAAGGCCTTAGTTTATTAAATCTTGTTAGGGTTTGTACTTATTTTAAATTTTATGAATATGTATCCCTACTTTTGAAGTAATTTTAGTTATTTTTTTATCATGTTAAAAATTATATAAAAGATATTTATTTAACAAGTACTATCGGACCGTGTCGTATCATTCGATAACAAACTGAGTCGTATGCGAATTTGGAATACATCATCTAATAGCTTTTCGGGTTGTATTTGAGTAAAGATAAAAATAGCTCGCATCCGCTAAGACCTGACATGAAATGAAATGACCCGTTGGCAAATTTTAATGAGAGATTGAGGTGCATTTTCAAAACAACGGTACGATTTAAATTTTAACATCTTTGATTATGCAAAACAAAGGTGGATTTCCCCTATTACATACAAACACACGGTTCATTTTGTCGCCAATGATGTAGTCGTTGAGATTGTGCAACAAAGACTCAATATCTCAAGAACAATATATAAGCATGGAGTAGAAAGCATAAATTATATTATGACACTGCAAACGAAACAAATATGGTCATTGTTGCAAAAGAAGTTGCAATCCATTATCACATAGGCTAGAATTTACTATATAATGCTAGACACAACACCCAACCAAAAGCAGAGCCACAAAATTTACCTCACTCTTATCAAAGAATATCTCAGTAAATTCGCTTCTTGCGCATTTGCTTCAAAATCGCTTCTTGCGCATTCGCTTCAAAATCGCTAGTAAAACTTCTCTTTTTTTTTCTTTGTTTTAAATCCATGAGTATCTAGGCCCTACCTTAACTAATCTCACAAGACCCTAGCACTTGTTGACCGGAAGACACCACAATGACCCTAAGAATCTTAATATAGCGAGAAATTGAACTTGAGATCGTGCGCTTTACCACACAATATCAAGTACGCCCTTAAATCCAAATAATTAAGAACCCCCTGCCTTGGATGAGACTCAAATCTAATATCTCCCAGATCCAAGTGGGCTCCTTTACCACTAGGCTAACACATTCACTCAAAAGAACTAATTTATACTATACATGAAAATACTAAACCAAATAGAGATTTTGCGCACACTATTTCTTTTAGAGTTTTAGTGCTTGTTTTATTCAAGCTTTTGTACTTTTTAGGAATCTTATATTAGTATAAACTCGTGCAAGGTTTGATATTGCATGATGATAACTTGAATTTTATGATGCCAGTTAAATTGAAGCACAAAAACTCTTAAACTGATCGCGCACTTCTTTTCATATTATGAAAAATATTAGCAACACCTCTAAAACACTAAAGTTCTCCTTACCCGATGAAAAACTATCCTTAATTGGCTTTGCAAACTTCTGAAAACACATGAACTAAATGCAACTCTACTGAACAAAGTATGTCAATCATCTTTAGAAGGTTCAGTTTGAACAGGGAGTATCATCTCCCGTAGGAAACATAGAGCCGTGAATGAATAAAGGACTCAACTTAACTAAGTTTTCTTTTAAACTAGGGTATATCTGTGTAATCCGGCATGGTGAAATAAATAAGATATGATAATAGAATAAAAGAGAGTAAAATGTGACAAATTTAAATTAACAAACACCAATCAATCTATTTTGAATTCATTGTCAAGTATAGTCTAACATTTTGAGTAACCGAAATATAAGTTCAATATAATTTAATGATAGAAAACCTAAAAGTAGTCTGGATTGGATCGAATTTTTAAAAAAATCTTTTAATCTTATTTTTTGATCTCGGCAAAATAATTTTTTAATAAATTAAACTCAAGGCCAAAATATACAAACACATAAAATACGTGATTAAATTTTACTCAATAATTTTTCTTGATTTTTTTTTTTACATAATTCTATAGTCATGATGTATCTTGTTTATAATTGATTTTGATTAGTAGATTTTAAATATTAAATTTTGAATTTTTTTTATTTTAAGTTATGGCATTTTTAATGTAGACAAAATTATTAGAGTGAGAGAATTAATTGTGTATATATTATTAGTATGAGTGTTTTAACTTAGATGTGACATCTTAATATATGTATACAACTCATTCAATGGTGTAAAACTAACACACACCATAACATGTGTATTTTTAGCCATTAGATTCTTATACTTTTTGAAAAAAAAAAATTGGTCAAAAATAGTGTTTTGTATAGATTGATTTTTTTATTTTAAGTTATGGCATTTTTAATGTAGACAAAATTATTAGTGTGAGAGTTGATTGTGTATATATTATTGGTGTGAGTGTTTTAACTTTGACGTGACATCTTAATGTGTATATAAAACTCATACAATGGTATAGAACTAACGCACACTATAACATGTGTATTTTTAGCCATTAAATTCTTATACTTATCGGAAAAAAAATTGGTCAAAAATGATGTATTGTAATATAGATAAATAGTTGCATATAATTTAGCTATTAACTATAGACAATAAGAAAAACTCAAAACATAGCAAGAGAATACGGTAACATAAGTTTGCAATGATAATGCAACTCACATGAAATCTGAACACCATCCCAAATTAACATATTCAGGATTCATAATAAAAGAATGAAACAATTATGATGAATTCATAAACATAGAAACTATTAAGATTATAGACTGACAACAGGCTTTAACACTAGTACAAGAATGACTTCTACAGAATTTCATCATCCATTGTGGATCAGATACTTCAACTTCAATGATCATTCGGTTCAAGTTTTGGTTCGTTCCTAGAATCTTAAATTGGTAAATTGACTAAATTCACAGTAGACTCTTATAGTTCATGTCTAGAGGTTGATTCATAAGTTGACGAGGCTCAAACCTTTCATAAATGACCATTTTAGATTCAAGGGATGAAAAAAAATCCCAATCAAACGAGAGTACTGAAAGCAATAGTTCTTAGATAGTAAACATAATACAGTTAAGACCACAAATAAACAAATAGAAATGGAGAGACAAATTTCACAGAAGACATTAAAGGGACAAAAAACTATCATCTATATTGATCATATAATGAATAGGCTTTCTAGCTGCCCAATAATTTTCACATCCTTTGCGAATGCATTGCCTAATTTAGTAACAGTAGTTCATTAGCAATAATTCATATAGCAGAGTCTGCAGAGATGCCCTATAATCAACAATTAACCCCAAGAACAGATATGTAGAACTGAATCACAAATTATCGACTCGAGAACAATCAGTAATTGAACAATTGACGATTTTATTTCTAATTTGAACCCTAGGTAACATCCATCTCCATAATATATACACTAACCTAACACAAAAATTGCCATACAGTACACACTACCAAAAGACACCAATCTACAACAGGAAAATACACAAATCGATTCCAACAGATCTAACAAGTTTATTCAATGAGCTAGGTAACATCTATTTCACATAATTCGGCACAGGGACACAAAGCTGTCATCACTATTACTATAGAATGAACAGACTTTGTGAATCGATTACCTAATTCAGCACCGTAGTTCCTTAATTATCAATCATAGGCCATATACACTCTATAATAAACAATTAACCCTAAGCACGCAAATGTAGAACTGAATCACAAAATTATAACTCAAAACACAATCCATATTTGAACAATTGATAATTTTATTACTAATGTGAACCCTAGGTAACATGTATTTCCATAATACCCTAACCGAACACGAAAATTGCCATCTGGTACAAACATATACCAACACCAATCTACAATAGTCAAAAAAAATTCCAACAGATCTAACAAATTACTCAATGAGCAAGAAGTATATCACTACCGAACACATCGATATTCAACTCAGACAAATCCGGAACCGGACTAGACGGATTGGGGCTTAGAAAGAACACGCACTTAGTTGCAGCAAGCTTCTTCCTCTGAGGACATCGAGGTCCGTAGATCCTGCCGGCAAAGCAAGGCAAGCCGTCGAGCTCACCGGCCGGCAGTTGACCGGCTGTTGACGGTGAGCGGTAGAGACAGATCTGGGATTGGGAGCCGAATCTGTTACATCTGGCGCTGATTTTGGAGTCTCGGAGCTGAGCTAGGGCACCGGGCTTGAGGAATTTTAAGTAGGATGAGTTTCGGTTGTGGGAGGGTCTGCGGAGGCGGAGGGGCATTGTGAAGGAAGGGGTAGAGGGCGTGGGGAGAGAGAGAGAGGAGTTTGAGAGGTTGTGTGAGTGAGTGAGTGAGAGAAAGTTAGATGAGAGAAAGCGGGCTTTAAGGAAGGAAGGGGAGATGGAGGAGGCGGGAAGATAATGGAGGGAAGAAGAAAAAAGATGAGAGAGAAACTATTGTTTCAAAATGGTGTGGCGCGGAATTACAGGGTTCTCGGGGTCGAACCCGTGAATAGTGGCATTAATCTTGTAATAATATAGTCAGCGGCACGCTCCATGCGTACTCGGTAATTTTTTATACAATGTACATATAACATACTTTAAAAATATATGTTAAATATTTATTTTTAAAAATAATTAACTTTTAATATACTTTAAATATGATACAAATTTTCATACAAAATTTTATTATTGTCATTTATAATAATTTTAGCATGTGCCTTTATCATTTTTCATGTTTAAATTTATAATTTGAGTCCCTTTCAAGCACTATGCTATTGTAATTTTTAGAATGTAAAGGGTAGCTTAAACATTTTCTATACACTTTCAAAACTCCACGCTCATGCACACTGAATTTTGGTAGTTTCCTTATTTTGATCCTATTTTGTAGAAAAAAAACATATTAAGTTCTAGGAATTGAATGCAATCTTTTAGTTAATAATAACAATTTAAAACACTAAGCTTAACTCGTTTATCAAATATTTTTCTCATTTTATATTGAATTTATCGGTGCAAACATACTCATGTTAAAAGTCAAGTGTAACTTGGCGGTTATGACTTTATATTTAGGTGTTTTTATTTTGACCATCCTTTTAATTGTTATAAAATTGAAATATTTTATATAGCAAGATTCTACACTTTAAGTAAAATGTAGGGAAAATCTTACCATTGTGCTGCTATTTCAACAATAACATATTTTTTGTATTTTAAATAGATGATATGCATGTACGATGCATTCTAGTATTTATGAATCCGAAGGGAGCTTTGTTTGTAGAATATAATATTGTTTTTTTAAAGAAGGCTTATAGTATTATTATTTTTTAAATAATTAACAATATATTTGATGAAGCTTGAACTCACAAACTCTAACCTAAAATGAGAGTTTTTTTTTTTTTTTGGTTAATAATAATGACTGCAGGGAATGCCTAGGTGAGGACCAAAAAGAGATATAACTACATAGAGAGAGCACGTGCAAAATTATACAATTGTTACGGTTTGAACTCATGGAGTTTTGATTAATAACATGACTTTTATCGCTAAGCGAAAACCTCTTTATTTGTATATTTTTTTATTTTTAATTTGATGATGTGCTTGCATATAAGAATGCATGCACACACATCATGCACGTTTGTTTTGAAATATGAGGCATTTTCAATTTTCTTTGTTTATAAAAATGTGTCATACAGATTTAAATAAATAAATAAAAATAGAAAAAACTATTTGAGTAGTAGAGTGGGTTGTATATTCCATTGTAAATATGACAGACACTATTAAAAAATCTCTCTAATAGTTTTTGTCTATCTCCACATATATATACATACAAATTTATATATGTGATATAAAGAGATACTAGAGAGAGTTGTGAGTGGAGGTGGCAATTCATATTTTTGCACGATATGACCCGACAAGAAAAACGAAAACAAAAATATGAAATGAGATTGTGTTTGTTAGAAATCATCTCTCCCAAAAGCTTAAGCGGGCCTCCCAGAGAACCAAGTTCTGATACTATGTTAGGAACAATCTCTCCCAAAAGCTTAAATTGTTAGGAGAAGGAATCGCAATAAATATCATGCTTAACAGTGTTATTTTCACTAACACGACATGTGCAAACATGAAATGACCAGATAGACGTGATTATAATTTTTCATCTTAATAAACACATTTCAACACAAGTACAAATATTATATTTCTTTTCAATTAAACACAATTGACACAACATAATTCTAATTTTGTTCTAAAAATTGGACACATATATGATATGACACAGCATCGTGCTAAAATTTTAGATACAAACACAAATTTTTGAACCAATTTATTTCGTTTCGTAATGTGTTTTTGTGTCGATCTTAAAAATGTCACCTTTAGTTATGAAAATTTGGGCTTCAGCACACATCAATCACGCATATGTAAAGGCCTCGGACTCATACATAGCCAGAACAGGCCCCCACGTCCTACAGATCTTCCACGGCCATGAATAATGAAACGAATTGAAACAACATTGCTACAAAAAAAAAAAAAATTGTTGTATTAGCTTCCTTTTTAATGTCTACAGAATTTAACACGGAGTCATATTATGTTGTCAGGCCAGTTTTATGATTCGAAGGGTTTTATACAAAAATTAAAATTAGGACATTTATATAATCATATATATAAACGCACTATAATTTTTACATTATTTTTTTTTAACACAAAAAAAAGGTTGTACCTATTCGTATTTTTTTTTCTTTTTCATTTTTTTTTATTGGTTTACTTTTATGTAAAATTTTAGTTGAAAATATTTATAGAAAAAGAGGACTAAGAGAAACAGAGAGTGAAATTTACAAAGAAAAAAGAGAGAAGGATAGAAAGATAAGAATTTTTTAAGTGTAAACAAACATTTTTAGAAATTGAGGGGTGGGTGTGTGTGTGGAGGGAGAGGAGGCATAATTAAAATCAGAGAGAGAAATAATTTTTTTCAAGATAACGATTGTTACAAAAACAAAATATTAAAACAAAAGAGAAAAAAGCTGAAAATATAAAATGGCAAAAGAAGGAAAAAAAATAGCAGGAAGTTATAAATATAAAATGGAAAAAGAAGATAAATGAAAATAATATAGAAAGAAGTTGGAAAGATAGATCCGGACTTTACTTCAGTGGTTAAGAGTGTGATTACTCACACGAGGCATCCTTCATCCTTCTCCCCAAAAACCACACGTACAGATCTACCATTGCTTGTATAAAAAAAGAAGTTGAAAACATATAGCAAAAAAGGAGGAAGAAGGCAAGACTTGAACTTAGGTTAGTACGGTATCAAAGAGACTTATTTTTCAAGTCATTTAAACAAAAAGGATCTAATTTTTTGCCATTTTAAAAATAAGATATTACTACCAAAAATAGTTATAATGCTGTGAGAATCCGCAAATGCGACCCCCGGGTCTCGTCCCCGTTCGTTGGGCGTCTGAAGCGTCGGAAGGGATTCCGTCGCTCCATTTGCTTGGAGTTGTTTGATGATTCATATCGGGTGTCCTTACGTCTATTCTAAATGCAAGGGGGTTCGTTCAGAGTCGCCAGTACGTTTTACGAGAAAACGGACAAAAGGGGTTGTGTAAGGGGAAAGGCTAAAGATAAGCCTTTCTTTACACGCTTTGTCTGCGAAACCAAGATTCTATAGGGTTCGGAAACTATATTACGGTTTGGGAAGGTGTTAAGCACCCATTCCGCCCTTTCGGCCTCTAGTGGTCTTATATGTTTATTCTATGTTGAAAAACTTTGATGCTTTTACTAACAGCCTACTACTTTTCAAATGAAAACCCTAATTTCTGGGGGAAGACGGGAAAGGGATGAAAACCTTTGTGTTCCGAGATCCGATTTTTTATTTGAAAGATGTAAGTACAAATGACAAAAACCTTCTATTTTTGAAAGAGTATCCCGTATTATTTCCTCAGATAATGACGGTTTTCTCGTGTTGCGTTTACTTTTGTAAAAGTTCGGATCTATGTCGGGACTGATTTAATATGGAACTAGAACTCTTTGGGGAGAGTTATCAATCACGTCGCAGTCTATAGTGAAGACAGGATATGTTTGATTCTAATTCCTAGATAAGTCGTATCAGTCTGGGTTTTGAAAACAGAATTTTATCCGGACGATAACATACTTACTCTTATGGTTTTGCAAACGATTTTATCAGGGTCTTTTGTTTTGAAGACGGTAGACTATTTATAACTTGGCAATAAGTTTATTCAAATAAAACGTGGATAAAACAACAGAAATAAAACAAGTACACAGATAGACCTATTTAATTACCAGAAGAAACTTTATTTACCTTCCCGACGAGAATAATAATAATAAGGAAGAGAATAATATGGCAGAGAGATCTCCGGCGATAACAATCTTCTCCTTCTTCAGATATTTCCGAGAATTCGATTCCAGAGACGGGACACGTCGAGTGTCGGGAATAGATTTGATAATTCTTCAGAGATAAGATGATAATATAAAATGCTTGATAAAATCAGACTAAAGCTCCAGATCTTCCAGATTCAAGTTCCTCCTCCTCTTTTCTCTTTTTTTCTTTTTTTTTTTTGAACCCTTGGGGGTGTTGGCCTATTTATACTGCTCGGGGAAGATTGTCGCGCGATATTTCCCCAAAAAAGGCAAGTGTCGCGCGACATATCTGTTTGTCGCGCGACATTCCTGTATGTCGTGCGACAAACGGCTGAAGTGATGGGTCCTGACACTGTGATGTGTCAGAAAGTGGTTGGTCGGGTGCAGAGAGGGATTGTCGCGCGACAATGTGATATGTCGTGCGACAATCCTTCATAAAAATAGGTTTGTCGCGCAACACCCCCCCGGGGTAGTTTCGGGTGCTCGGGTGTGTCCTGGACTCCAAAAATAGTAGTCTCGTAGGTCGTTAGGGTTCTTGCGGGGGTCACAGATCGGGGTGTCTACAAATGCCCCTAGTGATAATATGGTTAATCCCTATTTAAGTATTGGGTCATTTGTGGGTGCTCAATCTGCATATCTACAAGGCCGGCCTTACATATCGTTTTTGTGTTCAAATGTTGGCATGAAATTGGCATGTAATTAGTATTATGTTATGTAATCATGACTTGTACATCGAGTCTGAAAAGGTACATTTTCTTTTTTCTACTTGTGTTTGTGTTGCAGTAAGGTATATTAAAATGGCAAAAAAAAAATATTAAAACAAAAGAGAAAAAAGTTGAAAATATAAAATGGCAAAAGAAGAAAAATAAAAAAAAATAGCAAAAAGTTATAAATATAAAATGGAAAAAGAAGATGAAATAAAACAATATCGAAAGAAGTTGGAAAGATAGATCCAGACTTTACTTCAATAGTTAAGAGCGTGATTATTCACACAGGGTATCCTTCTCCCCTCTCCCCAAAAACCACACGTACGGATTTACCATTGATTGTATAAAAAAAGAAGTTAAAAACATTAAGGGCTCGTTTGATTCGAGTTTTAAATCATTCATGGAATGTTACATTCCATGACAGATGGTCGGATTCCAATGTTTAGTTCCTTTTTTGGGTTAGGAATACATCATTCCAAGAATGGAGTATTCCCTCAAAGTTCTCCCTCTTAAATAGATGGGAATAAAGGATTACTCTAAGTATTCTTTTTTAGACTTCTTCTACGATTACCTCTCAAGACCATAATATCCCTTATACTTACCAAGACAACTTCTTCTTCTTTTTTCATTTATATTTTCTTGAAAAGAAAAAAAAGTATTTTTTGTTATTGAACTTTTTCTTTTTATTATTACTTTTTTCTTTGTATTATTAAATACATACGATGACTTTTCACAGTTCTTAACAATAAAAACAAATTTTTGCCTTAGTAAAATTGTTAAGACTTGTCTTTTAATTTTATAAAATGAAGAATATTTTGGTAATTCTTACACATATTTTACTCCTATTTTCATTTGAACAAAATATAGAAATGTAATTTGACGTTATAAAAAAGAATAATTTATGTATGAACCAAACATTGGCAAAGCATCCTAGATGTGAGAAATCTAGGATGCCCATTCTATTCCCAAACCAAACGAGCCCAAAATGATAAAAAAAAAAAATGAGGAAAAGGGCAAGACTTGAACTTAGGTTAATACAGTAGCAAAGGGACTTATTTTTCAAGCCATCTAAACCAAAATAATATAATTTCCTGTCATTTTAAGAATAAGATATTACTACCAAATCTAGTTATAATGCCCTAGTGATAATATGGTTAAGCCTTATTTAATTATTGGGCCATTTGTGGTTGTTCAGTCTGCACATCTACAAGGCCAGCCTTGAAAAAGATAAAGCGCGCAGAAGCGGATTAAATAAATTAACCCTAAGTTTATTATTCGATGGTTGGATTCTCAAAACCAATTTTAATCGAATTAAAAGTTTAACCCTAATAGTCTATGAATTTTAATTATGGAAACTTGTTTAATCTTTTCTAATTCGCAGCAATTAATAAAACAAATAAGCAGAGGAACAAACACCAGAATTAACGAGATAACCCTACAGTGTAGGACTAATCCTCAATAATCCACTATATGCACAAAGGTTTACAGACTCGATTAATCACAAATCACACAGACTTACAAAACTTGATCGCACAAGCCGCCTGCAAAATTCTCCACCTTTTGCGCGTATAAACCTCTTATCCGAATCACACGAACAGGTATACAACGAATCACTTTCTACAGTATCACACCGTTCTTCAAGTCCTTTTGCCAATCATATGCACTTTGGGATTTGATTTATTCTTCAAAGAAAGAACGCTTACTTTGGCATGAATAAAAAATCTTGAAGTGATTTTATGTTTTGAGGTTTTAATCTCTCTAAAGTGTAAAAACTATCTCAAAACATATGTCAAAACTATGTGTAAAAGCCCCTTACCCTATGGGTCTATTTATATAAAAATATGGAGGCCAACTCTCTTTAGGAAATGGTTAAAATTAATTAAAATACGGACAATTGAAAAAAAGGTCTTATTAGAGAAAGATTTTCACACTAAAGTCAATGAATAATTTTTTTGTAAATGAAAGGCATATTTTTTATTTTATTGATAAGATGACATGTGTCTTTTCTTTTCATTACAAAATGACACCCCAACCTTTAAAATAAACTAAAAAAATACCAAAATGCATTAAAATATGGACTGCAATATGAACTTTGCAATCCATATTTCTGGTGCAAAGTTCATATTGCAGTCCATATTTCACTGCAATATGTAATTTGTAGTCCATATTTTTTGTGCAAATCTCATATTACAATCCATATTTTACTGCAATATGAACTTTACAGTCCATATTTTTTGTACAGAGTTCATATTGTAGTCCATATTTCACTACAAAGTTCATATTGCAGTACAAATTTATGTGCATAATTTCTCTGTTTCACTGCAATATGAACTTTGAAGTCCATATTTTTTGTGCAAAGTTCATATTGCTCTCCATATTTTCTTGCAATATGAACTTTGCATTTCATATTGCAGTCCATATTAGTACAAAATTCATATTGTAGTCCATATTTCATTGCAATATGAACTTTGCAGTCCATATTTTTAGTTTAAAACATAAAAAGATATGATTGGAACTTGATAAAAATAAGGAGGGGGTAATTTAGGTAATAAATAACATGTTTTCATTAATTAAATGATATTTAAATTTATTCAAATACCTTTATTTAAAATATAAAACAAAATAGGCCTCTTACACTAATCACTAATTAAAAATAGGTCATTCATTCAAAAAAATATTATTCATCATATTTTTGATAAAAATTAATGTATAATAAGACTTTCTACCTAATTTTTAAATTAAAATAAAAAAATTTATGATAAAAATACACTTTTTATAATTATATGCCGGATCGGTCTGAGTACAAAATATGTACCGGACCAAAATTTATAAAATAATTTTGAACCCTGAAAAAGCGCCGGATCAGTCCAAGTTATCAAAACTTGTACCGGTCCATCCTTTTGCAAATTAAAGTACACCATGCAAGAGTTTACGCATGCCAATGGATCGATGGAGTAAATAAAAAGAAGCCAGCATTAATTCTTCTAGACCACACATTTTAACGAAAAAGGACACAAAGTCACGTGGCCTTGTTTTAAGAAATATGAGCATACTTTGACTTTTTCAAAATTAAGAGTTTTTTTTTATGACTAAGGTGGTTTTGTAACTTATTTGTAAAAATAAGGTACTTTTCTATTTATTTATATAAATAAGGTAATTTAGATTTTTTGTCTTTATTAAACATTTTTAGAAATTGGACTTTAGTCCTTAGACTTGGTTATAAATTTATTTGTAACCCCTCAAATTTTAGAAAGAGACGAAAATCCCATTTTGGTATCAGAGGTAGAAGAGTTATCCCAAACTCCTTTTCTCACAGACTTCAAACAATAAACGTTGTTACATAGATGCCCTTGGGAATATTCCCTCGCATCTACGCCTATATTTTTTGAACAAATCCAGACTACCAACCAATTCCGATTCACCACATCGGAGCAGAAGGGTGTTTAACGATTCAGACTAAGGGTTGTTCACATATAGAACATATACCTTTAAAATACTCAGAAAGCAAACAGGTTATTGCAGGAGCAATAAATTGCTTATTAGACCAAAACCAATATTTATTATTAGTTTTGCAACAGACTCATATTGATCTCCAAAAGATCAAATCAGACATCCAGCTTCTGGATTTAGAGACCAAAAATAATACTAGACTAATTAAAGAATTAGACCAACAAATCCCTTCGGACTTTGTTACTACGTTGAGAGAAATTCTCAACATAACTAGAGAAACAAAAAAGATTTGCAAATAGCAAAATCCTTCTCTAGAGACAAAAACTGACGAATTAACTAAACATATTCGCCAATTAGAAATAGAGCTCAAAAAGCTATCCTCTGAGCAATCTAAGATTATACCTAGATTACACAATTATATTCCTGAAATATAACAATATGGAAATAGTTAACTCAGACTGAAAAGAAGTTCCAGGTGGAATTATTCCACAAGATATATCAGACTTTTATCGAAAAATAATAGAAAAGATGAGCGATGAAAGATTCTCTCGTAGATTCATCGAATCAGAGATCAGTGGTGCCAACAAACCAGCACTTTGCATCTTAGATAGACTAAACTTCATTTCTACAGCTATAGCAGCTACCCAAGACTGCGAATACAATTTCGCTCATAATCTAAGAAATGATTTGCAAGCTAAGACTGAAGGATTAAGAACCTTCTATAATGATTTTGTTAAATTCTAACAAAACTTAGCATATTATCTAGACAAAAAATGGGAGAACCATTTCAAGACTCAAGAAGCTACCATAAACGAATTTAGAGAAAATTCAAATAAGGTAGAAAGACAGTTAAAAGAAATCATGAATGGAATACAAGCCATTTATGAAAAACCTAGTCAGACAAGGCAAGCAGATTTAGACACACTCATATATTGATGTATGTCGATAAGCTCGAAAGAAGTTTCAAAGCTTTAGATGCTAGACTTACAGAAGAAATTGCTTCTAGACAAGACTCAGAGAATATGAATGTGCATGAATTAAAAAAATATATTGCAACAGCACATAGTTATCTAAAAGAAAATACTAAGACTATAAATGAAGAATTATACATTAAATTGTATAAAGACCAATTGGCTCTTAGGAAAACCCTTATTAGTCAAATTAAAAGACAAAATGATTATTCAGAATCATTAAAAAGAATTGAGAAGAAAATTGAACAGAAGCAAGAAACTATTTGCAAGTTCAAGGAGACTCCATCTGTCATAATAAAAGAAGAATCTTCAACAGAAAGAATTAGAAACGATGCGTTAGATAAGACTAAGAAGGTAGCTAGCCTCACTCCCAGCATCGGACATCAAAATATGATGATCCAAAGAGTTAGAGACTCCTCTTCCAACATAAGAACATGGTGGAAAGAAAGAAATATTTCACACCCATTTTAATGGAAGGAATGGGGAGAAATGGACTGGAAACATGCAGAAAAATCCATAAGTAATGGACAACTTCCTCCAGTTAGATACATAGACTTGTTCCGAGAAGGAACTATCCCTAAGACTCCTAGCTACAATATGACTTATTGTAGTAGAAATCATATCCTCGAAAAGAATTATACAAAAATTCAAATCTTTGAACCAGACTGATTAAGATCAAGAGAAACAGACAGGAATTTCCAATTCCTAACCTTTGGACTCTTCCAAGCAAGGATCCAAGGACTCCATAGACCTCAAAATGGAGTTAACATCCTTTGTTGCTTAGTTGACAAAATGTGGAAAGATTTCCAGAAAAGCCTAGTTAGAATAGCCCAATTAGAAATGTCAGACAATATAAGATACTTCAATGTTACTCCGACATTTACAGTATCTATACCTACAGCTAAACACTTCAAGCTAATCTTATACGCCACAGGCTATGAAGATTACGTGTTACCAGATGCAAACATTAACATAGAATATCAAAGCTATGTTAAGTTTTCTCAGAAAGCATTCGAAGGAATGCAACCAAGTATTCCACGAGGAAGAGTGAATGAACAAATCCTTGTTAGAACAAATACTTCAAACTTTAATAATACGTACAGTATTAAAAATGCTGGACCTATGAAAGAACATGCTAAGACTCTCTGGCAGTTGCCAGAATTCCAAGAAACAAAGGCTGTACAGAATGAGCCTTTATATATTGCCCAATATAACATCACAGGCAATATTAATATACAGTTTGTTCCTCCTAAGTTCAAAGCAAAGAGCATTAGAACAGAGGAATCAAGATTTAGAAACATGGGAGAATCCGCAATGGACGACCCTTCAGAAGGAGAATGTAGTACTGCTAGCACTACTAGAATATTACAACATGCTCCAAATCATAGACCTAGAAATTCTATAGACAATCATGATATTTTATATGAAAAGGCCAGAATCCAAAATTTTGGACATAACCTAACAGAACAAGAAAAAGACACATACAAAAATAATCTTGAAAGAAGCAAATCGACTAGATACAATATGATGATATCTAGCGAGACTATAAAAGACTTAAGAAATTCTCAGGACACGAAAGAACTCCTAAGAAAATTAAGACTCCAAGAAAAAGATGAAGAACAATTGTTTCCAGTTGCTACGGCAATCCCAGGAGGAGACAATGTTAAAATAGGTGAAACCTCGAGAAGCAGGTTTAATCTATTTGAGACTCCTGCAGCTATAAATATTCCTATTTATAGTGACAGTATTATTAAGACTAAACCAGACTATGTCAAATGATTACCTACGACAGCTATAGACTTCCAAAGTACAAAGAATATGGCTTCAGTAACCATCAACCCAGTAGGTATTTACCTAAACCTAGACAATGTACAAGATAGGAAAAATGCCTTAAAAGAATGGCAAGACCAGATGCACATGTGTTTTGCTTCTAACGAAAGCTGGGATGCAGAATCATGTAGAAGATATGCTGAACAATCCTTAAAAGGAATTGTAAAAAACTATTTAGATAGTTTAAAAACAGCAATAGACGAAGCTAGCATAGCTAAGTTAGCTATATTCAATGAGACAAGAGACCAAAGATCTGTAAACGGTTATGTACAACTCTTTACAGCTGAATTCATTGGAGCAAGCCACCTTGCCCAAGAATCAGAAGTAGACGTAGCAAAAACTAAGTTATCAGTACTTAGTATATGTAGTTTAGACAAGATCAATGAATATAGTAATAACTATGAAACATTGTACTATCAGATAAAAGAGTTCACTACAACTCTTAAAGACGAGTATTTTAGAAAACTCTTAGCTATTGGACACCTTCTTATTAATGAATATAGAATGTGGCTCGGAGTTAATAATACTAAAGAAGATACTCTTGGTGAAAGAATAAATTTTGCCAAAGACTACATTATAGCTAAAAGACGCGAGAAAGCATAAGACGCGTTGATCAAGGAGACATTTAAAAATATGCCTTCAATTAAAGATGAAAGAGACATAGCACCTATCCAATGGGGATGTGGAAGAAGTTCTTCCAAAAGCCATAAAAAGAAACATTGGAAACAGACTTTCAAAGCTACGATTAATACAGACCCTAATAATAAAAAATATAAATTCAGAAAATCAACTAGCTTTAGAAATCCAAAGAAAAGAAAGAAATTATTTCCTAGAAGGAGATATTTCAAGAAGAATTCAAACACCAGAAAAAAAGTACCTAATTATAAAAAGGGCGAAGATAGAAAACCAACAACCAACAACTCAAAAAATGAATGTTGGGTGTGTGAAAAGACTGGACATTTCGTTAGAAAATGTTCTCAAAGAGAGAATAAAGAAATAAAACCTAGCGTTAGACTAGTAGAAGTCATGCTTACCCAAGCCGACTCACAAGATTTAGACCTCATATATAACATTGAGTTATCAGACTTTGAAGTAGATGACAATGCCAGTGTATATAGTGCATACACGACTGAGTCTGATACTGAACCTTCTTCCGAAGAAGAAGAAGAAGAATTTAAAGAATGTTTTGTCATCACCACAATTGATGATGATGAACCAATAGAAGAAGCTATTTATCTGGACTATAAAGAAGCCATTTACTGCTGTATGTTAACAGATGTATGGCGACCTTCCCAACCAGAAAGAATGGTTAGAATACCTCAGTGCTATACGAATCCAAGCCATAGGTGTAAATTCGAAATGAAATGTAGCCCTGCAAACTTTACTCGTGATTATTGTTTTACTACAATATCACTTGAATTATTCATGGTATGCATTATATGCAAGCTTCATTACCATGAAGACTGTTGGAGACAAGAATTCCGTACTATGTACGAAAATAAGTATGATCACATACTGGACATAGACATAGATAAATATTATCAAGAAATTGATAAAAATAGATTAAGAAAGATAAAGGAAGGAAAACGAAAAATAGATGAGTATCCTCCTCAGACAATCCTTGATATTCCAAATCCTCTAAAAGGAATTGAAATCAAAGAACAGAATAATCTGGGAATCTCAGCTAAGGAAAATTTTATAAGCTTCATTGAAGTAAAATTATCCTAGACTACTCTCTGCTATGATTGACACTGGTTGTACAACCAGTATCTGCAAATCAAATGCATTTTCAGATGAGTATTATAGACCTAGCACACAACTCATCTCAGGACGAGTTGCTAATGGAGATTATTTCGAACTTCCATTACAGACCATTCCTATTTATTTTCAAATAGGAAAGAATGAATTTACACATGAATTCTATGTCATGGATCCACCTTGTAAATTCACAGGAATTCTTTTAATTGGAAATGATTTCCTTCGTAAGACTCGGCCTTTTGCTCAGTATGATGATAAAATAGAATTATCTCATATAAGCAAATTCGATACCCAGACTATGCTCCTATATAAAGACCGAGCATTTGACCTCATGCAAGTAAAACCTTCATGGGTCCCCCCTCAGAGTTCTTCAGCTAAGTGTGGTGAAATAGAGGAAATTACTGCCCCTCTTAAACACAAATGCACTTGTCCAGACAAGAAATGTTATAAACAGATAACATTAATTCAACAAGAAATCGTTGATCAGATTAGACATCATCTCTTGGCTATCCAAGAAATGAGAAAGAGAAAGAAAATAGACATCAGATCCTTAAAAGTAGACAAGGATAAGATCAAGGAATTAACAATTCCTACAACTGGAGAAAATCCTATAGAAAAATGGGAAAAAGATAAGGCATATTGCTAAATCATACCCATAAACCCAGACGCCACCATAAATAGAGGCACATATAAGAAAGGATATTCCCAGAGAGATAGAGAAGAATTCCAAACAGAGATAGATAGTCTACTAAAGGGTGGAATGATTCAAGAAAGCATTAGTAGACATAATAGCATTGCCTTTTATGTTGAAAATGAATCAGAAAAGAAAAGAGGAAAAAGACGAATGGTATTAGACTATAGAGCTCTCAATAAGAATTGCGAGTTTGATTCATACAAAATACCAGATAAGAATAATCTTATTAGTCTTATCGAAAATAGAAAGATATTTAGCAAATTTGATTGTAAGTCTGGTTTCTAGCAAATCAAAATGCATCCAGACTCCATACCATGGACGGATTTTAGCGTACCACAGGGAAAGTATGAATGGCTAGTAATGCCATTTGGATACAAAAATGCCCCACAAGTCTTTCAGAGAAGAATAGACGGCATTTTTAGAAAGTATTCAGATTTTTGCCTAGTATACATTGATGATGTGCTAGTTGCAAGTCATACAGAAGAAGACCATATATAACATCTTAGAATAATAATAGCCGAATTTGATAATCACGGTATTATTATCTCTCATAAAAAGATGCTTTTATTTCAAAAAGAAATAGACTTCATAGGAGTCCATATAAGAATGGAAAAATATCTCCTCTAGATCATATTACTAGAAAGATTTTAGACTTTCCAGACAGAATTATTTACAGAAAACAATTACAAAGCTTCCTTGGATTGCTTAATTGTGCCACAGACTACCTTAAGGATTTAGCCGGAAAAATGAGAAGTTTTACCGCTAAATTAAAAGGAACAGAAAAGACTAATCCATTTATTTGGACAAAAGACGACATGAATATAATGACTAAACTAAAAGAAGAAGTCAAAAATATCCCTGGACTAGAGATGCCTAATGCAGAGGACATCTTCATAGTAGAAACTGATGCTTCAGATAAACAATGGGGCGTAATCTACTATGCTTTAGACTATCAGACTAAGAAAAAGAAATTATGTAAATATAGTTCAGGGACATTTACTGATCCCGAAACGAGATATACAACCCACGAGAAAGAAGTTCTCGCAATTGTGAGAGCTATAGAAAAGTATATGCTCTTTTTAAGACCAAAACACTTTACTGTATATACAGACTCCAGCTATGCTGTCGGATTTAGAGATTTAAATCTAAATAAATTAAAGACTAATAGATTAATTAGATGGCAACAATCTCTTAGTGATTATGATTTTAGCATAATTCATATTAAGGGAAAAAAGAATACAGTTCCTGATATTATTTCAAGAGAACCTGTGTTTGCCGAAAATCTAATAATTTGCTTTATGTTATCCACAGATAAGCAGACTAGACCAATGGAGACAGGAGGAAGTTCCAGTAGAAAGACCAGATTTATTGACCAAGTTGAAGTCGCCAGATATCTACAGGGCGCGTATGACCCTCAGACCCAGATCGGTGACAGAAACAAGACAAAGATGCCTAGACCCATTCTAGAAAATCTAGATGATATGCTCATTCCCCCAGGGAAAATGAGTGAAGAAATTTGCAGGCAAAACAAGATAATCGGAGGAATATTCTTCCCCGAGTATAGACCAGACCAGAGGTTTCCATATTTAGTCAAATTCAAAAGAGAATTCACTAAAGAAACTTTCACCCTCATAGATGCTCTATGGTGGAACCATTCCAACAACCTCAAAATAGAGTTCAGACAAAATTTGGTTGCTACAACCAGATTTATGAGAATGCAATGGCTTGCTATCGCTCAGATAAATCCAAACCCTCCCAGGAACTTAATAGAAGCTCCTAGGCCTCAAGAAATGACATATGCCAGAGCCACAGGTCAGATAGCACCATTAAAGGAAAACAAGGAAAAAGACCTTGTTTATGAAAAAAAGAGGTTCTTCATTAATCTTCTCACCCCATTGAGAAAGGAACGAGAAGTAAAAAAATAATAAAACAATGAATCTAGACTCATTGAACCTAGACATTGCCGAAACCCTAAAAAAATCGGTAATTATCTCTTCAATAGAACAATCCCAAGTCATGCTTTGTTCATGAAAGGATTCTGTGAAGAAATGCCTCAGATAAATATTTGGGGAAAGACAGACATTCCTGTAGAGCTCTTGGCAAGCCAAGCACTCATTGGCTAAATTCTCATACAGGAAACTACAGACGCAGACTGTTTTGGTGAAAAGGTAGCCAATTACATCGAGACAGTTAAAGAATACCTTCCCCTTTATCTAAGAAGCTATTCTCTCGGACCAGAAGCAGGGTTCAACCATGAAATTGGGGGATTCCAGCTGGTTCGGTTCTCAGAAGAACCATGCTCAGACGTAGAAGGACTCAGTTCAGCTGAACTCGAGCCCATCGAAGGAAGACAGAACCCTACAGCCTTAAAGGTTAACCGATCCTTAGGAATTATAAGGATTATGGATGAACTTTTAAGTGAAGAAAAATGGTACACAGTGTGCCAAAAAGAAGACCTAATCATTCAAGCATAAGAACCCTTTGGAGGGAGGATGACTAGAGGACAGACCAAAGGCACAGAAGTGATAATACCTACAACCACTTCTAATATTGCCAACATAGAAGAATATTGGAGCACCGTTAGAGGCTCTATCCAGACTTACCAACAAGACATCGCTAGCAGGGCTCCTAGCCCAAACGATTACATCAAAGTAACCGCCGATGACTAGTGACGCAAGAAAAAAAAAAGCAGACGTCAGCCTATGCAGAATCGTAAGCAATGACACCTCTTAGATTTGTAAATTATTAAAACAGACCAGACGAATCTTTTTAAATTGTAATTTTTCTTTTCTTATAAAAGAGACTGATTGCAGTACTGTGTTCGCACGTGTCGATGGGGCCACAAAAGCAGTACCCGATGTGCATTATTGTACGTGATCAGCTGTTGTTTTGTCCATATACATTATTGTTGTAAGTAATTTGTTGTTGTTGTAAGAAGTGTCGGCAAGCCTCCTTCACTCAGTATTCGCCAAGTGCGTTTAAAGCTGTGGGGCCTGTCTTGTTAACCGAATTGCTTTTAGCAGCCGGTAATTAGTCTTTGAGTTTGTATCCTCCCTATATAAGGAGAAGGAGTTTTCATTTATAAGTACGAATTTTTCAATTCTCAGCTTAGAGTTTTTATTATAGAGAGCATGAGTGAGTAAAGCTTCCTTTAGTTAGCAAAAGGAAAGTAAGTAGTTTGTAATAATAATATTACTTGAATAAAATTATGTTTCTCCTTCAGTACAACTTCTATTGATCTCCGAGTTATGTTGTATTTTTCTAAAAAATAAAGACTTATCTCTTGGCGGGTTCAGAAAACCTTCTCTCTAATTCATACAAAATCGGTGAGTGGCCGGTTTTTGGTTGTTGCTGGCAGGTGCCGTAGCCGTGAAGCCGTTAGCAAGGGTGCGTTAGGCATTGAGGCGTAGGCAGGAAACGAACGACCGATCCTTCAAAGGTGGATGAATAGTGAGAATAAACGCAGAAGCGATAGAACAGACCACAGACGGAAGAAGAAGGCAAGAAAGGCAATCGGAAGCAAGGTGGACCAGATATCTTATTCAGGTATATTATTGTTTAAATTATTTGTAAGTACTTATTGCTAGCTAAATATTTAAAACAAAAAGAATCCGCACATAATTAATTTATGAGCAATATAGACAGAGATTACGAAAACTTCATAAATTAAACAGACATTAGAAGTACCCAGCCTATATTAAGGTGGGGCCTAATTAACCCAGAAGAACAAAGACTAGTGCGTACAACACACTTCAGATCCGGCGGAACCTTTCCTTATTTACACCACGTTTGCAAGTGGGTATTTAGAGAAGTAAGGAAACTTCCAGACTTAGAAAACGCTACAGATAATTATATCCAAACGTTAGTCGAGAATATAGACGAAGATGAAGTAAATAATCCTCGAAGAGACCTTCCTCAAGGACGGGATAACGCTCTAGTAGACGTTACCGGAGGAATACACGATCTTAGATGTGTACTGCAAGAAACTTTAGAAAAATTAAAGTTTGTGCAAATAAGAAGACTAGTAGAGACTGCAGACTTCCTACGAGAAAACGGAGGAATTAGACGTCTTAGATTCATAGAGACAACCAGTACGTATAATTTACGTGCTTACAGACAGTTGTTATCCAATTACGGAGATCAAGAATTAGACTCGTATATAAAAAACAATATCTTAATTCCCGTAAGAGATATTGTATACGATACTAATTGGAATATTCCAGATTATAGGCTAGAAGCCTTAGACTTAATAGACTTCCCGTGGAGACCACTGACAGCCTCACAGCTTCATCAGTGTCCATACGGATTAAGTTGGAGTGAAATTCTTAGACCTCATCCTCCACCAAGTCCACCAAGTGAACCAGAAGGTGTTTCACCAGTAGAAGATCCGTCTGATAATTTTTATACAGACGACAACAGAAATACATATATAGACGACATAGACTGGTCGGACTAGATTCCTTATTTTAAAACAATAAGGTTAAACATAATTAATCTAAAGATAGTCTAGGGTAAGAACTTGTAATTACAAGTGGTCCCCTCATATAAGACAAAGTGGTCCAATAAGTGGTCCACGTGGTCCCTAGTCAAAACTACCCTATTTGACTAAATAAGACTAAAAGAACCATATTTACCAAAATAAGTTTGGAAAATACCCTATTCATACAAAAAACTCCAAAATTAAAGTAAACTTTCTTTTACTTATTTTTATTTATTGAATAATTTTTTTTCTTTTAAATTAATTTTTCTATTTCTTTTTGTTTTTGTTTTCCTTCGCATTAAATTCATTTGACCTTCAACTTGACTTAGATTTTTGGGACAATTCTAGAAACATATTAGGAATATAATTTAAGAGTTTTCTCATAAATTTGGTTAGCCGAAACATTACAAACACTGAAAAAACATTAACTAAAATAGTAAAAAAAAAAATTCAATCTAAAAGATTTTTCTAAAAAATACCACCTAGGAAATTAAATTTAGATGTCAATACTCACCGAATCTGTCTCGATGTAATCATTCAATGCATCGCTTTGGTAGCTTGGCTTACTTGCAATTCTTCATATTTAATCTCAAACGACTCAATTAGCTTACAAGTAAACGTGTTTTTTTCGAAGGTATAAAGCTAACATAAATTTAGACTTTACATGCCTTACATATCGTTTTCGTATTCAAATGTTGGCATGAAATTGACATGTAATTAGTATTATGTTGTGTAATCATGACTTGTACATCGAGTCTGAAAAGGTATTTTTTTTTCTACTTGTGTTTGTGTTGCGGTAATGTATATTATATGGAAAATGAAATCGTGTTGTATTTAGGGAGTTAGTAATCATGTTAGCTAAAACTAATAATATGCCATGTCATGTTCGTATTTTAATTTGTCTTGCAATGTCGAACAAAATCACGTATTAAAACACATAAAGTGGCAATTAAAGTTATACCGTGTGCTATTTTTTATTGTGTCTATAATTATGTCAATCATGTTTTATTGCATCTGAAAGTCGTAAAAAAATTATGTTTCATTTATGGTATATTCCTTTTAAAACAAAATAAAAAGTATAATAATATGTGTATGTATATTATTTCTTTTATTATAGAGGAATGATTTTTACAACACAACTATTTATTAACGTGCCATAAAATCACAACTACCATCACACCACAAAAGGTAGACATACAAATGCCAATGGATTATAAAACCATTGGCATATATATCGATATACTTAAATTGGTCATTTATATTCAAATAATCTAATTTGTATATTTTATAAAGAAAAATTATAAAAAAATTTGGGCAAATAAAGTGTGTTTTTTGTTATTGTTGGAATATATTATTCGCTGGCTACTTATGAGTTGCATTATTTACTTATTTTATTGTTTCATATTCTCATCATGTATATAACCCTAAAAATAATGTTCTCATTTGTAAAAACCCTAACCAATCATACACAATTGTCTTCACATAAACCTTAGCCATACCACACAAATTCAGAACCAATGCTTTAAAATCATACCTTATACACATCTAAATAAATTAACCTAATTCTGCCAGTCGTACAAACCTGCTCTCTTAAATCTTAGAGCCACTGTTTTATCACCCAAACTTATTGTAGTTCTTTCACCTCATCTGATCCCACATGCGCTAACCCAGAAGCATCCGTTCATGCCCTACACATGCTTAACGCACTACACACGGGCGACATAACCTCATACTTTTCACGCGCACCCACACACCCTTATTCTGCCACTTTAGCCAGTTCTACTAAACAATTTTTGACCAGTTCAAGGGTTTTTTTATTGGTTCTTTAAACCCATAGAACGGTTCCTAGGTTTTTGACCCCCTTTATCTTAGTTTTAGCCTTTGTTTTCTAAAATTAATCCCAATCTTATAGTTCTAGTTAAACCAGTTATACACGTCATTTTTGTTTGACGAGTTCAGTGATTTATTACCAGATCTTGACAACCTTATATTAGTTCTTAGGATTTTTAATTCTCCTAATCATAAATTCAACCCTAGTTTTCTCATAACCAACCTTTATTTTACAGTTTCAATTATAAAAACCTCACAATGGCTCTTGATCCAACACCAATTGCTGAATCATCATCAGAAGACTTCATCTCCAATCATCATTTAGACTGAATGGTCAATGTTTAACATCAATGTCATGCCACTACACAAAAAACAAGCTTTTGTGACACTTGTTCTCGCGAGTTTTGTGACTGCCATTAGCAGTGACAAACATTATGATTGCCAATGGCAGTTATAAGGATAGAATAAAAATAAAATAAAAATTGTATGACTGTTTTGGACAGTGATAATTTTTTTTAACTTTATCACTGCCAAAAGCAGTCATAAGATGACAATAACTAAAAATATAATTTACCAAAATTGACATATTAGTTTTGTGACTGCATTTATTAGTCATAATTTTAATATTAAACTCGTCGTTCCATTCAATTTATATATACATCCTTAAAAACCCTATATCACAATTTGTATCATTTTTTGACCACTCTATGCTTTTCTACCGCCATTCCACTCTCTCTCACTATTGCCATGTCCATTCTCTCACCATTGCAACTCTCTTTCAGCTTCTAGATCCATGGAACTCGATTCTTTCTCTCTCAATATATATATGTATAAGTTTTTTAGCCATTGTTGTTTTGAAATTTGGGGCTTTTTGACGATGTGAACTCGAATTGCAAAGAAAAATTTCTCAGATTTGTTGCAAAAAAGAAACACCCAAAAGATTTATCTACGTCTAACAGAAGATTTTATTTCCATTTGAACCATTATTGCCTTGTGAATCACCACCAGCCGATTCAGTTATGAAATTCGAGGCCTTTTGAGGTTGAATGTGAACTCGATTTCAAAGGTACTCTAGTCTCAACTCTAAGCCTTGTTCTTGACATCTTGTCATAGAGATCATCTCCCCCAAATTTCATAAAAAATGGTCTTCCATGTTCTTCTCAAAATTGATGGTCCTTTTTCTCAAAGGGGTGACTGTTCTCTCTATAAAAAGGCGTATTATTTTGTTGTTGTTTGGGATTTCCGCATGTTAGAAATCTTACCTGGAGATGAAAAAAATACATCCTTCAATCTTGTTATGTAAAAGTATAGAAGGAACTTCTCTTCGTTTTAGATATGAGTCACTGCTGCTTATTTTTTTTATTATTAATTTGATTTATTGGTACATTAAAATGTATTAGATGGATTATTGCAAGGCATTCAATATTTTTAAAATTTTTCAATATAGGCTCCTTCATTTAATTGATATAATTGTTATCATGGGTCTTAAGTAATACATAGTTATAGATTGCACAAATGCTTACTTCCAGGCTTGTTATGTGAAAATGACGTTTTTCTTTATTCTTTTTGCCATATCTGACACAGCCTTATCGAGCCCGAGCTCGAGCTGGAATTTTTTACTACTGAGGTTGTAACAATCAAGGCCTTCCTCTCTTTCTCTTGTAAAGCATTTATGTTCTATAGGAGCTAAAATGTATGGGGCTTTCTGAGTTTTTGGTGCTCGCATAGCTAGTGCCACAAAACAGGTACTTCTCTTTTTTACAGTTGCATACAAGCCTCTACATAAGCATATTTTGGTACTATATTAAGCTGATTTGCACATAAGGTTGTCTATTAAGAAGTTGATGTGCAACTAAGTGTTTATAGAATTGTGAAATAAATTTATTATACATGATCCTTACAATCGTTTTTCTTCCAGTAAACAGTTAAAGGTGTAATTGTCACAGTTGCTAATCAAGTTTTTATTTTGTTCAGTAAGTTTCTTTAACTCAAATTATATGGATCACTTCCACATATGATGTCTCATTTGCTTAATTTCTTTTTATCACGCCTATGTTTTGTTAATTATTCTACTTTGACTGACTATTAGGTACACTGATTCGTGTTTCCTTTTAACGGGTTTAAATTAATTCCTATGTTCTCATAAATAAATGCTCATAATTTTCATAAGATTACTGTTCCTAATTTGATTTAGCTTAAGGCATTTGTCTATGTTTTGGTACTTAGCCTTTGGATGATCACACAGTTACTGAGTTACAATTATTTGTACTGTGAAGAAAATAAACTTAAATTTTCTGGGAGTTTGATGGTTTTGAAGCTTCTGATCATAGGATCTTTCTAGTTTTTCTTTTGATGGTTTTGAAGCTTCAGATCATAGGATCTTTCTAGTTTTTTCTTACATTATGCTACTCTATCGTGTAACTTCTCAGATCATCTCAAACGTAGTACTTATATTACTCATTGTCTATAGTTTTTGGAATTCATGCCAATCACATAGTTTGTGGGAGGTTTTTAATATATTTATTATTCAATTGAGTGGTAAATTTGGCACTTGCAGTATAAAGAAAAATTGTCTGATACACTGTATAAAAAGTCTTTTGCTTGTGTACGTTGTTAAGTGGCACAAAGCACTAAGGTACCTTTTCCAATGAATACACTAAACACCAAGGCCTTCTTGCTTGTTGCCTCCACATACTTATGGAACAGAGCTCGTTTTGGGAATGAGATATTTATAATCATCAACAGTCAGTCAAAATGAGTCTACGAACTTTATTTTTACATATTATTTTTTTGTTTACTGGATTCTTAATAATTTATTGTTAAGAGTTCTTTTAGCTAGCTCGCTTTGTTGGTGATTCTAAATCCCGTTTCACATTACTCTGTTTTTTCAATTAGGATCAAAATCCAATTACTTCTTAGGTTCCGTTTGATAACAATATGTAAAATAATAATTAAAATAGTTGATTTTTGTTAAGTTGAGACATATAGTGAGATATCTTCTTAATTTTTTACATGAAAAAAAAATTCTTTGGAAGTGAAGGAAGAGATTTTTTCCACAAAAAACTAATAAAAGATGGAAAAGATCTACTCATAAAAATGATTATGAAATGGAAAACATCTCATCACATGTCTTAATTTATGTTATATCATCTAACATAAATGAAGTATTTTTATTTTTATTTTTTATATTGTTATTAAACGGATATATCGTAAGTTATGTATATGAATACATGTTTTTCTATATTAATGCTCTTGAGTTAATGTACAATAAAATTGATTCCACATACAAATTTTCAAAATCAATATTAAGTGTGTTATTATTGTAATTAATATCCTTGTAGACTATATTGCATATTCATCTTCCACTGTTGGCAAGTCCACACTATATATGTTTGAAACAGAAGAACATGTATTAATTATCTGCCCTGTGTGTACCTTTTTTTAAGTAGGACCATTGAGGTATATATACAACATTCATTGGTGTAGGATGTCCTTTGGTGATAGTTGCCTTTTTCTCCAAAAATAAAGATAAAGTCGATTTGAACTCTAGTCTTTAATGTTATAACACCGCCTTTTTATCACTTAACCACTAAGTTCATCAATTTTTTAGAATTTTATATTATCAAATTTATTTTTTGACAAATATATAACTTAACACCTAGGTTGGTAGGACATTTACAACCTCAAACTTTACTTTGGTGTGCTATTTTTAAGTTGAGTTGATCACATATTTTTTGTCTAACATGCTTTAAAATTATATAACATGTCTTGGTGTGTTAATTATTGTGCTTGATCATTCATGTTGCATTGTTATTGTGTCAAATGATACGATATATCTATAATAATTTTTATAAGAGTTATGTCAATTTCGTTTATCGCTTTACGTATTAAAATCTAGTATTTTCTTTATTGAAGTGCTTTTGTCACATAGCCATGTGTGTAACTATGGCTAATAGATCAAACCAACGATTGACCCAAACACAATAAGTCTTAATCAGTCGATAACTTTTTATAAATATATTTTAACAATGAAACTTTTTTACATTGTGTAAATAAAAAAAAAGTTCTCTAATTTCTTTCAAAATTGCTGTCACTCGTATATATTCATTCATATGCAATGATGTACGGATACAACTATTCTGGCTTGATCTTAATTAGAGTAAATAAATACCCTAATGACCATTCAAATAAAAGTAGATGTACCATTAGGATTTAGGCCCATCATGGGCTAACAAAGAACCCCAATTGTATATGGCTGGTTTGGGCCAGCTTTGTTACTGGGCTCAAGCTTTTTTTGTTTGCATTTTGTTAAGTCATTCATTATATTTTATTTTTTTTGAAGTATTAGTTTTTATAAAACTATTTTTAGCAAGTTTGAACTATGCCTACTCATACATTACTGTAATAATTTTTAATGGTACATCATGCCTATCAGTTTTATGATTGTGCATTTTGCTTTATAATTTTAAGACCATGATTTGAGATAAAAACTTGAATGTATATACATGTCCTAAGAAATACCTACTTGACTTTGACTAGCGTTTAGTTATAGAGAAACTAACATAACATAAAATAACAATATATAATATATATTATTTTTATATGTGTAAAAGATAGCGATGGACTTCCCACACTACAAAGAGTGGCTCGGTGAAAACGACAACAGATTGGGAGATGTATATGTTACTGGGGTTAAAGAATTTGTTAAGTATGCTAACATGAATTTAGGAAGTGAGATTATTTCATGTCCATGCACGCGGTGTAGAAATGGTAAAAATGTTGATAGGCGAGATGCTGAGGTACATTTACTTAAATGGGGAATCCAAAAAGATTATGTATTATGGAATTATCACAGGAAAAGAAATTACCCTTTTATTCCCAAACAAATACTAGTTGTTGAAGAGGGCATTCCATTACAACATAGTAGCTTGAACGACCTCATAAACGACGCTTATGGACTTAATATAAATCAACATAATAAGAGTTTAGAAGCTGATAATGTTTGTGAAACAAAAGATCTTGTTAAGGATAAAGACTATATCAAGTTAAAAGTTGCGGCCGCAAGACCTTTATATAATAACTGCAACCCCAGCCACACAACACTGTATCCTATAATCGGTTTACATAACTTGAAGAGTAGTTTTGGTTTGTCTGGTAATAGTGTCAAAACAATCTTAAAATGGGCGAAAGACTTGCTTCCAAAGAATAACACACTTCCAGATAGTTATTCAGACATTAAAAATAGCTTAAAGGGTTTAGGAATGAAATATAAATCAATTCATGTATGCAAGTTTGACTGCATTTTTACTGAAAAGAGCACAAGCATATATTGAAATTTTCAGTTTGCAATGAATCTAGATATGTCCAGAAAATAATTTTAAGGAACAAGCAAATAGTAGATACAAAAGTACCACACAAGGTTCTTAGGTATTTTCCTCTAGGGTAAATTAACGAGACTTTTCACGGTGCATTGGATAGCAGAGGCAATGACATGGCATGCTCGGGCGAAGGTGGGTGGCGATCTTATGTGTCATCAAATTGATTCCTCCATGTGGAAGGCTGCAAATTTGCAGTACCCAGAGTTTGCACAAGAAAGTCACAATGTCCTCCTTGAACTATCAACCAATGGGTTTAATCCTTTTGGTAATTTAAGCACAAACCATAGTATTTGGCCAGTCTTTGTAGTTCCTTATAACCTGCCACCATCTTTGTGCATGAGTAAAGAGTTTTCTATATTGTCGTTATTTATACCTGGGCCTAAGGCCCCGAGCGATGACATAGATATCTTTTTGGCACCACTAGTTGAAAAACTAAATGACTTATGGGTTGAAGGCGTGAAGGCTTTTAACTCGTTCAAATAAAAGACATTTACTTTGAGGGCTATATTATTGTGGGCCATCCATCATTTCCCAGCATATAGGACTTTGTCTGGATGCAAGGTGTAATACCCCATAATTTAATTTGTCAAAATTAGTCATGTATGGGCCTTAATTAAGTGTAAGTTTAGTGTGGGCTGAAATGTGAAGTTACAAAAGTTGGGGTTAAAATAATAAGATGTGGAAAGTATGGGATAAATTGTTGTAATTTACCAAAATGATGGAGTTTTCTAGACAACTCCACCACTTCTTTTCTTGCCTTCTTTCTCCATTTATTTGTGGCCGAGCAAGAGAGAGAGAAAGGGTCTCCATTTTTGTTTAAATTTCAAGCTTCCTCTCTCTAGATTTTACCTACCAAACTCCGCCGAATCGCGACGAGCCTTTAGAGAAAGTTGTTCTACGCTTTGAGAGCTACGCAGAAGTACGAGAATTTTAGAGTTCTGTCATCGAGTCTTGGTTCATCATCACCTTTGGTTAATATTTTGATGCCATGAGGTAAACCTTTAAATTATCTTTGATTTTGGATAATTTTTCGTAAATTTGGAATTTTCTTTGTATGATTTGGGTTTGATAATTATTGGTATTTGAGTTTAAGTTAATACTTGGGGAAGTATATGTGTTTTACATGAATTATGAAAGTTATGGATTTAAAATATGGAATTATACACACCATGGGTTTACTAGAATGTTTAAGTAAGCAAAAATGGATTTTTGCTACTGTTTTGGTGTATTTCGAGCTGGTTATTGATGAGGGATGTTAGATATCAAGTATGTATTTCAAAATATGGTTCAATATCTAGCATATGGCTTTGGAATCACTCAAAAAGGATGAAAAATGATTTTTTGGTGAATTTCGCAAGTTTAGTGGACGATAACGATTTCTACGCGGGAATATTAAATTTTTTGTATTATGTCGTTATTATTCTCCAACGTTTGGATTAATTATTTTGACTAGTGAACTAGATCACTTTTATGGTGGAATTTGTGAATATAAGATGTTCATTAAGTTATAATTCTTGGAAGAATATATTGTAGTTGTTTTATTTGTAAAAATAAAGTATGTAAGTGGATTTAGTTGTGTGAAATAGAAGTTGAGGGGGTAGTGTGTAAATGGAATCATATGTGTATAATTGGAGTAATTGATATTCTTGAAAATTGGAGAAAAATTAAGAGAAAAACAGGGAGAAGAATAGAAAAACAAGGAGAAGAGATAATAATAGATGATATAAGTAGAAATCATGCTAAAAAATTTATAAGGTTATAATTCTGGCAGATTGGTGTCCCTGTGGGAGAATTGCTATAACTCCTTGTAGAAAATTCTGATTTACGCACCGTAAATTGCATTAAAAAGTAGACACACAGAGCTTTCCAGAAATATATGGTAGAGCACCTAGCTCTCAGCCAATTGGTACAGTTTAATCCGTGAAGTTGGACTATTGTCATACGTTTTATTCTGGACAGCATGTTTGGATTGAGTTGTTTTGTGAATATCCGATGTTTTAGCCGTTGGATTATGCTCAAATTCTGGAATATTGTTTATAAACATGTTGTGTAACTACTATAAAAATTTGAGACTGATCAGAGAACGGAAAGTACATAGTCTGTGCAAAGGAGTCAGATTGCACCTAATTCTGAAAGGTTGTAATGTGTTGTAAATTAACAAGTGCATAAGGGTATACATTTGTGTAATTGTTAGTGTATGTTGCATACTTATAAATGATTATATTGAGGTAGAATTGGAATACTAATTATGTTAGATGGGTAGGTGAAGGAACGGATACTTCTAACGCACCGAGAAAATAGAACTTGGAACTGCGTTGGTGTGGACTTGAGGTGAGTGTACTCACTTGAAATTTATATACATTTGAATGTGTAAATGTGAAGGGTGGTGTGAAATATGTATATTGATATTATGATGCTTGGTAAAGTGGAGTTGAGTCGTGACTTGATTGAAAGAAGAGTATGGAAAGGTACATCTGATGCCCATTATATATAGGGCTAGAGGATGTGTATATGGAATGGATGCTTGATGCCTAATAATTAAGGCTATAGAGCGGTTATGTATATGATACATCTGATGCCCAGTATATATAGGGCTAGAGGATGTGTATATGGAATGGATGCTTGATGCCTAACAATTAAGGCTATAGAGCGGTTATGTATGTGATACATCTGATGCCCAGTATATATAGGCCTAGAGGATGTGTATATATGGAATGGATGCTTGATGCCTAATAATTGAGGCTATAGAGCGATTATGTGTGTGGTACATCTGATGTTTTATATGATGGCTTGAGGGTGGGAATTGAATGTGATTATATATTTAATATGTGTGTGTATATATATAATTTTACAGATTACTGTTGAGGAAAGTGATGCATTCACTGAGCCTATATCTTATATACCTTTATATATGTTTCTCTTTACATGTATCAAGAAGGGATGTTCACTGCCAGGTCTAGGATGGGTGGGAAGGCTTATAGAAAAAAAAAATACTATGTCGTTTTTGTTTACAGAAAGTTTATATGGGATGATGTTGATTCTAGAAATGATAATATTATTTTGTTCTCTTAATTTAATTATATTTTTAAGTAAGTATTATTTTGTTGTTCGGGTGTGACACAAGGTGCATGGCTACTTGGGTTGTCCTATTTGCGGAGAAGAAACCGAATCCACATATTTAGCTAAAAGTCATAAAGTATTATATCATTCTCATCGAAGATTTTTACCACTTTGTCACAAGTTTAGGACAGTTGAAAGCAATTTTCTCCCAGAAGGGGTTGAACAAAGGTTAGCTCCTAGAAAACTATCGAGGGAAGAAGTTGAAATAAAGTCTGCATTGGTTTTTCAGGTACTTAGGGGGTAAACACCCTAAGTTTTTGACTGAGAAGGGTAAATTGAAGGATGATGGTACCAAAGTGGCTTGGTCTAGGAGGTCAATATTGTTCGATTTGCCATACTGGAAGAACCATTAAGTACGGCATGTTTTAAATATAATGCATGCAGAGAAAAATATCATCGAGCAAAAAATATCATCAAGCACATAGTGGGAACATGTATTAGCGAAAGTCATTCAATGGATGGGGTAAATGCTAGAAATGATCTTCGAAAGTTGAAGATTAAAAGATCGTTATGGCTGAAGGAAGATCCTAAGACTGGGAAAAAAATATAATTTTATCTTGAAAATAGTTTACTAAATATTCCATGGACAATTAGAATTGTATTTTAGGATATTTGGGAAAGATGCCAATATGATATTAGATAACCACTGAGGTTATAAAATCTGAGCTTAATTAACAAATACGATTTTAAGTGGGGAAATACTCGAATAACTTTAATGATTAAGAATATCCTTAATAAGTAAGAGTGATATATTTGATACCTTTGATTTTAGAGAAATTGGTTTATATATGACTTATTGGAATGTTGACATCAATATTTATACCCATTGTCTTCTTTCAGGTACACCTCAACATGCTGTTAGTTGCCATCGACAAAAACCATGGCTTCAATGTACTCTTGGTCTTACAAGAGGTTAAACTAATGAAGTATATACATTTTGAGTTTGGTATACTTGTTTTCATTAAGTTTTTTCTTTTGTTCTATGGGCTTGTTAATTGAGGCATAAGTTACAAGAATAGGTATGTGTTGTGTGATTGTAGCAGTAAATTTGATCACTATTACTATTGGGATTTAAATTTGATATGTATTTTTAATATTTTTGGTAGCATTAGCTAGCTTTGGAAATTGTTAATTAGCTTGATATGATTGATTGCTGAGCTTAATTTGATATATTTAATTGATTGCTGGTATTTAGATTTCTATTAAATACTATTTTTAGCAGGTAAAAAAATTTGGAATTTTAGTATTTAATTTTTTTTTTTAAATAATTCCATAGTTTGTCAATGTAAAAAACAGTGACAAATAAATTATCACAATATTTTTTCTCACCTTTATGACTGTTGTAAACAGCCGCAAGTTTTTTTATTATCATTGTCCATCCACTAAATTATGACTGTTATACATAGTCACAAGTTATTAAATTATCACTATTTAAACGCCACTTTATGACTGTTGCAAACTGTTGACCTTAAAGTCAATTAATCTTATTTTGATAATTACAATAAGTTAATATAGTGTTATTTAACTCGGTTGTTTCAATGATGATAGCCATTAGCCGATATCTTTTCCAACCAAGTGTGACGTCAAACCGATATAGTCAAACTCTCACACAAAGCTCCACAAATGCTTTCACTCACAAGAAATGAACTCAAATGATCTCCATGTGCTTCACAAAGAATCAAAACCAAGAAAGAATCAAGATCATCAATCAAATGAAGATACGCACAAGACAATCAAGCATCACGAAGACTCGAATTATCATTAAATTGAGTGAGTGCTTAGATTTTATGTAAAGTTACTTTATTGATCAAATCCCTATAGCTCAAACATATTCATGCATCTTTTAAAGATTGATTCAAACTATCTTGAAATTGAATTTATTTGAAAAACATCATTTTACAAAAACCGAGTTTCAAAATAAATTCATATTAATTTTAAATGATCATATTTTAAGTTCTAATAAAACTAGGTATCTTAGAAACATATCTTTGAAGTTCAAAAATCATTAGAATTTATTTGGAACTAAATTATTAAATTGCAAAAATATTTTAATTTTACGTTTAAAATTCGCTTAATTTTTGCCCAGTTTTGATCTAACGGTAATATGGAGGCCTTCCCGGACTCCGATCATTTTGAAATTTTTACAGTAGTTAGACAACATCTCCTGGCACTTTTGACTAAAATTTGAGCATGATCCAACGGTTAAATTGGGAGAAATTAACAAAACAAATTTGAATTTTTTTGTCAAAACTAGCTATTGGAAAGTTTGAAAATGTATACATTGGAGCCAAAACCTTTCTTAATCATCCCCAACGGCCATATGATTTTGCAAGCTATAAATATGAGTTTTAAGACTCATTTTTAACAACTTGAATGATCATAAAAAACCATTTTTCACATTGTCTTATTATTAAAGTATTATAGCTAAAGCATTGATCAATCTCTTCATTCTTTGAGCTTATATTCATTGATCAATATTGATATCTCTTAGTGTGAGCTTCATTTGTATTTTGTTATACACAAGAGAGATATTGTACATTGGTGTTAGCCACCAAAACTTATTCAAATCATATTTGTGAGAGGTGTATCTCATAGAATTGCAAGATGGATTTTTTGTGAGAGTATTAAGGGTGTTTCAATACTTGTAAGAGTGTGTGAGAAGAATACACTTGTAGAAGTTTGATCTTCACCCGGAAGGAGATCGGTTATAGTGGAAATTCTCGGGGAACTAACCGAGCGCGGAGTAGGGAAACAAGCCGAACCGTGTGGACAAAAAATCTTCGACTTCGATCGGTTCAATCTTTCTATCTCTTGCTATATTATATTGTACTATTTATTCATTGTGTTTGGAATTAACTTTGTTCTTTATTGCTTGATAAATATAGACATCAAATATTTTTAAATCATTTTTAAAAAATCCGATTAAGTTTTAAAAACCCTATTCACCCCCCTCTAGGGTATTTTTCGACCTACACAAACCATCATAAATTTGTAAAATTGTTACTGTTGAGCCACCTATTTACGTCAAAATTGTGACTGTTTTCAACAGTCACAATTACGAAATTTATGACTGTTATTAACTGTCATAAGTTTCAAAATTATGACAGTTATAAACAGTGACAACGCAGTCATCCGATTATGACTATTCAAGGTCACTCTAGGCGACAGTGACAAAGTTAACTTATGATAGTTTTTTACTGTCATAAAAAAATTGTCACAATGCTATATATAACGGACGAAAACAGTCATAAACAGACTTTATGACAGTTTTTGCCAGTCATAAATCATTGATTCTGGTATAGTGTGCTAAACAATACTAACTATGATATATGTTCTCAACTCATGGAGATGCATATCGCCAAAAAGCATAAATTCTTGTTTATTCGTAGTACATCTTCGATACCCACAGAGGGAACTGTATAATACGAAGCATGATATTTAAACACTTAGATGGTGAAAATATGGCACTTGATGTCCATGAAACCAAAAATTATGAAGTGTTATATTCGCATTCCTACTCTACAAGAAATCTAGAGTTCTTTGTCTAAAACCATTAATGATAGAGCTGATAAACTACAAGTTTTCACCTTGAATCAAAAATTATTTACCACCAAACAAAGTGGAAAACCCCTATCTAGGTACTATGGCGAGCTAACAAAGATAATCATCATATTGGATTATCGCGATAAGGTAATCATGAAAAGTCGTAACGATATAGAATCATAGAAAATTAATTCAGCGTTTCAGAGTTCACATTTTTCTTACTGGATTAGATAAAGAACTTGAACGAATTTGTGGCAAAATCTTACAAAATGATCATGTCCCAGAATTAGAAAAAGTGTATGCATTGGTTAGTTAGGAAGTCTTCCAACGAATAATGAATAGTGAATATGACAATACTAATGCTACAGCTATGGTGGCTAACAACAGCGTCCCATATAATCAATCCAACTCGAATAATGAATACTAATCTTTAAGAACCTCTAATTAATAGAACCAAGAGAATCGAACTAGATCTTGAAACCGAACTCGCGATTCACAGTCTAAAGATCGTGAGAGCAATTCAAAATACCTTCTTTATTCTGTATGTGGACAAACTAGGCACTAAAAGATAAGATGCCATAAAGTCATTGGCTATCCAAACTGGTACATTTGGTAAGGTTTTAAATTATATATTTGTTTTGAATAATGTGTTGATAATTAATTCTGATGTCATAGATCATATCATATTCAATTCTAGACAGATTACCCCTTTTACCCCATCATCCCAATGTTTTATTTCCATAACCAATGGTGATCCAGTTACCATTGTTGGAAAATGATCGGTTCATTTATCAAATACCTTGAATTTAGACTCTACGATAGTAGTACCTTCACTAGATTACAATTTATTATCCGTTGCGCAAATCACTAATGCTTTAAATTGTGTTGTTATTTTTTGGCCTTCTTATTGTGTTTTTAAGGACATTTAGTCAATGAGGACAATTGGTTACATCGTTAGGCGATGAAAATTATACTTCTTGGACTTGGTATTAAATAGCACAAATCAGTTACATCAGGCCTTATAAGTTGTTGTTACTTTATGATAGAAAGTTGAAGATGATATTTGGTTATGGCATCATCATTTATGCCATGCATATTTTAGTTACTTAAAAAAAATTAGTTCCTACGTTTTTTGAGAATATTGAACTTTTTTTTTTTTGGAATTTGTGAACTGGTAAAGAGCTATCGTACTTCTTTTACACCAATGAATAAATGCTCGATTAGGTTTATGTTAATTCATTCTGATGTCTGGGGCCCGTCCTCTAATCCTTTTTTGAGTGATCCCTATTGGTTTGTTACTTTCATTAATGATTACACTATAATGACATATATATGTTAAATGTCTAATAATGAATAATGTTTATTATTTTATAGATTCCATAAATAGAGCAGCACACAATATAAATTTACCATTCAGGTGCTTTAAAATGATAATGGAAGTAAACATATGGGTACATAATTATAAGAATATTTTAAACATCATGAAATTGTCCATCAAACAACTTGCCCATATATACCTTAACAAAATTGTGTTTCAGAAATGAAAAATATATATTTGTTATAAGTGATACGTGTATTATTGCTTGGGGCTAAAGCTCTAGTGTTTTGTTAGGGCGAAGCTCTCTTATCTACAGCATATTTGATAAATCGTATTCCATTGTCAGCTCTTGATTTTCTAATACCATTTGATATCTTAACCAAAGCTATATTGGCTCCTACAGTGCCAAATCTTCCCTCATTTGTGCTTGGTTGTATTGCGTTTATTTATTTGCCCAAAGAACAACGAAATAAGTTATAATCACGTGCTCTAAAGTGCGTATTCATGGGATACACATCTATGCAGAAAGGGTATTGCTATTATCATCCTCCCACTAGAAAATTGTATGTGAAAATAGATGTGGTGTTTTATGAATGAAATATGCACTTTCATCGGTCTGAAATTCAAGGGGAGGACTTTAGTGAAATTGAAGCTCGTGATCTTGATTATGGTGATGAACACAAGATAATTCTGGTCGATGTATCCCCATTGCTATACAGTCGAGTTCGAGTTCACTGGCAAGTTCACCACCAACCTCAACCACCTCAAGCTCACCATTATTAATCTTGACATCGCCTGATACAAATAACCAATTATCTCATTTGGAAACATCTGAATTTGAATATCAGGGTGGTGTTTGGTTAAGATTTTAAAACATGTTTGTTAGATAAATTTTTGGGAAGTGTGAAAGTATGTTGAAAAGTGAATTTATTTTTTGTTGGAGTTTTTTTCAATTAATTCAAAAAAACTCATGAAAAAAATTCAAAAAATAGTCACAATGGATCTTATTTTATAGATCTCGATGAGTAGGTTTTAACTTTTAAATATTTTTTTTATCTGATTCCGATTTTTGAATTTAAAGTTATAGCATTTTAAAAATTTTATAAGAGAGAAAGTAAATCGAAGTGAATTTTAGGAAGTGTGAAATAAAGTTGACATTTTGATAGAAATTTTAAAAACTTGATTTTAAAATCTCAACCAAACACCACCCATGTATCTTCCTCTGACCCTCTTGGAAAGCAACTCCCTAATTGAACCAATAGAGGTTTGCTTAAATTAACATATGAATTTTGTCCCATTAGTAATGTCAAATACCCCATAAGTAACTATATGTCTTATGATAAGTTGTATGAATTGAATAAGTCATTTGTGAATAAATTATCTTTTGTATTTATTCTTAACAGTGTGTAAGAAGCCTTGGTTGATATGAAATAAAAATCAACAATAGACATTGAGACGAATACTTTATGGAAGAACGGTATGTGAAAAATAGTTTAATTGCCACCAGGAAAGAAATGGGTTGGTTGTATAAGGCAAATGGAACTATCGCAAGATTTAAAGCGAGAATAGTAATGAAAAGCTACATACAAATATGTGGGATTAAATATCTAAAGACATGTTGTGAGAACCCGCGTTCTCGACGCCCGGGGGTCCTCGTGGGCGGCGATTTCGTTGTTGCTTAGAAAATCAATTTTGAAAAGAATAAGAGTCACCAGTTTGTTTCACTAAACAAACAAAAAAGGTTTGTGTAAAAGAGACGTATTTATGGACTAAATATCCTCTTATACACAATATATGCGAAACTAGTTGATTCGAGGGTTCGGGGATTAAGTTACGAATTGAGAAGGTGTTATGCAGCCAATTCGCCCTTTCGGTTTCTAGAGTAGGATATGCGTGTGTTATAATTTAGTTCTTGCATGCTATTGCTATTACTTTACAGCTTTTCGTACTTGCCTTAAAAATTGGGATTTTGGGGTTGGAATGAAAATGATGTGTTTTCTAGTTCGCCCATGATTTAAAAATAAGTGTGTGTGTGTGTGATTTGAAAAAAAAGAGAATTTGAGAATAATAAATGCAATGAAACAAGTGATTTTGTAAAGTATTGGACTTTTCAGAAACTGATTCAATGTGGAATCTTATACTCAATATGATATGAGGTGACTTGACCGATCGTGTACCATAGTCTATTGATTAAACCGGTATAGATGGCAGTAGTGCTCTCATAATCGAGTATTTATCACATACACACCGTAATCTATGAGTTAGATTGGATATATAGCGATTATCGATTCCTTCGTATAACAATGCCGTTAATCCGGGCTTTTAGAAACGTAAGAAAGTAATAATACTATTTTGGAATTGGATTAGGGTTTGTTATACGCCTTTGGTTTTGAAAAACAATTTGAAAAAGGGATTTGAAAAGCTATTAAGTGATAGAAATTATGCACACAAGAATATAAATTATAAAACTGCCGAATAAAAAAAAGAAGAGAGAGAAAATTATACCTGAGCCTCCTTGGAGGGAGAGAATAAGGATCTCTCGGTGTGTACCACGAAATCCCCTTGATTGTTGGTGATAAATATGAATGGAGGAGGGGTCTATTTATAGTTGAAAAAAATACTTGGAGAGCAAGAAAAAATATTGCAACCAGGACTCTTAGGGCTTATCGGGAAGCCTTCCCACCGTTGGATCATCCTGAGTTTTTGAAATGTGTTGGGAATAGAAGTCTTATAGATTGTGTAAAAATTTCAGGTTGATTAGATTTCGGTAAGGGTCACTTTTTCTCTGATTGGTACGAAGAGTTTGTTTCCGCGTAGGAAAGGTAGTTGTTGTAGACAAGGTCACTTGTTTGTACGACAAGTCAAGTTCTAACCGTTGGATCATACTTATTTTTGGATATGTATTGCCAATATAAGTCTTCTAGACTCTGTAAAAAATTGGAGACGATCGGAGTTCGGGAAGGACTCGGTCGCGTTGGCTTGGTACAAAGAGTTTGTTCCCACATAGGAAACGTACTTGGGTACAACAACCTCGACAATTGAACTTCTAGCCATTGGATTATACTGATTTTTGGATATGTTTTCCCTCCAAATGTTTTTTAGCTTTTATCCAAATTTGAGGTCGATCAGAATTCGGGAAGGCCTCTATTTATTTTAATTTGCTACGAAGGACATTTCGACTAGAATTACACGATAGACAAATTGATTCTTGAAAATCTCATGTCCGACAAAGCTGAACATTGAATATGTTCTTCCACATGATAATACCTATCTAATGACCAAAATTTAGACCATTTTAACTTCGAGAAGACCTCCATTTGATCACCCGAAACAAACTCATGATTTTTTGAATTTTCGGAGATCCGACCGTCAGATTGAGCTGATATTCGAGTATGCTACTCCTTATGGTAATGTCTAACAACTCTTAAAGTTTGAGGATGATCCAAAATGTGTAACTCTCCTTTCACAAATTTCCCAGAGTTTTGACGATTTTCGGTTCTGGCAATTTTCGATAATTCTGCAACTTCTCATCCGGGATCCTTTCGGCTTTCTTTTTTGACCCGTATCACATGAACAAAGTACATGTACATCTAAGAATGCTTGTGCATGCATGCGTACTTATTTTTTTGGAGTTCGGGATTCTTGCGGGGGTCGCAAAATGAGGTGTTCACACATTTGTACTAAGGTCAAAAATTAACACAATGTGAGTCTTGTTATTTTTGGCAGTAAATCTAGATTGACTGCTACAATAGTTCGATCTGAATAATGCATTCTTGCATGGTGACTTGGAAGAAGAGGTATACGTGTAGCCCCACCAGGGTATAACATTCCTTTAGAGCATAGAAACAAATGTATGCAAATTGAAGGAGTCATTGTATAGTTTGAAACAGTCTCTGAGAGTTTGGTCTGGGAGATTTATTAGACCAATGAGAAGGTTTGATTAAGGCAAAGCAATTCTGATCATACATTGTTTTTGAAAAAGTGTCATGTGAAGATTACATCACTTCTTGTTTATGTTAATGGCATGGTGGTCATCGAAAATGACCTACGTGAACGAGAAGCATTGCAGACGTATCTATATCGAAAATTTGAGATGAAAGATCTTGGCGATTTTTTTTAGGAATTGAGATGTTTAGATCTTCAAAGGGCATTATTTTATCTCAGAGAAAATATGCATTGGATTTCCTAAGTGACTGAAATGTCTGCTTCTCAGCCATCAGATACACCCACAGAAAAATAAGTTAAAATTGAAGCTGCTCAAATGCTGGTTGATAACTGGCTGTATTAGAGATTTGTCGAAGGCTAATGTACTTAGCATATACAAGGCCTGGCATTTCATATGTATTCAGTGCAATTAGTTAATTCATGCATAATCATGGAAAGAAGCATATGCAAGCAGTTATGAAGATTAACAATTATCTGAAAGTAGCTTCTGAAAAAGGGATTTTGTATACAAAGATCCATGATTTTTTAAAAGTCGAAGGATATAGTGATGCTTATTAGGTTGAAAATGAAAGTGATAAATGGTTCACGACATGATTTTTTACCTTTGTTAGTGGAAATCTTGTCACATAGAGAAGTAAGAAATCGTTTCTCGTTCAAGTGCTAAAGCAAAATATCAAGAATGGCAGTTTCGTTCAAGAACTAATATGATTGAAGCTATTGTTATATTGTGATAATATGATAGAACAAAACATGTGGACGAAAATAGATTCTTTATCAAAGAGAAATTTTAAGGAAACGTAGTCGTGGTACCTCATGTATGCTTAAAAGATTAGTTGGCTGATGCATTCAACAAGACCGTTTTCAACATGATATTTTTAAAGTTGATTAATAAGTTGGGTATATTCGATATATATATACCAACTTAAAGGAAAGTGTTAAAATATATTATTCACCGGCTAATTATGAGTTGTATTATTTTCTTATTTTATTGTTTCTTATTCTTATCATGTATATAACCATATAAATAAGGTTTTTCTTTATATTAAATTAATTATGAGAAATACAATTTATCTCATATTTTCAAGTGTTATGACCCTTTAACTATGGCACATGATCTTCTTCGCTAGAGTTATTAACAATCTATTCAATTCGGAATTAAAATTAGACACAATTTTTTTTTTTTTTTAAGTTTATGTTTACATTTTGAAAATTTGTTACTAAAGTGAGACCGGAGACAAATTTGAACAAGAATATTACATGTAATTTACTAGAACTAGAATATAATGCTAAAAGTAGGTATCATTACGTTTCAACGTGGGTCACCTTTAAACTGCCCCACCACGTACAGCACAAATACAAGTCAAGAAGGAAGAGGCCTTTGCGTTCCACAAAGGTGCACTTTTGACAATTTGAAGTGGACCCGCCTTGGCTCAGCTTCCTTATTAAATTGGGCGAATCAAATAAAACCTTTGTTTCCAATTAAAATACTCCACCTTCCACTTCTCTTGTTGGGGAATGTGTGTAAATTAAAATATTAAATATAGAGAGCATCATCGCGCTCCCATGAAGATAATAAGATTTATGCCTCTCATTTTTTCCCCCACTTGCACCCTTCTTAAATTATTTTCATTTCCTTTTTAAAAATAATTAAAGTAAGTTAGTAGATCTGTCAAATCTGCTAGCTTATTTTAAATAAATAAAAGCGGTAATGAATCCTAAAACAACAATGCAGATATAAAACTTTGAAAACATTAGTATATTTTTAAGTTTTATACATATTAATTTTAAATATCAAAATAAAAAGTGGCCAACAACTATTGTATCTTTGTTACGAGAATAAGAATGATATTAATTGAGATACAAAATTGTTAATTATGTATTTGTATTGCCTACCCAAATTGTCAAAGTAATATATATTTGTTAGAGTATAATATTATTTTGAAAAATTATATTGTATATTTTTAAAATTGACAATAAACACAATTATTTTAGTAGTGATATTACCTTTATAATTTATTGTCACAATTAAATATTTTAATATAAAAAATTACGTTGATGTAGGCCACAAATCTAAATATATTATCAATATTTTACTTCATGTGATTAATGACACATTAATTTGTATAAAAAATTTGTACACAAACAAAATGGATGTATCACTAATCATGTGTGTTTTTAGAAACATAAATGACAGCGTGTGAAACACAATTACTAACTTTTAGGAACCGGAATAGACAAAGCCACAAAGTGCACCGTAAACATTCTTCCACTTGTTTTTAGGAGGAGTAGAGGGGCAATAGAAATGCTCAAAAGCAACTTATTTGTTGCAATATTCGATTAGTCCATTGAACAGTTCAAATGCAAATACAAAACTTTCTATTTCAACAGAAAAATCAAACGCAAACACAGGCGGAAAAAATAAAAATTCCATGTACAGAAGAAGTTGCCTTCACCCTTCCACACTTCCCCATCACCTCTGCTCTGTAAAATCACTTCTAGAAGCGGCACACAACCCTAGGTTCCATTTCCCCTCCCTCCACACGCCCCCTTGCTCTCTTCTCTCACATCACTCGTCAATCAAAAACGGTTATCTTTATCTCTGAATTTCAATCCTTATCTTCATTGTTTGTTTGAATCTGTGAGTGATCCAGTCGTCATCATGTATATAACGACTTCTTCGTCAGCTCTTGCTCTGCTCAGAGCTTCTAGGTCTAGAATTCAGCCTTCTCTTTCTTCTCTCTCTAGAACTCTCCCTGCTCCTCCTCTTCCACCTCATTCCTCTCAATCGCTCCGATCTTTCAGCTTCTCCTCGGCGTACCAGTCTCTCCGGCGTTCTGCTCCCCGGTGGAGTCACGGTGTCAATTGGAAGTCACCGGTCAGCCTCACGTCTCAGATCAGGACTGTTTCTCCTCTCATCGAACGCCTCCAGCGGAACTTCGCTTCTATGGGTACCGTTTTGCTCTTTCCATTTGATTTTGATTGTGATTGAATTTTTGTGATAAATAACACGTCAATCTAAAGCAACTATACTATTGTCGTGTGAGTCTGTAATTATTCTTATTTTGTTAATTTTTGTAGAACGTCTTTATGGTATATTGACTATTGAATCTTATGTTGAGAAAATTAATGTAATATCTAAAGCAACAATACTTTTGAACCGTAATTCTGTCATTTCGTTAATTTTCTCCTAACATCTTCCTGATTTAAGTTATGTTGGTATTGGTATTGAGTTGAAAGGATAGAAACCGAATATGAGTTATGGCTTTAATTCTGTACGGTTGAGAATGTAGGATTCAAAATTTTTATTGTCTTCTTCCTATGTTTTCGTAGTGGCCACTGAGTATTAGTGATTTAAGGATTTCATGCGTAGTTAAGGGAAAAAGATGTTGACTTTGACAAGCCATCTTGTTAAATATGATGACATAGCCATGATCACTTGTATTTTTGTTATAGGATGGTAGAAAGAGTAATTTTGTATCGAGGAGTTCAAAACAAAATTTGTATATAAGAGAATATTTTTCTGAATGAGTCAATTGGGTGAGCGGTAGTTGGCATATTGTATAATTAGATATTCATATTTTGATGTACCTACTTTTACATTTCTGTATTGGAAAGCCATAATTTATAGTATTGATATAAATTATGGTGTTTTTTTTTTTCAGCTCATCTTTAATACCGATATTTGCTTTCTTAGTTTAGATTCGTAGTTGATGCAAACAAGTTACTTTTTGAAGTTGTTATTACCAATAGAAACTTACAACTCTGATTGTGTAACCACATAATTCCAGCATCTGAGAATGTTTTCAAGGGAATCCTGACGAGCCTTCCCAAGCCAGGAGGTGGTGAGTTCGGAAAGTTTTATAGCCTGCCCGCTCTGAATGATCCAAGGATCGGTAATTCTCTTGATTTTGATTTTGGGTTTTAGCATTTTTATTTGTATGTTTTCTTTAATCTTTCAGGGTTTAGTTGGCTGTTGTTATACATTTCTTCCCTTCTAATGTTGCTGGCAATTAAATTCAAATTATCAAGAATAGAATAGGATATAGTATATTTAATTTCATGGATTAACACTTCTTTTTTCCCTCTCTCCTCCTGTATGAATGACACAGAGAAGCTGCCGTACTCTATTAGAATCCTTCTTGAATCAGCAATTCGAAATTGTGACAACTTTCAAGTAAAAAAGGAAGATGTTGAAAAGATCATTGATTGGGAAAATTCTTCTCCGAAGCAAGTTGAGATTCCCTTCAAACCAGCCCGTGTTCTCTTGCAGGTATGTAATAGTCCACCATTTCTGCAGTTATAACTGTTAAAAACATTTTTGATTTAATATCTTTTGTTTCATTTACAGGATTTTACTGGTGTACCAGCTGTGGTCGACCTTGCTGCCATGCGTGATGCCATGAACAAGCTTGGAAGTGATTCTAGCAAGATCAATCCTTTGGTGTGTGTTATAACTTTGTAACTATTAAGCGTATTTGTGAGAATACACGAAATTGTGAGAAGAATTGTTATTAATTATTGAGAAAAGGAGTACATCTATACATACAAGAGAGAAACCCTAAAAATAAAGATATTTCCTTTTAATAAGGATTTCCTCATTATCTCCTAAATATACACTTTCTATAAATAAAATATATACAAATCTTAACAGTATTAATAGAAATAGAAACTTTGGGAGGTTGTGGGTTCAAATTACGGTTCATACACTGAGTATATTCATAACTTAGCTAAAAAGACGAGAGCAAGACATTTATTTTTCTAAATGCATTGTGTTTAGTACTCCAGTTTCACGTGATTGTATTTTCCTCTATTTTCGGATAATCATTTATGTGTATATCCTAGAGATATGCCTTACTGGTCGCATATTTTTTTAAGGCTCTTTCCAAGGACCAGAGGGAAAACTTTATCAAGAAATTAGATGGTGCAACAACCCCCCCCCGCCCCCCCCCCCCCCCCCCCCCCCCCCCCCCCCACCCCCTCCACCAAAAAAAAAAAAAAAAAAAAAAATTCCCCATCACTGTCCATTCTTTTGGGAAGTGGATAGTGATACCATGTGAACTACAACTCATTATCATGGGGGATATCTTTGATTTTCAAGTGATTTGTTAAATATCATGTGATTGTACCTTTCTGTCTATTTTTGTGTTGTTTCCCTGTCTCATTCCACCATATTGGGTGCAGGTCCCAGTCGATCTTGTCATTGATCATTCAGTTCAAGTTGATGTTACAAGGTCAGAAAATGCAGTGCAAGCAAATATGGAGTTTGAATTCCAGAGAAACAAGGAGAGGTTTGCTTTTCTGAAGTGGGGATCCAATGCTTTCCACAACATGCTTGTTGTTCCTCCAGGATCTGGCATTGTGCATCAGGTATGCGAGTTTGGAAACATAATTTGGATGCCACTTCAAGAGCTTCCAACATTTGGATTTCATATCTGCCTTGATGTTGCTAACATAAAATTATGTCTTAATATTGTTTAAGCTTTGCTTTCCCTTTTATTCTGTTATAATTTTCCACCAAAACTTATTGATTTTAATGATCTTTGGCTTTATTCATTCTTTTTGTTTGCAAGATAATTAGTATGAAGCGATAGAGAGTTAACTTGATGTGATATAATTTCAGGTTAATCTTGAATATCTTGGACGAGTTGTGTTCAACACCGATGGTATACTCTACCCAGACAGTGTAGTTGGAACTGACTCCCATACTACTATGATTGATGGGTTAGGAGTTGCTGGTTGGGGAGTTGGAGGTATTGAAGCAGAGGCAACAATGCTAGGGCAGGTAACTAATGATGCTCACTTATAAAAAAGTTCATTGCGCCCATAAGTAATGCCTTGATGATTACGCTTTGTTTACTGTACTCTATGCTGTTGGAGGGCCAATAAAGACATCGATCTTTGATGGATATGGTCCATATGGTACTCACTCATTGCATAATATGTTTGTACCCAGTGTTGTCAAGGATGCGCATAACCATGCACATGGGTCTCAGGCTCACAAAGGTGCATTGTTTGTGCCTCACTTTGGGGTCAGGCAAGACTCCTTCCTTAGGGCACTCACCTTGTGCACCCAGGCTCAAGGCTTTGCTTAGGGCACAGTTTTGATATTTAAGAGGAAAATTCAAGAAGCATTTTGCATCAGTTGATGGTTTGATGGGTCGTTCTGATACTCAAATTTATTTAATATGTTGCATATATTCATTATATGTACCAACTTAAGTAATTCAAAAAGCAGATCAAAGACTACAATATTGAAATAGATCTTGATCTTGGTAACAAATTTTTTACATGAGAAAATATCTTTGTGCCTCTTTCGTAACTGTGTATAATTGTGATTGCATTATACATATATGTGTATTGGATTTAGATCATAATTTCTCTTTTAGTAGAAATACAAACTGAAACATATTCTTTTGCATGATTTGTACAATGCATGCCTTTTATCTTGATAAGGTTTGGGCCTCGCTTTGCACCATGCACATAGGTTCTGGAAAGGCCTTGGGTTAAATAACCATGATGGTGCATAGCTGGAATATGTCTTTCTTAGTCGTCACACCGGGGTTGAGCTAAGAGGGGTCTGGACCAGGCTGAACCCAGGTCCAGATTTTTGGAACCTTTTACTTATAGAGTTCAGGCTTAGCCCAAAAGCAATACAGTGCATTCTAAATCAAATACATCTCTCCTTTGATCTCCAAGACTCCAATTCTGTTGATGACACTTTAGCTTGTCACTTAGTGATCACAATTAACGCATGCAAATAGTCCTACATAAACCCACCACTTGAGTTTGCACGACATCATGTAATAAATTGCCCAGTAGGATATGCTGTGAAAAATTTGAGCCTAAGTAGTTTGTTTTGCTTAATATTGGGTAAGGTTTATTCTTAACAGCTCAGGTTCCATTGGGTTGCCTCAGTCATTCTCTCTCCCCCTCCCCCTTTTGCAAACCCATCCCATCACCACATCAGTGTTATTTTTCTTCCTGGAATGTGCTTGTAAATGTTGATTCTAGCCATTTATAGTCAGTGGTCTGGGTTCCACATGGACACACCCCTTTTCTAGTTGGAGATTTTTTTTGGCAATTTTGTAACTTCATATGTTATTTTTCCAGCCAATGAGCATGGTTTTGCCTGGTGTTGTTGGGTTCAAGTTATCTGGCAAACTACGTAATGGTGTAACGGCGACCGACTTGGTTTTAACTGTTACACAAATGCTGAGGAAGCACGGTGTTGTTGGCAAATTTGTTGAGTTCTATGGTAATTAAAGCTCAATATATAGGGTCTGTTTGATAAAAATGTTGAAACATGAATGGAAATGCTACTAATTTTAATGGGAAATTGGTAAAAAGATGAGTAATTAGTTAAATGCACATCATCTGTTTCTTATTTCCTTTGAACAATTTTCTTACCCACCATGCAGAATTTTATTCCATGGAAAAACCAAAATGTAATAGAACATTTCACCAAATCACTAATCTGTTTTTTCAACTTCTCATAAAAACTAGTAGTGTTTTTGATCATTTTCAACTTTTTTTTTTCCTAATCAAACACACCCATAGTTATTAATTTCCATGGTTATGTGCAGGAATGACCTAATGGTTTAGATGTGTTTATGTAGGGGGTGGTATGGGAGAACTATCGTTAGCTGACAGGGCCACCATTGCTAACATGTCTCCCGAGTATGGCGCAACAATGGGTTTCTTCCCAGTTGATCACGTCACATTGCAATATCTCAAATTAACTGGAAGAAGCGATCATACTGTACGCATTTTTGTAATTTATTGGTGCACAAAAATAATGATAATTTTACAATCAAGGTCATCATGTTGCTTGTGATCTTCATGGATACTCTTCTTTGTAAAATTCAGGTGGCAATGATAGAAGCATATCTGCGTGCGAATAAAATGTTTGTTGACTATAGCGAGGTAAGATCCATGTTACTGATTAATTATTTTTGAATGTGCAAGAGCAAAATTAGTTTAAAATGTGAACTGGTTTTGCTCCAGTTCCAACCCCAAAGCTTGCGATTGTGTTCCCAAACTCTAAGCGAATTTTGACCTGAGATGAAACCCTTAATTATTTCGAATTTCAGCCTCAGCTAGAAAGATCTTACTCTTCTTACGTAGAACTGGACCTTGCCGATGTTGAACCCTGTGTTTCTGGGCCCAAGAGGTGCTTATTTTGCTTACTCAATACCACAAGCAGTCACACTGTTTCATAATCTCATATCTATGTTTAAAGTGCACTTTTAAACTGAAATTATTATTTTTGACAGACCTCATGACCGGGTTCCTTTGAGAGAAATGAAGACTGATTGGCATTCTTGCCTTGATAACAAAGTGGGATTCAAAGTAAGTTTCAAGCTTCAAAAATATAGTTTCCAAATTAAGACACTTGTTCAATGTTTTATGATCATGAAGAATTGATTTACCAGCGTCGATTTTAGTTTGTTGTAACGAACTAAAATTAAACATATCCCTACTTTTTTTTTCAAGCACCGACTATTGAACCAAAAAAATATAATTGACATATTTTGCAAATTTTAAATTTGATGCAGGGATTTGCTGTACCAAAGGAAGCACAAGAGAAAAAGGCAAAATTCACATTCCATGGACAGCCAGCAGAGCTTAAGCATGGTAGTGTTGTGATTGCTGCTATAACAAGCTGCACAAATACATCAAACCCTAGTGTCATGCTTGGGGCAGCCCTTGTTGCGAAAAAGGCTTCCGAATTGGGTCTACAGGTCAGTCGTGTTCGAACGATATATGAACACTAGATTTGTTACTTGCTTAATTCCTTATTCCTTTTCCAGATTTGGTCACTTCTGATTATAGTTACGTTTTTGGGTAAATTTTTGTTTGTACTTTGTATACAATTTTGAATAGATGCACGCACTATAGTTATGCAACTTCAAACGATGATAGTGGACGAAATTGAATGCCATGTAGGTGAAAATGTGGTTCACCATTTTAGGTGGGTTTGATAAAAAAAGTTGGAAAACTATTGAAAACACACTTAATTTTCCTGAGAAGTTGGAAAAAAAGGAGTGATTTGGTTTGGGTTTTCCATGGAAATTTTCTCTTACCCACTGCCCAAAGAATTTTATTCCATGGAAAGCCCAAAAAGTAACAGCACTCTCACTAAATCACCGTCTCTTTTCCCAACTTCTCAGAATAATTTGTAGTGTTTTCAATCATTTTCCAACTTTTTTATTAAACGGACCCTAGTTTTCACTTTCTACCTAGGTGAATTATTTCACCCTAAACCCAGCAGACCCTAGTTTCAAGAGCTTCATATTTCTTCTAAATGGTGTACTTACAAATGACAATTTTCCAGGTCAAACCATGGGTGAAAACAAGTCTTGCTCCTGGCTCTGGAGTTGTTACAAAATACTTACTCCAGAGGTAATGCTTGTACTGTTTTAAAGGGCTAACTTCTATCAATTACTCTGTTATCAACCATAATATCTGGGTCCCACTTACAAAGGAAATGTGGGTATTTTGCTTGATGCAGTGGACTTCAGAAGTATTTCAATCAACAAGGCTTCCACATTGTTGGGTATGGCTGCACTACGTGTATCGGAAATTCAGGAGACTTAGATGAATCAGTTGCTTCTGCAATATCAGAAAATGGTACTGCTCTATATATGCTTAAATAGCACTCCTTTTGTATAAAATTAAGATTCCATGTTTTGACTTTTAAACTTCTTTATGGATACATTAATTTCAACGTTATCGATGATTAAAAACTGAACATGTTCATTATCATGAAATTTTGTACATTGATTATGTCCTAAAAGGAGAATGGAGTCTTAATACGGGACATCCCAAAAATGAAGTGGAGGAATGGGACAGATGGAGTAAATAATATGTAATGTCCTTGTGTTTTTCTTAGTAATATTTTATAGTATTAGCAATAAATTATTTACCTCCCATAAGTGCTTCAATAATGCAGTTTTTTTAATATTTTGAACTTCACCATTTGGCATTTAAAAAACCTGTCAACTCCCTCTTTTTTCCGAAAAAAATTCGAAATAACTGCAACCTTGTTCAAGCCATATCCAAAAGTCAAAGTTGTGAAGGAAGCCAACTGGTCATTGGAGTATTATTTACGCATTGGTGCCATATTCGTAGTCAATACTCCATTTGTCAACCTTTTGAAGTATCTGTGGTACTTAGTTGATCACTCTGTGGTTGTTGAATAATATTCAGCATGAATGCATGAAGCATGATTACCAATTTATTCTTTTTCTAACTTCTACATTCTGGTGCTCTGCTGCAGACATTGTTGCAGCTGCTGTTCTTTCTGGGAACCGAAATTTCGAGGGCCGTGTTCATGCTTTGACAAGAGCCAACTACCTTGCTTCACCTCCTTTAGTTGTTGCCTATGCACTTGCTGGCACGGTACAAAAATATATAATTATTTTTCATTAACATGTGACATAGGAACAAAAAGAAATTAAATAAGACAATAACAAGTCAAAGTAGCGATATGAGAAGAAACATAAACTGGTCCTTTGAATCTGCTTAATGCGTATCGAAATCACTTTTCCAGGTTGATATTGATTTTGAGAAGGATCCAATTGGAGTGGGAAAGGATGGTAAGAATGTCTATTTCAGGGATATCTGGCCATCTACCGAGGAAATAGCGGAGGTACATTACAGCATAAGTTTACATTTTAGGTTGAACAAACTTATGACACTATAAAATTAACTTGAGATTGTATACATTTTAGGTTGTTCAATCCAGTGTCTTACCGGAAATGTTCAAGAGCACTTACGAGGCTATTACAAAGGGTAATCCCATGTGGAATGAGCTCTCAGTCCCAGGTTCCAAGCTGTACTCGTGGGACCCGAATTCTACTTACATTCACGAGCCCCCATATTTCCAGAAGATGACCATGGATCCACCAGGATCTCATGGAGTGAAGGACGCCTATTGCTTGCTAAACTTTGGTGATAGTATTACAACAGATCATATCTCTCCGGCAGGTAGCATTCACAAGGATAGTCCAGCTGCCAAGTTCCTCCTTGAGCGTGGCGTTGATCGAAAGGATTTCAATTCTTATGGAAGTCGGCGTGGTAACGATGAGATTATGGCGAGGGGAACATTTGCCAACATCCGAATTGTTAACAAGCTGTTGAATGGGGAAGTTGGACCAAAGACGGTACATATTCCTACGGGAGAGAAACTCTACGTGTTTGATGCAGCACAAGTGAGTTCCCTGATGTTTAAATATTTTTGCATATTTCTTTGCTTGGCCTTTCGAAGGAAAACACTAATTTCCTAGAAAATATGCCAAAAGAAAGTTACGACTGAAAGATGTAAAAGTACGCAGTTTCCAAGTACATAGAAAATTAGGTAATCAAACACTACCAAAGGATGTAAAAGTATGTAGTTTCCAAGTTTTCCACGGGAAACTTTGACAATCAAACACGCCAAGAAAGGCACAACTAAAGAAGGTAAATCAAAAACAAAATCGAAATATGTGCTAAATCTTTCATCAAATTCAGTTCCTCTTTCTCCTGGGTGGTTAGCTTTTTCAAGGAATTGGATGGTTTGTGTTGGAAGATGGATTTTATTTATATACTTATTTTCTATGTTATCAGGAGTTAAATCCCGTTGCTTATGTGATTTGCGTCAGTTATAAGTTTTTGTCCGACATTGGGGATTCATCATTATGTGGCTTTTGATTTATATATAAATATATGCTCTGGTTCTCAGTTTGAATAAGCCAAAGCAATTAAGCCAAGCCAAAGCCATTACAAAACACTTTTATTTGTATAACCATTCCGTGGAATTTACTTCCAAGGAAAATGTTTGGACTCAAAACACAACAAAATTGGAAACATGTGGCCTATCAAGCACACACTCAATGTAATCAAATGACAAAAACCAAATTTTATATAGAGTAAACAGCCCAAATGGCCATTAAACTTTCTACCCAATCAAACTTTGAAACGAACCACTTTGCCCGTCCAACTTTGAGTAAGTTCCGATTTGGCCATCCAACTTCAATTTAACTCTTAAATTGAATGGAATGAATCCATGTGCAAGGCACATGACTTCATTTAAGCGTATTTGGATCATTTTGGTTATAAAATAACCCATGTTGTGCTATTTGTTTGAAAATATTGATATGTTTTATACAATGTTTGTCTTTCATTTTGGCGAAAATTATAGGAGGGAAAGGTCGTTTTATTGCAATATGACCAAAATGGCCTTGTATGAAGTCATGTGCCATGCAAATGTATCAAATTTAATAGCCAAATTGGATATTGGATGGAATGGTCAAAGTAGTACTCACTCCTAAGTTAGATGATCAAAGTGGTTTGTTTTAAAGTTTGATGACCAAAATGGTATTAGATCGAAAGTTTAGTGGCCATTTGGGTTGTTTACTCTTTTATATAATTTCTCTGAGATTCAGTGCAGTGATTTGATAAATTTGACTCTTTGTTTGAGATTTCCAACTAGGGAAAGTTGATTCTTAATTATTTGTGATCCATCTGCTATTTCAGAAGTACAAGGCTGAGGGACACGACACTATAGTCTTGGCTGGAGCAGAATACGGAAGTGGAAGCTCTCGAGATTGGGCCGCGAAGGGCCCAATGCTATTGGTGAGTCTTTGTATTTGCCCTTAAATTCATTATACTCCAATTTTTTCGCTTGCCTGTTAATGGGTTTCACTAACTATATCAATTTGTAACAGGGAGTTAAAGCGGTGATTGCAAAAAGCTTTGAGAGGATACACCGCAGTAATTTGGTTGGAATGGGTATTATTCCTCTCTGTTTTAAGGCTGGTGAGGACGCAGATAGCCTAGGGTTAACGGGTCACGAGCGTTTCAACATTGATCTTCCAAGCAAAATCAGTGAGATCCGGCCCGGCCAAGACGTTACTGTCACCACCAACACTGGAAAATCTTTCACTTGCACAGTTCGTTTTGACACTGAGGTAATATTTTATTTTTCAAGAATGTTTTCTTATGTATTAGAAAATGTAGTGTCTCATATATAATGAGAAAATGGGGGTAGGTGTAAAAATCATTAATCTTCTAAATAATCAATGGCCTAAACTAATGTTAGGACATGATGACATCTTAACATCAGCTAATTGAAAAACACTTGGCTTCATAATGAAAAATGTGACCTTGAGTCCATACCATGATCCAAAAATTCAACAGTTAAATATGCAATGCATAAATATGTTTGATTTGTGAGAAGCTTGGAGATGTAGTGAGAGTTATGATTAATACGTGCGCATTACTTGTATGTATATCATATGTGTTCATATAAATATTTATATTATATGTATGTATATCAACGTGTATAAATATATAAAGCTAAAGAGCAAATATAAAATCAAACACCGAGTGTATATCCATGTGCACGTGTATGTAAATGTGTGTTAATGGGTTCACTTGTTGGACCAAAATGCCCTTATAAATGGTCATGTTCATACTTTAATGTCCCAAAATCCAAATGATGAAAGGTGTAAATTGAAATGCGGGGTATAGTTTAGGGGATCAATAAGTTCAAATTTTAGTTCCCGGGGGGGGGGGGGGGGGGGGGGGCAGCATTTTGGAACTCTGACCATAGTTTAGGAGCCATTGAGGTAGTTTTCTCTAAATATTGATTATAAGTTAATATGATAAAGAAAACTATGGAGCTATTATCAGACACGATTCATGTTCTTGAATATACCCAGGCAATTGATGCTCATTTGAATTGGTTTATGTGCTCTTTTGTTCTTCGGAACTAGGATTTGTAGTGATGCTTGCAATTACATTGTTTTGCAGGTGGAATTGGAGTATTTCAACCACGGAGGAATTCTTCCATACGTCATTCGTCAATTGAGCAAGCAGTAAAATGATGGCATTGTTGGTTAGCGGCAGAGCCTTTTCAGTTGTAGCATTTGAGACGAGAATAAAAAAGTTGTTCTTAAAAAACCAAAATTATCCCCTTTTGCGGCAGGGTAATTTCCACATTGCTCCCTTGATCATAGGCAAGTTTTGTTTTGCCCAAACAATTAGAACAATTTTTTTTGTAATAAAGTTCTATTACATTACAGCTTTAGCGAGTGTAGTTAGTAGTAAAAGTCTTATTTGTTTTATGTACAATAGATGTGGGATTGAATCTCACCTTCATTGGTTCAAGAGACCAATGGAATAGAAAAGAACAAGAAGAAAATAATTCTTTTTGTTTACTAATTTACTTGTCAAGTGCTTGAAAGTTGCATTGAGCCTAATTATCATGGAATTGAGTATGTGCAGGGACGTTCATAAGAATTTGATTGATGGGAGTACGAAAACAAAATATCCTAAATTTTTAGGAAGCTAATGAACCAGAATAGTGAGTGGAGCACCGCGCAACCTATCTTGCACCCCAAGGCCACTAAGAATAGATAAGCACCTATAGTATGCACCATATGCCTCCATATAAACTCCAGATACAATATATGTAGAGATATAATGATAAAATTTGAACTGTTGCACCTTAAAATTGGCTTATTGCGGACTTGCCATATAAAATCCTAACTTAAAGAACTGCGTGCAACAACCTACAACTGAAATATCTGAGGATTGAAAGATTAGTGAAACAAAAACCGACATATCCTTAACTGAGTCAAATATCCTAAACGGAATTGTGGAAAGCCCACAAATTGCCCTCCAAGCCTCAACAACAAAAGGGCAATCTAAGAACATATGCTTAATCGATTTAAGGCTGCGCTCACAAATAGCACCTTAATTAGTTATAGCCCAACCATATCTCTGAAGAATATCCTGAGTGAAAAGATGTTTGTCACTACAACAAAATTGCTATTTACTGATGAAATTTTCAGTGACGAACTCCATTTTATAGTGAAAAGTTACCATTTTGCGACGAAAAGTTTACTTTGTAGTAAAAGTCAATTTAGTAATTCCTTGCATAATGAAACGTTAAATTTCGTTGCATGATATTGGCACGAAACTTACCGACATACATCCCTCATTTGAGTAAGGTGCCATCTTAGAAATGGAAAGTCAAAAAAAGGGCGGGAAAGGTTTTTCGTCACTCACTTTTGTTCAATTGGCCACCAAAATATTTCGTCGTGGATAATTTGTTTATAGATAAAGCACGTTGAAATTAAGTTTCATAGTGAATTTTAGTAAGCAGTTTGACTCAAAAGTTTAACTCAAAAAGACGTCGTTTAGGTTAAAGTAATTATTATTTTTATTATATTATTTACTTCAAACCTTTGTTCTCTCTAGTATACACACAGACCAGCAAATCCTCACAATGGCATCTAAAACTCTTCACAATCTAGGGTTTTAGACCCGCAGATTCTCTCAATACACCAGCAAATCCTCTCAATACACTCGCATATCCTTACTTCATGTGGCACCTAGGGCTTGTATCAGCGCCGTCTATAATCTAGGGCCTGGATTTTTGTTTTAAGTTGCAGCTCGATTTTGGTCCGAAATTGGATTGTGATACTGAGAATTTGAAGTGTATTATTATTATTATTATTATTATTATTATTTATTCATTTATTTTTAATTTTTTTAAGTGATTAGAACTTTAATAGAGATTACAACTAACGGGTTCATTTTTGCACCAATCTTCTTATTGTGGTTGTCTTTCAGTTCACTCAATTTGGGAGAAAAACAAGAAAAAATGGGATGATATAATTTCGATGGTTCTAATCTCATAAATGAATATCTTTCATTCTTTATTATTAAATAAATGATATTTTTACAATTTTTTTTGTTATGCAGATTCAATTCGATGCTAGTAGGATGTGGTTAATTTGGAAGGATTGAAGCATGATCCAAGATTGAACTTTGAAGTTTTTGAGAATTTTATTTTTGTCAACTTTAGATTGTTGATCTTAAGACTGCAAATGTTTATTTTGGTATTATCTTTTTGCATATATGACAAACTAATTAGGTCTTGCTACTTATCGTATTTCTTTTCAAATTAACTTGATGATACTTATTTTGTTATCAGGTATTTCTAATATAAGTTTAGTATTTTAAATGTCTTGTGGATTGAATACGTTAAAAGTATACTACAATAACCGATAGAACTTAACTGCATGTACGTATGGTCTTTATTAATAAATTAAATTTCCACTTGAAAGTGGAAATCTTTTTGGTGACGAGATTTAATGAAAGAGGTCGTCACTAATTTAGCCAAAATATATCTTCCTGCAAAAAAAATATTTCGTTACCAAAAATTTGGGTGACAATCACATTTTTATTGTCACTAATAGTTAGAATTTTGCGACGTAATTGTCACATAACCTTTTTCTTGACGAACATGGTTTTTCATCATTAATAATACATCTTTTTCGTCACAGATTACCATGTTCATCAATTTACATCCAAGGTTTTTAGTGACGAAAATAATCATGTGACGAAAAAACTTCGTTATGTAATATTTAAAATTTGCGATGAAACTTCTAATTCGTTGCTCTATGGGCACATTTTGACAACGAAACATTTTTGCGTCGTGCAATACATTTAGTGGTAGTGTATCTACGATGAAAACTTGTCATTTTTTTTTGTCGCCAATTATCTTTAGCAACAAAAATTGTAGTTTTTGCGATGAAAAAATTTGCCACTGAACAATAATTTGTTGTAGTTTTGCAACAACCTCCAAACAAAAGTCCATATTAGAGGAAATATGCACCTTCCTAAATGACTGGCTGAAGAAAACTGATAAACATCTCTAAATGTAAACTCAATAGTGGCAGAATAAGGCCAAAAATGAGTATCATTAGTGTCCCAAATAGGGAATGATACCTGCCTAATGCACTCGGAAAGCTCAAGAAACGCCTCAACAAAATCATCAAGAATGTCCCAAATACCCCCAATGATGGAGTCATAAGAAGTATACATCCGCTCATCTCCATCAATTTGAAGGGACCTCAAAGAAGTGTCCCCAAGCCAATTAGAGCACTAAAACCTGACCGAGAAACAATCACCAATAATCCACTGTGCATGAAGGTCAATCAATTGCCTATAAAATTTCGATATTTAGGACAAATGGAGTACAAAATAGTAAGTAATTTGTTAGTGTAGAGTTTGGTTATCTCTACATTTAGCAATTGTAGGTTAGATAATCTATAGGCAAATCAACGGCTCTTATCAAAGCAACGCTGTGCAACTGCAACTACTTAAGCCTCATATAAGGGAAATAATATATTCTGTTAAAGAGAGTCCTTCGCGCAAATTATTTTGAATGGGTAAATCAATCATTTGTCCTTGGGGGTCTTACCAATTTGGATAGGCCCATGGTTAGTGTTGGATTTTGTAGAGAGAATTGAAGAGAAGATAGGGGTTTTTTTTTATTTCATATATCAAACATAAAATTACAACTAAAATTATAAATTATAACCAAACTAAAACAAAGAAAATATGGGAAGAATCCTTGATTGGTTGGATCAATAAAATAATTCCTTAAATCAAGTTGATTACATCAATTAAGGAGATCTTATACCTACAATTAACTATAATAGTAAATAATATAATCAATTCAATAATCTCAACGTCAAAGAAAATATGAGTAAAATCCTTGATTGATTGCATCAATCAAATGATTCCTTCAATTAAGTTGATTAAATCAATCTTGAGATTTTATACCTAGAATTAACTATAATAGTAAATAATATAGTCAATTCAACATAAATCTCAACAGTTAGATCAAGGTGCGGTCGGATTAAAATTTAACTAGTTGTAAATGCAAGACACGAATTACTAGACTCGTGTTAAGAAAAATATTGAATACAACTATTATAAGTAACGATAGTGTGGTACAATGTAGTGAACCATAACCATTATATTACAAAATTAAATCTCTTAATCAATTCAACATCACTTCCATAATTTTCTAGCGCCGCATGGAGGAGAATGCTAATAGCTTATCCCAATTAAGTGCAAAGATCGCCCCCCCTTTTCTTGGGAAATGGCCACATCATTGTTACAAGCTTGCATTTCGAATACATACAAACAAATATGATTAAAAAAAGAAGAAGCTAGAGAAAGTACTGATAAACTAATTAGATAAACAAGATCCATCTATGAATATATATAGAAAATTAGCATCAACTCAAGAATTACACTTACCAGTACATAATTAAGTACAATCAACATTTCTTTAATTAATTACAATACACACACACAAAAAAAAGAGAAAAGAAAAAAAGAAGAGGGTCACAATTAAATTGATAAAAACTATATAGCATGCATGAATTAATAGTACTCCTCTGGTATGCTCTCCAAATCTGGCCTCCAACTCCCATTTATCCTCCCTGATCTACTTCTACCACTCACTGATCTTCTTTTGCTTCTTAGTTTCAACAATTCCTTCACTCCAAAAGAAGAACACACACTATTACTATTCCTTAAAATCTCTCTTAACTCACTCTGTGTCACAACCAATCTAATCCTCACACCTGAATACTCTTTACTTGATGAAGCTTTTGATGGTCGTTTCACCTCCTCCGCATCTTCCACTTGTACCTCACGCTCCTTTGGTTGTACCACAACTCTCTCATTCCTCACCATGCAATTCCCCATTATGGATGAGAGAGAACAAAGTAAGTGAAAGGCAAAATATAAAGAGGGGTGGGGAGGGGGTGGAGGGGAAGCACATGGGTTGCCTTTTATTACGCCGAGAATTTGGAAAGACAAATTAAATGAGATCAAGAGAGGGAGAGACAGACAGATTAGCTTCGGACCAAACACTAACCAACGTTCCAATTATTATGGCATTTGACATCATTTTGTATATTTTTATTTTTTAATTTTGTGTCAGATTTTTTTAGATGGTTATATTAATGTGCGTGTATAAATTTAGGTGTTTGTTGGCTTACGACAAAAGCATATGTTAAAAGCTACCTAGCTTTGGGCCACCAAAACCATTTACTAATGTTGATGGTAGTTGCAAATTAATGATAAAATCTATCTTTTGTATACATATATATTTTCAAGGAAAGGGCTTTAGAGCATCTCCAATAGCAATGTGTAAAATTGATGTGTAAAAACATGTGGATTAATAAATAATTGACATTTGGTTGATAAAAAGTTGTTTTATACATAAATTATACACATTCTCATTTTTGCACCGATGGTTCATACTTATAATCTTGTGTAAAATTATGATGCACCAATTATATGAAAACACATGGAATATATAATATTCAACATTTTTTATAAATATTTTTTTATTTATAATTAAATGGTCAAAGTGGATATTGATTTAAAGATCTTGATGAGTAGAATTCAAATATCCAAGTTTTATTACAAAATATATTTTTAATTTTTAATTATACTATTTTGAAGTTTTTGTAAAAAGTTGAAGAGAGAAAATGACGAGGTGAATGTGTAAAATGAATGTGTAAAATACACACCAATTTTACACAAAAGATGATGTGGCATATTTTACACAATATCATTGGAGCACCAAAAATTATACATAATATGTAAATTTTAAACAATGGGGCAATTAAAAAAAAGGGCTTATTAGAGAAAGATTTTCACACTAAGGCCAAGGAATAATTTTTTTTTAAATAAAGGGCCTATTTTTTATTTTATTGATAATATGATATGTGTCTTTTTTTTTCATTATAAAATGACATCCCAACCCTTAAAATAAACTAAAAAAATATCAATATGCATTAAAATATGGACTGCAATATGAACTTTGCAGTGTATATTTCACTGCAATATGAACTTTGCAGTCCATATTTCACTGCAATGTGAACTTTGCAGTCGATATTTTTAGTGCAAAGTTCATATTGCAGTCCATATTTTACTGCAATGTGAACTTTGCAGTCCATATTTTTAGTGCAAAGTTCATATTGCAGTACATATTTCACTGCAATATGAACTTTGCAGTTCATATTTCACTGCAATATGAACTTTCCAGTCCATATATTTTTTGTGAAAATTTCATTAAAAAGGGTAATTTAGGTAATACATAACATGTTTTTATTAATTAAATGATATTTAAATTTATTCAAATACATTCATTTAAAATATAAAACAAAATAGGCATCTTACACTAATTATCAATTAAAAATAGGCCCTTCATTCAAATTACCAATTAAAAATAGGCCCTTCATTCAAAAAAATATTATTCATTGGATTTTTGGTAAAAATCAATGTATAATAAGCCCTTCTACCTAATTTCTAGTTAAACAAATCCTATGTGGTATGGTTTACACATGCCAATTGGAGATACTTTAATACTCTTCAATTAGTTAACAAGCAGAGACAAATTACAAGTCCTTTTTGAGACATTAAATGGCTGAATATTTTGATTAAATTTGGTGATAAATGGATGACCCCTAACAAATTGCTACTAATTATTCATAAAGCTTGTTAAGACAAACATTCCTATTCTGGACCACATAAATAGACAATTAAACAATCGTATTACTAATTATACTTCAAGAATACGCGTAGAAATTTATTATTTGAATTTTTTTTTTCAAGAATCAATTATGAAAAGTGTGGAGTTTTGTTCATGACCATTAATTGGATATAGTGAATATTATTATAAATGTATGTTTCTAAAATTGTGTAAAGTCAAATAAGAACTTATAATTAAAAATATAAAAAATTATACACATATATACGTAAGTGTGAGTGCGTGTCGATGTGTTTTTATACTTGTACATACGTAAACAACTCGAATATGTGAATATCAAAATATGAAATTAGAGATGAAGCAAATTTTATTTGTAAAACGTCTATGAGATGCTGACATGCATGTGAGGGGAGCTAGCTAGCCATGTATGGTTGGGGGGGGGGGGGGGGGGCCATTCTGGTTGGGGGGGGGGGGGGGGGGGGGGGGTGTCGCTTCTTGCATGTGAGGGTGTAATAAGAGCAAATCTGAAATATATATACACACATGCACTGTCTTATTACGTGCCATTACTTGAAAGGGTGGTTGAAATTTTAGGGCATTTGACGCGTTATATTTATATATATATATATATACATATCCTTCACATGGGTTAGGTAGTTTACTTAGGTCACTTCCCCACTCCACTTTTAGTCCTTTACTTTATAGCTCAATTTTTATTCAATATATATGTGGATATATACAATTGGGTGTTCAAGGGATGCAGCCGGACGTAAATTGCCCCTTTTTCGTCCAACCTATAACATAACTGTGACTAACTAGACAAATCGATATGGCTTAATTCTTAAAGAACGGCCTACTTTCTTATCTTATATATGTATGTTGTTTAGAGACTTAATTTGCGTGTACGTGAAGATGGATACCCTACTCCACTTCCCTTCCTTGTTTTCGATACATTTATGTTGTTGGCTATCTATGATTCCATAACTTGCAGGTGCAACTAGCTACATCATTTATAAATGTACCTCATTGCAGTGAAATGGACCTCTGATTTTGTTAATTGTCGATAGTATATTATTGTACCACATAATTGTTGCAAAAAATACTTTACGCTTTCTTCAATATTAGGCTCGAGTCTTATTTTCGTCGATCTCCTTTTAATTCTCACTTCAAAGCGCACAAGGCTGGCCTAGGTATGGCGATCTAGGCGGTCACCTATGGCATCCTCTATGTCAAGGACCCCAATTTTTTTTGACTTATTTAATATCATCCAATTTAAATTAGTAAAAGGAAGGATCTTAATGGATTGATTTTTTATTTAATTATAAAAGAGAAGTATACATACATAGTTCATCCATTCAAATAAAATAAAAGGCAAAGCCGACCAATTGACTTGCACAAAATTTATGAACACGATAAAAGCGTACTTCGATCTTTATGTAAATTCCAGAAGCGTGCACCAAGTGGTAGCTAGTTGAACTTTTTTGTGGTCGGTGTTCATAATGTTGAACGAAATTCTCTTTTAATTTTTTTATTTTTTTTAACTTGAAGTTTACTATTTATCAAGGACAGCAACCATGGGATTTTTACATGTTCTTTAAATTTTTAATGTTAGTACTGCTAATTTTTAAGTGATTGAGGTGTTGCATACTTGTATTATGTTTTTTTCCTTTGCTGCCAATTTGTTAGTGTACTTATATATACGTGTATACAAAAAGGTTTAGAATGAAGCTTTGCTTAAGGTCGATCAAAATTTAGGATTAGCCTTGAAGAACAATCTAATAATGCCACAATTGATATGATCAAAATAAAATAAAATAACTTTGTGTTGTGTTATGTTATGTTTGAATGGGAAGGAATACTACCTAAATCCTCATTGTATAAAATAATTTTTTTTAGCACGAGTTTAAAAATATAAGTTAGATAATGCGTTTTCGGTCAAATAAGGACACCATCGAGAAGCATTTCAAAAACTAATTGATAATTAATGTTAAAGATGCCTAAGCAAAAGGATCTTTTGATATCATTATTTTTAGGAAAATTCATTTATCAACACATGTTAACATATCCTTGGACTATTAACTCAATTATGTAAATATTTTTTCTTTTGTACAAATCATGTAAATTAGTTAAGGTATCATTCATTACTTTGTTGCTTCTTTCCTTTTCCAAGACTTGTTTAACGTGGTCAGATAAGTGGTTGGGCTTGAGCAGTTTAGTATTTGGGCTGAGTTTCTGGTTGGTCTTTAGAATAAAAGACTTGGGTTTCAGAATATTTACCTTATTTCTTTGCATTGGGCTTTGATGAAAAACAAAAATAGGAAAACGGGGGCAGTCTAGTTTTGGAGGACACATTATGGTATGGTGTTTGTTTCATTGAAAAATCCATTTTACGGCACTTGCTAGTCATTGCGGGAACAGAGATGTTTCAACCACTAGTTAGGAGTAAATTCTCGGATGTCCCTTTCATTGCTATTTATTTCTTAATGACAAAGACCAGAAGTAAGACCTGTAACCAATAAATTTCCATCTGAATCGATTCGAAACTGACGTATCTAATCAAATAGGGTGCAAGTATAGGCACCCTAAAAAAAATGTTTTAACGCTCTTAAAAATTTATTTAGTTATATTTTATTTTATCTTTAGGTACCTTTAATTCAAAAAATACTAAGGTAATTCTCGTGCCCAAGGGTACTGTACGGCATAAAAAATATATTTTATAATGATCTTGACAAAAATTATTAAGGATTTGAGAGTTAGATGAAACGGAAAAAATAATATAATTAAAGACGAAAAGAAAATGTTACATGAGTTCCAACCTTACAAATTATACATTTGAGTGTTACATAAAAAACATTATAATTGAAAAGGACAAAGTCAAATTTTTAATTGAAATCATAAAAGTCAGTGGCAATTACATTCTAGCAATTTATAATAGAAAAAAATATTGTTTATATTTTTAGAGATATGAATTGCATTGCTAATTATTGTTTATTTTAAAAAGAGATATGGATTGCATTCTAAAGTTTTTCGAATTCTTTTTTACTCTTGGGGGGGTTAGAATAATTGAGATATGGGTAGATTTTCCAACCCCGTGTGCATATTTGATTTGTAGGAGTCTTATTTTTCTTTTCTTACAGCGTGGTTATATATCAGTGTACTTCTATTATAAAAATTTAAAATAAATTATTTTTAACTCAAGATTCTAAATATTTTTTACACATGGAGGTTAAAATAGTTAAGATAGATGTGGGTTTTTCTACCCCATGTGTAAGTGAACTTCATTTTTCTTTCCTTTCATGTGATCAACCACCAAATATATCAATGTACCATTAGTATAATTTTATTTTATTTTTTTTGTTTTTCGTATTATTAATACTCTCTAAATATGTTGTCTTTGCCAGGTTGAAATTCAAACCACCATTCGGAGTAGTAAGTTGATCTAAAGCCAAATTATAGTTAAAATAACCCATTTTCAAGAGAGGATTTACCATTATAACTCTTAAATTATTGTTGGAGTATATACATGTGCTATTATTTTTCTTCAAACCATTAGCTTTATTTGTACTTCAGCAAATTTTAAAATTAACATACCTTAAGTAAAAAAGATTCATCTCTACCACTACTAAACCCATTAAATAGGAAGGTATTGCCATGGCTAGTAATTGATTAACATTTAGACATAAAAAATGGAGTTCAGAGAGGGGATGCACGGAAGTCTTGATGTGAGAGATAGAGAGATAGAGAATGAGGTGAGAGGAAGACTCGCAAATTTTAGGAAAAATAAAAATATCATGTTAAAAGAAGAAAAATTATTGACCATCAGATCTTGCAGAGGTAGTTCTAGCCATTAGATTTTTTTTTCAGTGGTCATTTCGATAAATAATAACTATGCTCTATTTTGTATTATAGATCTCTAATTGCATGAAATTAAAAGATTTGGTTCACTTACTTTGAAATTAAAAAGCTCCTGGTTCCTTAATTGCATATATTAAAATAATAGTATTTAACATCAAATAACAATACTTGAGCCGTGTGAGCCTTACAAAATTAATATTTATTGACCACTACTCCAGGTTCTGCACGTGTTGTTCGGCACAGTGATATATATTTGATAATATCTCCAACTTGAGAGTTGTGTTTAATTATTTCTAAATGTTGCAGAAGTGTTTAATTTGCAAAAGTGCAAGACAGTGTGTTTGGATTAAGATTGTAAATAAATATTTTACTTAACTACACAATCTCGCTAACTAAATATTTTGACTTATTTTATATTTTGAATTACGTGACATACATGACTACAATATATAAATTTTAACACAACTCACTAATGCAATTCAAAGTTAACGGGTTAAGATGTTGGGTTAAGATGTTGGGTTAGCATGGTTTGGTCAAATTCGAGTTGAGAACTAACTAACATGTTTAATGAATAGATCGTGTCGAGTTAGTATAGATAACATGATTAACTTGAAATTGATTATAACTCTTCCCTTGTTCTCTCTATTACATTCTCCAGTTTGTGTTTATGTTCAGATATTAATTATAACTCTTCCTTTGTCCTCTCCATAACCATTTAAGTTGAATAAAGCAAGTACATTTGTTAATACTTGTGATAAAGAAAACTAACTCATATATATATGTTGTTCCACCAACCCGATGAATTATCTTTCCACCAGTTTTTTCGTGGTAATTTTTTAATAAAACTTTAGTGGATAGCTAATAAGAGTTTTCTATTAGAATTTTAAATGAAAATAAGTTGTGAGAAATATAAATCCTATTTCATAGTCTAATACCCGGAGCATTATAAATATGCAAACATTGATTAAAAAAATAGCTAATGGAGCTATGAAACGTAATTCGCCATAGGAGGTTGCGAACCCATTTCTAATTCCCAGATTTGTTGATGAGAGAGGAACTCATTTTATCTACCTATTTATTTGCAAATTGAAATGAGCAATCATAATATTCGTATCATGTATGTTATCACGTTGTGTCTCAGTTTGCCAAATCCAATGCCTTTCACCATGTATATCAACCAAAAGTTTTAAAGGGAAAGTGTTAGTAATAATTAAGTATCCTAGACAACATCAATTCTAAAATCGTGCATCATATCTAGTGCCAAGAGATTACAAAAGAGAAGTGTGTGTACCTGTCTCCATTGAAATTGATTGATCGATGCAGCGGACTTTAGCGTCAATTTTCGTATGGCAATTGATCTTCCAACCCTTTCCCCTTCTATATCCCTTAGTATTCTCCTTAAGAGGATGTAGAGAATAAATGGCTCTGTTGTATGTCTCCATTGATAGAAGACAACTTATATAAGGATGGATGGGTTGGGGACCAATGCCGTAATTAAATAAGTTCACCTTGAACTTTCCGATAATTTTATTTCCGCCCCTCATAGAAATAGAATTCACTTAATGGCATCTACACATTAGTTCCATGACAAATAACCTCAAGCCTACTTAAAACTTTAAATTAGATCACTTAATTTTAGGCTTGTAAATGATGACACACATTAATAATATACATGTGTGGACCAAAGTAAGATTAATATAAAAATTAATCCAACAATCTCCCACTGGGCCACATATGTATCCTGCCAAATGTGTTTAACCTTAGTGAGCTCAGAACTTGTCATCATAACCTTAGGTTATTAAACAATCTCGCCCATCAATTATGCCAATATAGAACCAAAGCGGCCTTTGTTACATTAATCGTAACTCGACCCATCAATGATCACGTATACCAACACAATCAAATGACATAGATCAATCATGGTGCGCAGCATGGAAATTACATGTAATGTGATCCAAACATGCCTATTTCCAACTGGTCCTCTTTATTGAGATCAAAACCTCAAAATACTTAAACAGAGTGTAATAAACCGAATACTCTGTTTCTGCAGAAACAAAAAACCAAATACATATAAATGTAATCCAAAACATATATAGAGCAACAACACAAACTTAAATACAAACTCCCACTAAACCAAAGTGTCCTCAAATGAGACAACACCCATATGAACAGTATGCTCATGAAAGACCTTAGGTGTTAATCCCTTTGTAAGCGGATCCGCAACCATGGAGTTTGTCCCAATATGCTCTATCAAAATCTGACCACTCTGTACTCTTTCCTTTACAACTAGAAACTTGATGTCAATATGCTTTGACTTAGTCGAGCTTCTATTGTTGTTTGAATATAGAACCGCCGATTTATTGTCACAGTATAATTTGAGTGGTCTTTCAACACCCTCCAAAATTTGCAATCCAGTGACAAAATTTTGCAGCCATATTCCATGATTGGATGCCTCATAACATGCTACAAATTCTGTAGCCATGGTGGACGAAGTAACGAGCGTCTGCTTGGCAGACCTCCACGAAATCGCTCCACCAATTAACAGAAAAACATAACCTGAAGTGCATCTCCTGCTATCTTGGCATCCAGCAAAATTGGAGTCAGAATATCCAATGATCTCTAACTTATCCGATCTCCTATATGTGAGCATATATTCTTTTGTTCTCTGTAAATACCTCATAACCCGTTTGGCTGCTTTCCAATGATCCATTCCGGGGTTACTTAAGTATCCGCCCAACATACCAACTATGAACGCAATATCCGAACGCGTACATACTTGAGCGTACATTAGACTCCCTACAGCCGAGGCATAAGGAATCTTTTGCATCTCCTTAATTTCTAAACTGTTCTTCGGGCATTGATTGAGACTGAACTTATCTCCTTTAGCGACCGGGGTCTCACCTGGTTTACAACATTGCATGCCAAATCTATTGAGAATTTTCTTAATATAACTCCTTTGTGATAATCCCAAAGTACCCCGAGATCGGTCTCGGTGTATCTCGATTCCTAATACAAAGGATGCTTCACCAAGATCTTTCATTTCAAAGTTCTTTGATAAAAATCTCTTGGTATCATGCAAGATGTCTATGTCATTTGTCGCTAACAAAATGTCATCGACATACAAAACCAGGAATATATGTTTACTCCCACTAAATTTGTGATACACACAATCATCAACCAAATTCATTTCAAAACCGTACGAAATGATAACTTGATGAAACTTAAAATACCACTGATGAGAAGCCTGTTTGAGTCCATAAATTGATTTAGTCAATTTGCAAACCATATTCTGTGGGTCTCCCGACACAAAATTTTCTGGTTGCACCATATAAATCGTTTCTTCAATGTCATCATTAAGAAACACAGTTTTGACATCCATTTGATGTAACTCAAGGTCAAAATGTGCCACAAGTGCCATGATTGTCCTAAAAGAATCCTTCGAAGAAACTGGAGATAATGTCTCTTTAAAGTCAATTCCTTCCTTTTGAGTAAAGCCCTTAGCCACAAGACGTGCCTTATACCTTTCCACATTACCATTCGAATCCCGTTTGGTCTTAAATATCCATTTGCAACAAACGGGTTTCGCACCAACCGGTAATGGGACAAGTTCCCAAACTTTATTGTTTTGCATTGACTTATACTCCTCATTCATGGCTTCAATCCATTTTTGAGAGTTGGAACCATTCATGGCTTGTCGAAAGTTGATAGGATCATCTTCCGACATTCCAATTTCTACCTCATGTTCCTGAAGATATACAACATAATCATCTGAAATTGCATTTCTTCTTTCTCTAATGGATCGCCTTAATGGCACAGGTTCTTAAGGTTGTTGAGTTTGTTCCTCATTGTTTATTTGAGGTTCCAAAGTTACTCTTTGATTAACGACATGTGTAGAAACCTGTACATCGTCAAAAGTAATAGTAGGAATTGGGATTACTCCCATTTCCTCCTCAAACACAATGTCCCTAACTCGATTTCTCCCCCCAAAATCAACGTCCTCAAAGAACACAGCATTTCCTGTTTCAAAAATAAACTTAGTAGTGGGATCATAAAACTTATAGTCCCGCGATCGTTCCGAATAGCCAATAAAGTAACTGCTAACTGTCTTGGAGTCCAATTTTTCCTCATGAGGCCGATAAGGCCTCACCTCAGCAGGACATCCCCAAACATGAAAATGCTTTAAGCTAGGCTTTCGCCCAGTCCAAAATTCATAAGGTGTTTTAGCAGCCGCCTTAGTTGGCACTCTATTGAGAATGTAAGTTGCTGTTTTTAGAGCTTCACCCCAGAGGGACTCGGGTAAAGAAGAATGACTGATCATACTTCTAACCATATCCTTAAGAGTCCTGTTTTGTCTCTCAGATACACCATTCATGCTAGGCGAACCCGGCATGGTATACTGTGGGACGATTCCACATTCCTCTAGGTATTTAGCAAATGGTCCTGGACGTTGTTCACCTGATCCGTCATACCTGCCGTAGTATTCACCACCATGGTCAGATCTAACGCACTTTATCCGTTTGTTGAGTTGTAACTCAACTTCGGCCTTAAAAGATTTGAACACGTCCAAAGACTATGACTTTTCATGAATAAGAAATAGGTAGCCATATCGAGAGTAATCGTCTGTGAACGTTATAAAGTACCGTTGACCATTCCAAGAAGCCGTAGGGAATGGCCCACAGATATCCGTATGTATAAGTTCTAAGACATCCGTAGTTCGATTTGCACTTAATTTCTTTGTTTTAGTCTGCTTTCCCTTGACACACTGAACACAGACACCAAAGTCTGAAAAGTCAAGAGATCCTAAAATTCCATTAGACACAAGTTGCTCAACTCTATTTCTAGAGATGTGACCTAGGCGTTTGTGCCATAATGAGCTTGAATTTTCATTATTCAATTTTCGCTTAGTACCACGCCATTCAACATTTAAAGTTTCATTATAAGATGCAACTGTTTCAAGCAAATATAGATTATCAAAACTATTAAGAATACCGGTACCAACAACATTTGAATTTAAAGACAAAGTGAAGTTCTTATTTTCGAATGAACAATAAAAACCAAATTTGTCCAATACGAAAATAGAAATCAAATTTCGTCTAAACGACGGTACAACAAAAGTGTCTTTTAGATCCAAATAAAAACCAGTACTCAATAATAATCTAAAATGCCCAATTGCTTCCACCTCCACACATTTTCCGTCGCCCACATAGATGTGTCTTTCAACATCAATTGGCTTGCGGGAGTGCAGGCAACCCTGCATAGAAACACATATGTGAGTAGTAGCACCAAAATCTACCCACCAAGTGTTACTTGGTACTGAAGTTAAATTGATCTCGGAACAGACCAAAACTGAATTTGTACCTTTTTTATTCCGCCAAGCGGCATATTTAGTACAATTCGCCTTTTTGTGTCCAGGTTTACCACAGAAGAAACAACCGGCCTCGGTTTTCTGTTTCTTTTTATCCGAACCCTTAGGAATAGCAATTTCATTTCCCTTATCCTTACGTTTGCCCTTGCCCTTAGAGGTGCTAACATAATGAGTACTTTCAGTCTTTTCTTGCTTTAATCTCTCTTTCTCTTGCACACAAAATGAAATGAGCTCATTAAGAGTCCATTTCTCCCTTTGACAGTTATAAGAAACCTTAAACTGGTTGAATTGTGCAGGGAGAGAGATCAATATTAAATGCACGAGCAAATCATCCGATAAGTCGAGCTTTAATGCCTTAAGTTTTGAAGCAAGATGGGACATCTCCATAATGTACTCCCTGACATTACCCTTGCCTTTATACTTCATTGAAATCAAGTTCGCTAAAAGCGTGCTTGTTTCAGCCTTATCGTTTTTAATAAAACGTTTCTGTATTTCCTCAAGAAATTTACTGGCAAGAGTTTTGTCATCCGAAGTAGCACCTCGAAAAGCTTCTGGAATCCCACGTTTCATGATCATAAGACTCAGCCTGTTTGAACGATCCCACTTCTTAAAGTACGCAATTTCTTCAAGAGTACTTCGATCAGTGAGATCATTCGGTTTTGTCATTCTCAATGCCAAGTCTATGTTCATGCAACCAAGAATAATTAATATATTCTCTTTCCAGTCCTTAAAGTTTGTTCTATTTAAAATTGGAACATTGTTCATATTGGCAGATACAGAAGTAGTAGACATTAAAGCTGAATAGAGAACAAAAGTAAATTAATAATAATGCTCACATCATATAACCAAAATAAGTAGTCTTTAAATTGATTAATTTTATCGCAACATCTCAAGATACCTAGCACAACATTAATACCAAGTCTTTGGACAATGATATTAATTGTAAGTGGTACTCTTGTTGTAATGATCAAATATTGACAATAAGTTATGTCAAATAACAAATCTATCTTTGGATTGATTTATTATTCACATTAGGTTACCTTGATAATTGTCACATATTTACCATCACAAGTGTGTATGAAATTCGGCCAAATATGAACCCCTCTTTGGATTGGTTAATATTCGCATGAATTAAAACAAACACAAATATCTAATCATTCTTTATCTACAAAAGAGAGGTCACTTTGGTAACATCTTGTGTAAATATTCCTTAATAGAATGTTTAGACAGGCAATATAAATAATAGATGTCACATGTAATTAATCGAATTTATTATAACCCCAAAAATTGTGTTGTCACTGCTAAAAACAGTGACAACCTGAAGTTCGTCACTGTCAAAAACAGTGACAATTCTGGATAAACTGGTCACTGTTATAAATAGTGACAATTCTGGCGAAAAATAAATAAATAAATATTTTCATTTTCACTGATGTTTCTAAAATTTCTCTATATATATTTATTTACCATAAAACTATTACCATCATGTAATAAATGAAACCAACATATATATAATTCATTCTTCATTTAATAATATATATATATATATATATATATATATCATGTTGGCACAAAATTTATATATATAAAATATATATATTACTTTTACTTAAATTAAATATATACATAAATAATATAAAAGAAAGAAAACATCATGATGATAAGCATATTCTTCTTACTTTTTCTTTAAATTAACATTTACATGTATAAAAGGAAACATCATGGTGGCATATACTTTATATATTATATATATAGATCTTACTTAATCCCATTATGAATGAAAACACAATCACACATCCGTAGACATATATATATATATATATATAACACTAATTATATAATTTCATAATATTCCAAGAGTTGTCATAATCCAAAAAAAAATAAAAAATTAATTACTTAAGGGTGATACCAATTGCCATAAATTCAATCGGCCATGTATGCGGGATTCCTTATTTGTGCATATAATTGTAAACATATCCAAAATTATATATACACACACACGTACATATATATATATATATATATATATATCCATAAAGACGAAGACAATACCACAAAATTAAAATTCTTTGAATTTTATCATGTTCTCCAATTCATGAAAAATATTATTTTCAACGATTTATAGAAAATTATAATCATGAATTCTGTACATATAAAATCTCTAACAATAGATACGACACTAAAACCTCGCTCTGATACCACTTGTTAGTAATAATTGAGTGTCTTAGACAACATCAATTCTAAGATCGTGCATCATATCTAGTGCCAAGAGATTACAAAAAAGAAGTGTGTGTACCTGTCTCCATTGAAATTGATTGATCGATGCAGCGGACTTTAGCGTCAATTTCCGTATGGCAATTGATCTTCCAACCCTTTCCCCTTCTATATCCCTTAGTATTCTCCTTAAGAGGATGTAGAGAATAAATGGCTCTGTTGTATGTCTCCATTGATAGAAGACAACTTATATAAGGATGGATGGGTTGGGGACCAATGCCGTAATTACATAAGTTCACCTTGAACTTTCCGATAATTTTATTTCCGCCCCTCATAGAAATAGAATTCACTTAATGGCATCTACACATTAGTTCCATGACAAATAACCTCAAGCCTACTTAAAACTTTAAATTAGATCACTTAATTTTAGGCTTGTAAATGATGACACACATTAATAATATACATGTGTGGACCAAAGTAAGATTAATATAAAAATTAATCCAACAGAAAGAAGAATCTAAGAACATAGTAGCTATACTTAACATTGCATTTCAAATTACATCAATGATAACACCCATGATCCACCAATACAAACAATCGTGGTGAAAAAATATAAGACGAAAGGAGGGGTGCTTGTCAGATCTGAAGCAATTTACTATGAACTATGCCTTTTTCTATTTGGGTGCTCTTATTGTTAGGGTGTTCTTAAAATTTTAAAAACTATATATGGATGCTTAAAAAAAGGGTGTCAATTCTATTTTTAAAGGGTGCTTTTACCGGCACCCACTCAAATATTTATTTAAAATTTTAGTCCATTAATCTAATTACAATTTGAATTTGCTAATCCAATAACTTAATGGAGTAAACATGGATTCAGGCATAACCGATCTGTTAATAATCTGAACCGATTCGATATTATACATATTTTATATATATAATATATATTTACTACATATAATGAATATATAATACTCATTTGTAAATAATTTTTGAAACCTCATTAAGTGAAACTTTTAACTTTTAAGCAAGGTCCTTTTGGCATTTTAAATTGAAATGTTAAACTAATTTAATAATCATAATTATAGAAAAAAGATTGAGATTTCTTGTTTATGGCTAATATGCTACACATTTTATAATTAAAAATCTCATTCTTTTCTCAAAAAGTTCAAATTAGATTGTCAAATTAAACGTATATTAAGCTCACAAACCCGAATATATATTTGACTATTAACAATCTGTCAGATTATTGGATTGAATTAGATATAAAGGGTCCGTTTGGTTGTCCTTGAAATTGCGAATTAGATAATTCACAACTAAGTAATTTACAAAATTTTCATTTATTAGTGTTTGGTTGTGTAAATTGAACAATTGTAAATATGGTAATTCTAGTTGATTCACAAAAACTCAAAATTAAGTCATTTCAAGTAAAACTTGAAATTGCCTAGTTCTAGAATTAGATAATTCATTCTATCTCTCCATTTTTTGAGAAGATCTAGTTTCTACCCATGATATTGATGCATTTAGACAAAATTTTAAATAACATAGAATAATAAAGAATGTGATTTTATTCTAACACTCGGAATTTCTCGTTTAAGTTTTCAAACACTACTTGAATTGAAATTAAATTATTCATAAATGAGCAAATTCACAATTATTCAATCGAAAATTAACTAATTCTAAAATTAGTTAATTTACGCAATCAAACGGGCCCAAAGTAATTTAGTTTAAATTCAATCCATTGACAATTATGCCAAATTCAATTTGATGTTAATATATTATATTTCTTTCTTTCTTTCTTATTCATTCGAGGTGGAGTACAACCACCTTAACCGCGCAAAAAAAAAAAAAAAAAAAAAAAACTGTTTTGTCTTCCCCGGGTCACAGGGATGCAAAACCCTACATGCCATTGACAGAGGAAACACCAATTGACCGCCCTAAGCAAGCAATTATGCCCCCCGCCCTAAGTACCATTACTTCAAATGGACTTCTTCTTCTTCACCTCTTTCTCACTTCCTTCAACTCCGCCATTTCCGATTCACGTGACCATCCTTCAACCCAAAGCCACTACAGTTGTTGTTTTGTTGTCATCACATATGCGCATTCATGTATTTATATGTATATATAGATTACATTGCTCTTTTCTCTCAACATTTTATTACATTCTTCTTGAATTTTTACTAACCAAGTATAGATATGACCCAGCTTCTCTTTATTCAAATTGGTCTACTATTGGTTCTGTGTAAGTGTTCTTGAATTCTCTCTTTTTTTTCTTTTTCATATTGATAATTGGTTACCTGTTTTCTTTTTATTTTTGTACGCCAAATGTTTGTGAGATTGTCTCTTTGGTGGTTGAATGCTCAATAGATAGCATTTTACAGTTTTACCCTTATTATCAATTATGAAATATATTAATACCTAACTAATGAAAAGAACAGGGGCACCTTGGAACAAAGTTTCTGTAAAGTTAAAGTAAGCATTCCACTTGAGACTTGTGTCTTAACGTTGAATGCTGAATTTAATCAAATTCAACATGAAGATGAACAGGGGTAAAAACAAATACCACCTTAGGTGGCGTTTAGTAAAAAAATTAAAAACTGAATAAGCCGTTTGTTTAGTTCTGAAAATTATATATGAAAAAATGTTGTTTGTTTGAATATAACACATCTGAAAACTGAATTTTTTTTAGTATAACAATTTTGCTCTTATTATTTTATTTTGATCACATTTAATTAGTCTTAAATAGCATGTGGTGGTGCCAATAGAACCTAGGCGAAAAAAACGTTTCAAATTACCCCCAATGGCAAAAGGAAGAAATTGTTCAAGGAGTGAGTTGCATATAGTAGTGCTAGCTACCATCATGGGTGGGAGGAGGGGTTGAGGGTTTAATTTTGATAGTTGTAATTCAAAATTAGTACTTTGTGGTGTGCAATAGTAACGTATATAAGGTATGTTAGGTTTTGGAAAGGACAAAGGCGTACAGGAAAAAGTGTGGTTTGATGGTCTTGAAAGAACCGTAGAGGCCACAAGTAAGAATCTTTTTACTTGTAAATTATTTGGAAAGCTAAGCTGATGTGGCAATTGGAGATTGGCCCTTGCATTTCCATGTGTGTATCCGATTGTACATGCTGGTGTTAGGTCCCTCTCTCATGCCATTGTTAATCGGCAAATAACTATTGTGGACTGGCAAAAGCCGATGTGAACTAGCATCTTGCTTGTAATGTTTGGAGATTCTCCCATTACTCTTGTCTATGGTATTCTGAACAATTCAACCAAAAGAAAAAGAGAATTAAACGAGACTTTAATTGTTTAATCTGTACTACTGAAATGTGCCCAATGCTACTAAATGGCTCTGTTAATGCTGCTGGGGTTGAGTAATTCAGTTCATGTCTAAATTCAGTTTTTGGTGCGGTTGTTTTTATATGATAAAATCAAGTATAAATTGCATCTTTACTCACTAAAATGTTAAAATACAAAACACACACATGCATTTTATTCATCGAACTTAATTTTGTACTGCTATTTATATTGTGTAATCTTCATGACATAAGATCCCAAGTTAATTATATTTCTGGTGCAGATTTACGAGAGTCACATTGCAGCCCATATAGGAATATAGTTGGTTCTAGTTTATTTGGAATAAAGAGTGATGAATCATCTCCTCCTATCTACCCTACAATGGACCCTCAACCCCTTCTTCCACTCTTAGCCCCTTCACCGCTGACGCCTTTCACAAATAACTCTGTGCCAAGATTATCAGGTATTTACATTCATGCCCTTCTATACTACAAAACTAAATGGTTTAAATTGTTGTATGGTGCAATTTCTGGAGATTTTTAGACTATTCCATTGCAAAATATGGTAGTTAGCTCGAAACTAAGGCTGGCTTTGATTGTACTTCTTTTTCAAGGAAAATGTGCATGACTCCATGTCTGAATGCATTCAATTTGCTACTAATCAATTTCCATGTTGCAACCTGCTTTTGTCTAATCTTTTCCTTTTCTAAAGAATCCAAAAATACATCCGTAATTTATTGTTTCCGATGCAAACTTTTTCCACGTAAAACGGTTCCAAGAAATTTGATTCGTTTGCTTATATACCAATCAAATGCACCCTAACTTAAATGGGCAAAAGCCCTGTTGTGGGTTGAGGCAATTCTCTGTGAACCCCTCTTTTCTCTCATTTTGAGCACAGGAAAAGTATATTGATTTATTATTTTGGCAATTTACTTATGCATAAATGGTACTTGTGAGCGGAGACTAGCATACCTGGTTTTAAGACGATCAAAGAATGAACTTTTAATCATTAAAGAAAGTTACTTTCTACTAAGAAAAATTTCTCACTGAAAATCCATTTCCCTTCCTAATTTCATTTTTTCAGGACTCTGTACATTAAATTTCTCAGCTGCTGAAAGCATATTGAGCACAACAGCAACCGATTGCTGGTCTTCACTTGCACCATACTTGGCCAATGTGGTATGTTGTCCTCAATTTCATGCCACATTAGCAATCCTTATTGGGCGGTCCAGTATATATTCCGGAAAGCTTTCTTTGAATACGACTCATGCCAAACACTGTCTCTCAGATATTGAACATATCTTAGAGGGTCAAGGTGCAAATGGGAATCTTCAGAAAATATGCCAAATTTACCCCTCAAATCTCACTGAGGTTACTTGCCCGGTTACAGACGTGAGCAAGGTTGAGAGCATTGTGGATGTTTCGAGACTTTTATCTGCGTGTGAAAAAATTGATCCAGTCAATGAGTGCTGCAACAAAATTTGCAAAATGCAATATTAGATGCTGCTGAAAAGATAGTTTTAGAGAATCATAGTACGGTCCAGCCTCGGAACTTAGCCATGGTTAATGATTGTAAGAGTATTGTTAGCCGATGGGTGGCTAGTAAATTTGATCTTTCTTCTGCGAATCGGGTTCTTAGAGGAATTTCAAGTTGCAACATCGACAAAGGTAAGTGCATGTAGAAGGAAAATGATAGCCTGAGCCTGTTTGGTAATGGGTGAAATATTTATCAACTATCATTTAACTGGCGAAGTTTTGAAAAATATTCACTTTCATGCAAATAAAAAGTATTTCAACCTGAATTGAACAGAGATTAATTTGAATTTGATACCGGCGCATTCAGAGTTGAGCGTTGCACTAGATATAATTAGTTGAAAATAGAAACTACTTAATTTCATAGATAGTATTTACATTTCGGGTAAATTATAGTAAGCCCTGTGAACTATTAATTCATTTTGACTTTACCCCCTTGAACTATGAAAAGTTAAAAGAACTTTAGCTATCCAACTTTTACACTTGACTCTTTACTGTCCATAAACTATAAAAAATTGAACTGGTTTGTATTTAAAAAACAAAAGATTCATTTCAAATAGTCAGAGAATTCAACGTGTTAGTCCAAAAATGTTGTCATAACCCATCAAAACTGATGCAAACTTGTTTAAATTGTTTTCTTACAGATTTTGGAGTAAATGTGGTTAGGTTTGTAAAATTGATTAGAAGAGGCTAAAGTGAAAATTAGTTATGTTCTGTGGGATTTACTGTAATTTACCTCTTTTGTATCCTATCTACTTTAATGAGGAATTAAGATCTTTACAGCTAAGTGATATTTCCCTTCTTTCATTTATCTTGTGGTTCAGTTTGCCCCTTGGTTTTTCCGAACGCGAGAAATGTATCTAGAGACTGTGGAAATATGACAAGTAACCGGACAGGTTGCTGCGAGGCCATGGAGAGTTATATGTCTACTTTGCAAGAGCAGAGCTTCATTACTAACGTGCAAGCCTCAAATTGTGCTGCATTGCTTGGCAAGAAGTTGCAGAGAGCTAATGTCTCCATTGATGTTTATAATCTTTGTAATATAAACCTCAAGGATTTCTCTCTCCAAGGTCAGGATGGTCCCTATGTCACTAAAACATGTTTATATATTTTTTTCCAGTCATTTTTGGTGAACTGACAAGTGATTCCTTTTGGTGTGTTACATTTTGTTACGGTGGAATCCATTGATCTGATACATGATACACCAGTTGAATCTCAAGGTATTGTTTAAGATGACACCTGTGTGCATTACCGTATTTACTAAGTAATTTAACTTGCCAGTGTGTTTCTTAACTCTTCAAACTGGGATTTTGCTTTTGGTCCTGTTTCTTTCTTTCTCATTGCTACTCTATTTCATCTGTAGTTTCTTCACATACTCTATGATCTTCGCCACCGTATAAGCAGACACTAATTTCTTTGGGACTCTTATCCTATTTTTTGGGTCTTTGTGGGTCTTTTTTTCTTCTGTTTCTGCTGGGTTTTCTTGATACTTCCTATTTTATTGTGAAATAGACTTACCCAACTGACTTCACAATCATTTGACATTGCCCCTGGATCTGGGGTTATCTCATTGAGTTGCGCAAAAATAGGAGGCAATATTAAATTAAACTTGCATTATTTTGATGTAATTCTCTTACTTTTCCTCCATCTTCACATAACTATTTCAGATAACTCCACATGCAAGGAACACAACTAAGAACTATAAAATAAAGGGGTAGTCTAATTTCAACACTAAAACAGAGAGCAAAGAAAGAAAAGCCCTTCTTTTTTCCTTTAAGAAAAATCAAAACAAAATTCTTCTTTTATAGCAGTTGTGCTCAATCCATCATTCATCTGCCCTGAAACTTTGTTCCAAAGGTTTCTATGCATACAGAATATTTCATTCATGCTAGTACGGTAGCTGACTTGGGAGATCGAAATCTTTCCCTGTTTCATTTTTCAGTTTATATCTTCAATTAATTATCGCGCATTACATTTTCCAATACATATAGGAAAAAATTCTGTACATTGTGCTTTTCAATTGGACTTCTTTGATCTATCTTTTTTCTCCAGAGACTGGCTGCCTTTTGCCAAGTTTGCCTTCAGATGTAACCTATGACGAAAGCTCTGGAATCAGTTTTGTTTGTGATCTTAACGACAACGTTGCAGCTCCTTGGCCCTCTTCTTCACTTGGACCTGCTTCTTCCTGTAACAAAAGTATGCCTTCACATTTTATAATTTTACTTTGTTATTCAAATTAATGCTTCTTTCAATATACATTGACCTCCCCTAAGTTTTGGATTGATTACTGGCACCAAAATTTTTGAATGTAGAAGAAACGTGGGACGAGGCTGCCTCGATTGATTTAGGGCCAAAATATTTATTCCCAATTACATTTATCTCCGGTGTGTTTTGAAAATTTAGTGTAACCTTCCCTGAAAATTTCTTCGTTGTTGATCCTCATTCGTGGGAATTTCAAAAATTATTTGAAAATAGAACTAAAATGAGAGTCTCAAACACAGGGGAAGGTTACTAAGAGTGTTTGCTTGGCGTAGTAAATGAAAATGGTGTGAATTTCATCATTTGTAATACCGACCAAACAGGTGCAAATATTTTATTGGCATGAAAAACCCTTTACGTTGAAAGCAGTTTACATTAAATTTACTTTTCAACAAACTGGACACAGCTTAGAGTTTCCAACACCTGGGAGGTTTGTAACAGATAGGGGTGTGGAAGTTGGGTTTTTGACTAACACAACATGACACGACCAAAACCAGTAAGACAAGAACATGACCCATCCAAGCACGACATGGATACATTTTTTACGTCCTAATAGGCATAACTAAACATGAGCCAAACACATGTTTTTTCTCTCTCACTCAGACACAAGTAACCCGAACTAACTCCATTTCGTGTTGACATTGTGAAAAAATATAAAACGAACACGACACTTTGAACTTCTAGACATGACACAACATAACTTTTTGTGTCAATTTTGTTTTGTTTTGTGTTATCGTATTGTTTTCAGAAGTGCCGCCCCTAGTAATAGACCTAAAATTCAAGAGAGGGCAGTGCAGTTCTCCAATATTCAACTTTCTGTTATCCTCTCTATTTGTTTGAACTGATTGGTTACCACTCACACTGCAATCACAGCTGCAGGGCTTCCCGCGCTTCCCAAGGCGACATCCGCACAAACTGGTAAGATGTGTTCTAATTTTACATTACATCATCAATACTCAAATTACTGACTTTTTAAACTTAGCTAGAAGATAGTGAGATATACCAAAAATTAACTGTTTATTTCAATGCAACTGTCATGATTAACAGCTAAACTATATCTTAAATGGGGTCATTTGGACTTTTGATGCCATCGTTTATGTGATATTCAAATTTCATCCCTACTTTTTACAATTGTTGGAGTTTGGGGTTCAATTTGAATGGAACCGTTAGTCAAACCCAACAATCCGTTAGTCAACGCAATTTTTAACACAGTTCTTAAGCTACCCATCATGCATGGGATGTAATTTTTTTTTTTTTATAATTTGTGGCAATTGGTTGGTGGGATATGACGGGGGTTCACTTTCCTTTTGGATATAATTAATGTTTTAATCTCATTAAAAAAATATATTTTATTTTTAACCATTGAACTGTACAAAATTAATGTTTCTTAAAATAAAACATGACTTTAATTTAAGAGGGATAATATTATTAACGGAGAAAAAAAAATAGCATATGGATGATTAAAATAAATTATCAATAATAACAGTAGCAGTAACAATTGTTTCACTATCTTTGTGTTATTTTTTTCTCACATACCGTTTGATGGCTGAAGATACTTTCATTCGAGTTTCGAGACCACTTACCATGCAAGGGTATTTTAGGAACTTTGTGTAAAAAATTGCGTTAATTAACAGACTGTTAGGTTTGATTAACGATTCCATCTAAATTGGTCCATAAAATCCAATAATTAAAAAAAAAAAGCGGGGCGCAAAATCAATATGACAGAAACTATGGACTCTAAAGTCCAAACGACCCTCTTATAATATTTAGCAAAATGTTTAATTTTCAAACTTAAACTCTTAGTTTGAGACGGCATAATAAACTATATATATATGCCAAAATACAATAATTTTTTTAATAGTAGGAAGGAAATGAATGAGTGAGATAAACACAGAGTCACCATCTCATTACATAGACAGTGGGAGACACATGGACCGTTTGTATGATTCATTATTACACAAACGTTCCTTCATAAAATAATGAAGACTTGGTCATATAGACAGAGACGGACCCAATTCTTTCCTCTTAGTTTGAGACGGCATAATAAAGTGCTATAAGTTTATATGCCAAAATACAATAAATTTTTTTAATAGTTAGCAAGAAAGAGAAATGAATGAGTGAGATAAACAAACATGCCAGGGACCATCTATCATTACATAGCATACAGTGGGAGACACATGGACCGTTTGTATGATTCATTATTTTTACACAATACGTTCCTTCATAAGAATTTAATGAAGAAACTTGGTACCATATAGATAGAGACGGACCCAGGATTCTTTCGAGGGGTGGGTTAATAGTAATAAATAAAAAAATTATAAAAAAAGTTAAAAGTTTAACCATATAGTGAGTTATATAAATTTAAGAGAGTTATATAAATTAATGAGCTTATAATATTTGAACTGGGTTAAGGGGTGGGCTAAAATTTAACAAAAGAGTGGGCTTATATTAATTTTTTTATATTTTTTAGTAGTGCTAGTAAGTTTTTCAAAATTTTACCCTGTGCTGTAGCCTGCTCTGTCCCCTGTGGTTCCGCCCCTGCATATAGATTGATAGCTTCTGATAACAGTTAAATTAAATAATAGACTGAACTACCAAAAAACCGTTAAAGTATTCCTCTGTTATGGCAAGAAAGTCCGAGCATCAACCAAAAAAAAAAACACTAGATTAAGAGTATATCCTAACTCCTAAGAATCATTATTTTATGCTGCAAGAACCTCCAAAAAAATCTGCAATAGGAGGCTGCAGCGTGTAAAGTTGAAGAGGCCAACGAGAGTTGGTTGTACTGGTTTGGTTCAAATTTCACTGCCAATCGTCTCTCTTAGTGAACATTCTATGAGAACCGTTATATGTTGAAGAACCATATTTGGGCAAACAATAAAGTTTTTCCCTTTTAACAAATTTATTACAAGTGACTTATTTTTCTTTCGGTTTATCATGGCAAAATAACTATGCTATCCAACTCAAATTAAAAGTCTCAATTTCTCTTTTTGGATCTCTTAAATAAAGAGGTTCTCAAGTTTTATTTTGTTTTTTGAGACGTAATCAATATATTGAATCTTAATAATATTCTTGATTAACTTGCAAATGATGTTGTTTTTACAAGGTACAAAAGTATTATCTATTTATCTCTTAATTTAAGACGAAACGAGTATAATTTTGAAGTTGCATTTACCAGAAAGCGAACTTACACTTCGTATACGTTGCAGGTCGCCATGTGAAGCAGTTCATATATTCTCTACACTTTTCTTGCCTGCTGGTGCTCAAGTTTCTAATTTAGTTGTAATTAATTTGCTTCTTTTAGTCAAGGATATATATATATATATATATGTTATTTTTTTTACAAATTTGAATCACAGGCTACCAATTCTTCTGTTGAAGCTTAAATTTTATATGTGAATTACTAATTTTGGATTCCAAAAAAATACAAAAACTAGCTCGAAACAACTAAACAGTATAAGACGAGGCTATTTGCTTCAAAGGCAAAAGCATAGTGAAGGATAGTGTATATGTTATGTTGCAATTCTTCCGTCTGTTATTATTTTATCCTCCAACTATTTTGTTTTGTGAATTTCAGAACTTTTCGTTATAACAAAAACTTGGATTCGTGTAATCTATACAGGTTAAAGGGGTCCGTCAATTCACATCAACAACATTATTATATAATTTTGCGAAATGTCACACACTGTATTTTGCGAAATGTCATAGATTTCTCCGGTCTCTTAAGAACTTGGCTTAAGAGATACGGAAGGAACACGAAAATAAAGACAAGAAAAGAAAAAAGAAAGAAAGAAGGGGATTGAAGAGCTTTACTAAAGAAGTGGCTTGTAAGCTATGTTTTTGGAAAAAACATGTCGATGGCTGGACGCCGGTGGGTCCAAACCATTGAAGATTTTGGCCGGAGGTAGGTCTACCATCATATCATTATATTTTTTGCTTTTTTGGGATCTTTTTTTTATATTTTACCAATAATAAGGATAAGATTAAGTGGCAATAGTGAAAATTAGTGCCTTTTTGACTATGAAAAACACCAACTCACCTGTTCAATTGTATTGAACAACATTTTGCCTTTTATCACTTTAGAATTTAGAAACTCAATTGGCACCAACCTTTGATTAGCTTCCCACTTTGATGGCTTGTGCGTGGATATCCATAAATTCTTTTGTACTTTTGATTTTTTTTTAGTTCTCCAAGAAGAAAAGCACATTTACGTTCTTTTTGCTGTCAAGAGATAGTGCTAATTGATACAATTTAGTTCGTTGCGATTCTCGTAAAAAAAAAATTTAGGATTCGATCATTGAGTTTGAACATTTTTTGCATGCGGTTCTCATCTTTTTCTTCTAAAAGTTGTTGTCCCTGCAAAATACTATTTCACATAATCTGTCAAATGTCTACCAGTTTTGCAACAAGCATCTTTGGATTTTGGTACTCCCCATATGACAAGAACAACTTGTTTTAGATGGCGAATCTATCAAATTTGATCAACCTTTGACAAATAATCTTAACGTGGGCGGAGTTGGTTAGGAATATGACACTATTGATTCGTTGCGACCGGAAGATATTGTTTCCAAAAAACTTATCCTTTTAAAAAATAAATAAATAAGAGATAACATCTTTACAAATTTTAAACTAATGACTGCATCTTAAAAGCCTCGTCTCATAATCCACCCCAAATGTATGTGTTGTTACAAGGGAAATTTTTTTGAGGGAGTCCTCTGATTTTTTTTTTCCTAAATGACGTGGATAATAAATTACCAACAAAAAAAGGCAATCAAAATATTCTCTCCTTTTAAAATAACGTGGATATGATTATAGGGTTGTGTCCTTTTAATCACATACCATTAATCTGTCCAATATAATATAAATTTATTTTGCTAACTATAGTAGCATTCATAATTGTACCTTATAATATATTATCCATAATTTTTTGTTTTAATCACACAGTAGTCAAATCATTTTTATTGTTGGAAGGTTATCTCCGCAAAATATCTATGTCAGTTTTCGCGTATTTGGAGAAGGTCCAGTTGAACCCAATGTTCAACCCACTCTTTTCATGTCTAGCCCTCTATTTTAAATTATGAATATATTATTTTATATTTTATTTAAAATACTAAAATAATACTTCATTTGTCTTAAAATAATAGTCTCACTTTTTAATGCCCAAATAAATTGGGAAGGGCTGTTCGTGATTCACGGAAAACCTGAGGAATTAACTTTTATGTTTAAATGAATGACAACTCTGTACCTTACTTCTATTATATTTTCTTATCTCGTGTGTCACGTTCATAGTCGTCACTCTCTCTCGATCATAGTTGTGATCTCACAAGCTACTCAACCAAATAAACTGATTGAATGGGGGGTGGTTTTCGCCAGGAAATGTCAAGTCATTGTTAATAGGGTTATGGCCATGGCACTTTTTAAGTTTGTCCGCTACTCACACCCAGTCACATCTTAATTATGAACAAATAGATAGTGAAATGCGTGTTAACACCTTCTTGATCATATCCTACATCAATTCATCAAGCTATACAAAGTACAATCTTTAAAAAAGTAGGTTAAGTTATTGTTAATATATAAACATGATGATATATATTTGTTAGTTGTATTTGTACAGTTACTATTTATAAGATTCACTAACAATCTTTAAAATAATCTTTACGTTGATTAAGTTTTATATATTTTTTTATTTGTATCATTCTCATAATTTTATATAATAGATTTTCATTGTAATAATTTTATACAATTAATACAATAATATTTATCTCTTTTCAATAATCTTAACATGATATCAGATGGATAAAATCTTTTCAACTTGTGCTCTTAATCAAAATTCTATTGTTGCCGATAGTCGATTAGTATTGTCGTCCCTCGGACCACTTTTGCCTAACGCCTTATGTAAACCACCTTTTTAAGATCATTTTCTCACCGCTTCACCCACCCGCTATCGAGTAGGACTTTGTTAACCCTCTTTAAAGAGGGTTATAGTAACCCTTACATTTGATTAGTGAATGCAATAAAATAATAATAAAACAATTTGATGAGCCACCACCGTATAAATCCAACTTTGATCGACCACCATTATCAAATCCTTTATTTAACTCACTGCCACTCAAAACCACCATTGCCATTTAAAACCACCACTTTAAACCAATGTCCCCGTTCACTTTCTCATCAAACCCATTAAAGCATCCTACCCCACCGCTGTACTATCCCATCGTCCAAATAAACACCCGCCATCCACCGTCAAGAAGGAAAAAAAAACAAACAAACAAACCAGCTCTTTGACCAAAAGAATCCAGACTCCTTTTAACTAGCCATTGTTCAATCAGTCAAAATAAACATAACATATTTTCATCCAGCCACCAATCTATTTTTATTTATTTTATAATTGTGTGTATTATAGGTTGATATGAATTTTTGTCGACCGGTTTTATGGATTCGTTTTCAAATTCAAGTTGGTTTCTTCTATCACCTTGAGTTTGAAAGGGGGATAAGTAAATATATATACATCCGGCCTACTAAAGCCGACATTCTCACTTGTACCAGACAATCAGAGCCGAACTTCTCACTCGAGCTGGACAATCTAAGCCAACCTCTTCCCTTGTGTTGGGCAACCCTAGTTAGACCTCCTCACAGAGTTGAACCTTCATCATGCTGAAGTTCAGCCATGTCGGATCTCGCCCCGGACGTCAATCATATCAAACCTCAGTCGTGTCGGACCTCACTCACCCCGAACGACATCCATGACATGCCGGACCTTGCCTCAGATGGCAACCGTGTCGGATAATCAACAACCATGTCTGATAATCACAGCCAGACCTCCCTTGCCAAATAATTTTCACCCTGCATTCATCTACTTTTAAGACATACTTTTTCCAAACTCAAGTTGTTTTATCACCATCTTGAGTTTGAGGGAGTTGTTAACATATATAATATATATTTGCTGGTTATCATTTATACATTTGCCATTTATAAGAATTGACTAACAATCTCTAAATTGATTTATAGGTTAATTAGGTTCTATATTTTCCTTATTTATATCATTCTCATAATCATATATAATGGGTGTCCATTATAATAGTTTTATACAACCAATTCAATAATATTTATCTCTTTTCTATAATCTTAACGGTTGAAAATAATGTCTTGTGAATTCTTTAATCTCAACGTGAATGACCTACCTTTGATTCAACTAAAATGGGAATTAGTCACTGCACGTGCAAATTGGTTCAATTTAATCAAATCGTTTGAATGTAACCCTGACCAATATTACGTACAATTTCAGTTGTAATACGAGATTAAAATTTTGCTAGGAAATAATTGTAAGCTCTATAAATAGAATAATCGTCTCTTTTAAACTGTAATTTTCGATTTGTGCGGGCATCTCCATCTATCATGAATCCCGTTTAATCTTGATTTGCGCTAACCCCTAAAATTATATATACTCTAGTTAATTACACGGTGAAATTCGTCTTCTCAGTTTCGACGTACAATCTTTTATTTATAAGAGGAATTTTACAGGCGGTTAGCCTGAAAGTTCCTTTTTGAAAAAATGTAATGATTAAGTTTGAAGTGACCACCATTACCATTGTTTATAGTCGCTAAAAATTCCTTTGTTGGGGAACTCATTTTTGACTGTCTTATATGGCATTCAAAGTTCAAACAACACCTAATATTGAAGTGTGACTTGTGGCACTGATATTTTCCAAAAGATACACTACTTACTGCCAAAAGAATTACAATTATACAAATTATGACGTTAGATTTGAAAAATTATATATTGCACGTTAGTTTGACAGTAATATATATATATTTTTTTGAACCGCACAAATTTAGATGGAAATCTGATATAGTGACAAATTAATTTACAACTAAAAATGTAATAATATCTAAGAATTCTAATATTAAAAATCCTAACTGTATCCAACTTATTGAACCACACAAATTTAGATGGAAATCCAACCTAGTGACAAACTTACAACTAAATAATGCAATAGTATCTAACGAATTAGGAAAATATGACGGAGTTATCTAAATTAACGATACGATGTCAATCAAGGAATTTATAATAATCAACTAAATATATAATAGCATATCAATTATAGCACTACGTAATATATGCTAAGATTAACATAATATTATATTTAATTTGAGCAGCCACCATATCTTACTCCCAACAGCACCTACTATCTAAGTATGATTTGTGGCATTTATATTTTCCAGAAGCTACATTATTCTAGATACCCTTTTTAAATATTGGCTTTTCTTTTATTTAAATCGCGTATCTCCTAGTGATATATCATTCAATGAATGACTGAAAAATGATCTACAGATATGAATCCAATTGGAATCTTTGTTATTTTGTAGTTGTAAATAAGCAAAGAAAATCGTCTTTATATTTCTACCCATCCCGTAGATCTATCATGTATAATATTCCAGTCAATTATTCTAGTAAATAGCAGAATCGCGGTTAGGTACTTACTTATATACCGACTAAACAATTACAATTTTCTAGAATTATAATAGAGTTATTTAGAATTTGGGGTCCATGGCTTTTGTAAAGTTGAATTAAGTTCTCGCTTTTTTTTTTATTCTTGAACTTTGGAGTCGAAGTCGAACTTAACGATCTGTTAGTCAATACATTTTTTGACACAAAGTTCATAAACTACCCTTCATGCACAGGAGTTTTTATTTATTTATTTATTAATTTATGGCTAAATTTAGACTCGTTTGATTACGTAAATTATCACATTTATAATTCTTTCATTGTAAATTAAAAAATTGTAAATTGTTTCATTTCAACAAAAAAAAAATTGTGATATGATTTTTCCTCATGAACTTGTATGATAGTTATGAGTTATGCAATTTTAACTATTTTCTCTATATTTTATTATTTAATGCATTAGATATTAGTTAAAGTTTATAACTTTATATATTAGTTTATTTTTATAACAAAACGCTCAAATTAGATAATTTACGAATTAAACAATTGTCTAATTCATAAATCAGAAGACTGCCACGATGCTCAAATTGTTAAGAAGTGTTGTGATTTGAGAGGTGAATCTTTTTCTTTTCTTTTTGATTAATTTGCATTTGGCAAAACTATGTTATGTTAGGTTGGTCGGATACAATGGAGGTTCCCTCTTCTTTTTTCTTTAATTAATTGTTAAACAAGGAGTGCAATATTTGTCATGTGTTTGTAAATATTGATAAGAAAAATTATATATTGCATATATTTTTTTTATAATAAAATTTGTCTAATTCGTAAATTAGAAGACCGCCAAATATACTCAAATTGTTAAGTGTTGTTAGGATCTCATAGGTAAATCTTTTTTTTTTTTAATTTGCATTTGCATTTGCATTTGGCAAAACTATGATACTCAGGTTGGTAGGATACAATGGAGGTTCCCACTTCCTTTTTCTCTAGTTAATTCTTAAACAAGGATTGCAATATTTGTCATGTGTTTGTAAATATTGATATGAAAAATTATATATTGTATATATATATATATATATATATTTTTTGATAATAAAAATGATTTAATTCGTAAATTAAAAGACTGCCAAACATACTCAAATTGTTAAGTGTTATTGGGATCTGATAGGTGAATCTTTTTCTTTTCTTTTTGATTAATTGGCATTTGCATTTGGCAAAACTATGTTACGTCAAGTTGGTCGGATACAATGAAGGTTCCCTCTTCTTTTTCTATAATTAATTCTTAAACAAGGAGTGCAATATTTGTCATGTGTTAATTTGTAAATATTGATATGAAAAATTATATATTGCATATTATTTTTTTTATATTAAAAATTGTCTAATTCGTAAATTAGATGACTGCCAAACATACTTAAATTGTTAAGTGTTGTTGGGATTTGATAGGTGAATCTTTTTTTTTTCTTTTTGATCAATTTGTATTTGGCAAAACTATGTTAGTCAGATTGGTCGGATAAAATGGAGGTTCCCTCTTCTTTTTTCTTTAATTAATTCTTAAATAAGAAGTGCAATATTTGTCATGTATTTGTAAATATTGATATGAAAAATTATATATTGCATATTTTTTTATTTTTATTTTTGACAATAATCATTTTTTCTTGAATAGAAAGAATCCTACTACTACATTGGAGAGTGAAAAGTACATTAAGCTAGTGCGGCTAGCTGGTAAGATGCGCACTCTATTGCCTAGGAGTTCAGAAAGGCTGCTTAATTATCACTGGCCAAAATTAAACCTTCGACTTATAATAATAGATTAATCACGTTTGTCATCTGAAAAAAATATTCGTCTCTTATTTAAAACTAGAGTATATTTGTATTATTAGGCAAGATTTAATAATTATATATAAAAAAATTAATGTGTAACGAATTTAAATTAAAAAGAATTAATTAAATTATTTTAAACTTATTATTTAACATAATTTAACGTTTTGAGCAATCAAAACATATATAAGTTTAATATATGTCTTTTGAAAAAAGGTAAAAGTAGACCGGATTAGACTAATTTATTTTTAATCTTTTAATCATATATTTTGATTTTAGTAAAATAAATTTTTTTAGCAAATTAAACTTGAAGCCATATGTGAAAATAATCCAACCACTTATGTTAGAGATTAACCACTATGTACTAACATATACAATTAAGTAAGAAGTCCACTTAATACTAAAGTTGTTTATAATTGATATATTAGTCATTTTTAGTTTAACCTTTGAAATTTTAAATAATCATTATTCATTAACTTTAAATAATTAAAAAAATTTACAAAGTCTACCCCAAAGTGTCTAAAAAATTACCAAATGTCAGACACCGCCGTGACACCTCTTTAAAACATGTCTATACTTTATAGTTTCTGTTCTAACTAAATCCATAGCTCCGCCACTGCTTTCATATAAAAGATACAGAGTACTTAGTTAGATCAATATTGGCAGCGATTGAATATCACTTAAGTCAAAACTTATTTACCAATCATACCATGACTTTTAACTAAGCCCATTTTCCAAAGTGATCAGCGAGAAGGATCTCGTGACCAATAGTGACGTGATAACATTACATATACGTAAATAAAAACTGAAAAAAGCTATCATTATAATGTATCCACTAAGCATTCGCTCCCTATAAAGTAAGAAGTCACTTTACATTTCTTCCCAATCCGATAAACCAAAAACAGAGAACCCCCAACAAATATCCATCCCTAAATTTGCCTAAACATTCTTATATTTGTCAAACCTTCCGGCGGCCGCCACCATCCACCACTGTCACCACCATTCACGACTGTCGCCACTATGGGTTCACTAGAATTAGAGGGGACCAATGAAAGCGCACCCCAACATGTTTTGAGTGAGAATAGTAGTAAATCAGGCAGCGAGTTAGAGGATATATTATCTAACAAGAATGCAGGAACGTTTGAGCGACTACTGCCAGCAACGTTTGTAGAACTCAAACTTCTATTTAAACTTGCGGCCCCGACTGTGATTTCGTACATGATAAATTACCTCATGACCATGGCCACCATCATCTTCGTCGGCCACCTCGGCAAGACGGAGCTTGCTGCTGCCTCTCTCGGCAACAATGGCATCCAAACTTTCACATACGGTCTCTTGGTACTCTCTCTCTCTCTCTCTCTCTGTGCCCCGATTATTAATTGAGAAAATAATATTCGTAACAGTTGTATAATTAACGATGTAATGAATTTAAGATGGGATATTTAATTTTGAACCATGTGTAGATTGCACTTGCATGCTGGGGATTAGTTAGAATTATAAACTAAATACTAACAAGTTCTTGATTTTATTATTTAAATAATTCTCACAAAACCAATTATATGTATTCAATAAATATACTCATAGTAATGATGAAATGCACCCACAGAGTCATCCTAAATGTAAGTGGAAACTCGCACCTGCGCATATATATATACATGTGTGTGTGTGTGAATTCTTTCCGACCATTATTCTCTGTGAAGAAAGGTTGTTACAAAATCCTGTATTTCATTAATTAATTAGTTCATCTTTTAATTATCATAGAAATATGCCTTAAAGTCATTAGTACAATATAAAATTTTGGGACCATATTGAGATATTTGATGATGCTTATGACTAAATAAAGTTTTAGCGATCTCACCAATTAAATTCATATTCTTTTGAGATTTGTTAAAAAAATAAAATAGTTTGTTGAAAAACATTAGTCTTGATGGCTTTATTTACAAGCCAATCAATCAATAAGGTGTATTAATGAGTTGTACATTCTCGGAATGTACAACCCATCAATGTGTTTGTTATGAGTATCCGATAAATAAAACTGGTAAATGCGGCATTAATTACTCTGAGTTGTTAAATATGTCCGGTACGTTAATTTTGAACTAATTTTGGAAATTATCATTTATTTGCACGGATGGAGATCAGGAGATTGATTAAAACATTATAACTACCTTCCATTCTTTCTTTTCGTTTGATACACGTACTTTTCTATTATGATATAAGCCCAAAAATTATTATTATTTCTGGTTATGGCAATTTCAAGAAAAGTTATTGTAATTTGCCAAAATATAGAGAGGTCTTTGTAAGTTGTAACAAACACATTCATATTTGATACATGCATGGATACGTCGGCATGGTGTGAATTTTGTTCTAGCTCGCATCTATTAATTGTTGTCGACTAAATTGATTCACATGTGTGAAATCTATTATATCGGGTGATTTGTGTAAATTAGAAGAGATTTGTAAATTAGACGATTTGTATAAAAAATAAAGGCGCACATTCAGATTTAGAAGAGATTTAAGATTCGGATTTCATCAAACATAATTTGAAATACGGTTTTTTTGTATTGCAGTTTAAAAAAGAGACTTAATTACATCTTTATTTTTAAAAAATAAATTAAAAATGCACACACATGCTTTAATATCGGGTCTCAAGAATAGAAAGGTTTCCGAACAAAAAGGTTGATTTTATTCTGTAGAAGTCCAGCTACTTCTTCTTCTTCTTTTTTATTATATATATATATATATCACAGTAGAAGTCCAACTTATTTGGACGTTTTCCTAAATTTTATGCGTACTTTAAAATTGGTGGAACGTTATCATTTTCTTTCATTTTACTACAAAAAGAAAAAGAAAAAGAAAAGAAAAGGAAAGGAAAAGTTTTTCCACCCACCTAAAGGTCGATTTTTTTTTTAACTTTTTTCACTCGTGTAACATTCACTCTTTGCACCATGCATGTTCTTTTAACTTTTATTCCCTTCATCTCAAATTTATTCTACATTATTTTTTTCTTTCTAGGATGTTTCGCACAAATTTGATAGTCTCAATTTTTTTTAAGATATAATCAATATATTTTTATAATAAAAAAAATTATATTATTAATCATTGATTAAATTAAAATTAAATACTTTTTTCTTTAAAAAGTATTAAAATTTAAAATAAATTTATTAACTTATGACACTGTGAGTACTACTTCTAATTGGTTTAACTCGGAAGTGTATACACTACACTACGTCCATTTAAAAAACTATTTCTTTTATGGAACTACTCAAAACTATTTGCTTAAGTCAGATATAAATAATTATGCCGCATAAACAAGTCAACTTGGAAAAGACTGCATCCTTAATTTTTTTTTTATTTTTTTTAAATTATTTCTTAAATTTCATTATTCCTCACATGTCATCATATTTTAAATAAAGAATTTCACTTATAAAGTTATTTGGTATATACAAGATATGATCTAACATTAATTAGGTTATATAAGAATTTGGTGTGGAGTCCATATAGATAGAGGAATACTTGTCAACATCTAAGATACCACAACTATCTTCTTCAGATTGAATATGGACCCCTTAATTGGAAATTTCACTTGCAATTAAGTGAAGTCACTACCAATAACTTTATTTCACTTTAGACAAAAGTATCCACTAATAATTAAAAAATAAAATAAAATATAACACTCCAAAATAAATGATTTGAAACAAAAAACAATAGAAGGTGCAAAATAAATACTCTTTTTAAATTTTCTTTTGACAGTAGGAATGGTACATCTAGGTGGTTCTAGTGGGAGGTAGACGGGAAAGGAGATGGAACCCAAACTCGAACTTAATCCCATATGTTACTTCTTTTTAATTAATAGCTAGCCTTACTAATATATAAATTAATAATCTTAATTTTATTTTAAACTTCTTGTTATTAACAAACGCTAATTTTATCCTAATAAATGGTCTAATAGATAACTTATTTTATATTATGAGATTTGATATATTGATTACCTCCCAAAAAAAAATAGAGACTATAAATCTAAGAAATCCTGAAAATAAAATTTCGAATCATTCATTTGAGATGGAAGGAGTAACTCAACAAAATCAAAATTTTTAATAATAAATAAAATATATTAAGAATGTTTAAATAAAATATATTAAGAATGTTTATTGAGGTAAATAAAATACTCCATCCGACTCGAATTGATTGTCTTACTTTCTTTTTTGGGATGTTTCAAATTTATACACTTGTTTCCTTTTGGAGATATAAAAGGTACCAAATCCCATAATAAAAAATTAATAAGTTGTATTTCTGATTATTATTATTATTATTATTATTATGATGATGATGATGATGATGATGTTAAAATCGGTGTTAGAAAATATTATAGTTATAGTGCTACTATACGGAGGGATTAAATACATTGACACAAAGAAATCTTAAAATTTTCCAAATAATTCATTTAAGAAGTTGTTATATTTTTCTCCAATTTTGTCATTTTTTTTTCCTCTTTTTTGCAAATGTAATCATGAAAGCAATTTTAATTTTTAATACTATTGCTGATACATTAAATAGGTGTACATCAAACTTCACTCAAATTACTTACCGAAAGCAAAGCTATTTTTACCGTAGGAGTAAAATCACTCTTTTTCTTATTAGTTTCGTCAACTGATTACTCACAAAAGCCAAGTGCAATGGTGAATTGTAGGATAATTTGTTCTAAATCCTGATACTCATGCATCACTACACTTGACACGAATAGCGGGTAGAAAAGTCCGTTTGATCAACTACTACTACTTCGAGACACATGCAAGAAACACTGTGATCGATATGTCGTCGTTATATTGGTTACGAAACTAGTTTCATAGTAATTAATTATTACACAATGTTTACTGTCAATCAATATACATGTGACATATTACTGTGTCTTCAGTATCAGCACAACTCATCTGATTTTCTATTTTGCAGCTAGGCATGGGCAGCGCAGTTGAAACCCTGTGTGGCCAAGCCTACGGTGCCCAAAAATACGAAATGCTGGGCATCTATCTCCAAAGAGCAAGCATCCTCCTCTCCCTTACTGGCCTACTAATAACCCTCATCTACGCTTTCTCAAAACCTATCCTAATCCTCATAGGCCAATCCCCTCATATCTCCTCTTTAGCTGCACAATTCCTCTATGGCCTAATCCCCCAAATCTTTGCTTACGCGTTCAACTTCCCCATCCAAAAATTTCTCCAATCCCAATCCATCGTGCGCCCCACAGCCTACATATCAGCAGCTGCGCTTGGCGTGCACATGATTCTGAGTTATTTGGTGGTGTACAGGGCGGAACTGGGGTTGTTGGGGGCGGCATTGGTGCTAAGTTTTTCTTGGTGGGTGGTGGTGGGGGGACAATTTGTGTATATAGTGAGGAGTGTGAAGTGTAAGGAGACCTGGACCGGGTTTACTACCGAGGCGTTTAGCGGGATATGGGGTTTTTTTAAGCTGTCGAGTTCATCGGCGGTGATGCTGTGCTTGGAGGTGTGGTACTTTCAGATTTTGGTGCTGTTGGCTGGGTTGCTTGATCATCCTGAGTTGGCTTTGGATTCTCTTACCATTTGGTAACGTCCCCTACATTAATTTCTCAGCCCCCCTTTAGTATTTGATGTTATTTGAATGCTTTTCCTTATGACTTAGAATTCATGATTAATTCTAGTCCAAGTTAATCATTCTCTTATTGGACAAAATAAAGTTAAGGAACAAAATAAGTAGCGCCAAACTTGGTCCCATAATCGTAAGTGGTCCGGGCCTTGGCTTTTATATAAACATGAATTATAAATAAATAAATTCTCTCTCTCCCCAACATCAAACTTTGCGGGTGTCTGTTGCTTATATAAAAAATAATCTAAAATGTTGGAAAATGTAATCATTCGGTCCAAAATTATGGTCCAGTTTGATTTTGACATTTATTTTTGTCTGATTTATTATAATGTCAAAAAGAATGTTACATGATTAATTTGGTGCACACATAAGACTGATGATGATTAATTTGCCTTCATATTAGTCAATTAAATTGGTAAATAGAATTATCAATTAGAGATCTTTTTCCAACTAACATTTCAAAATAAATTGTCTTTAAAAAAAAATATTATTTCTAAATTTTTTGTCTCAAAAACTTTTATCATGAAAAGAAGAGCGCCCAAGGAAAGAAATTAAAACAGTGTGCTTAATTTTGTGATAGTCATTTAAAGCCCTAGCTAGTATATATAATAATCAACTAATACGTTAGTGTTTGATGGGTTTTAATTGCAGCAATTCAATCAATGGATGGTTTTTCATGATCGCAGTTGGATTCAATGCTGCTGCAAGGTCAGCTACTATTTAACTGCATGTCACGAGTTGCAACTGTATCCTTTATCCAATGTTATATCCGATCAAAATATAATTCTTTTTTATTAATTTAATTGTGACATGAATTTTTTTTTGCGAGAAACAGTGTGAGAGTGGGGAACGAGCTCGGAGCTGGGCACCCAAAGTCGGCTTCATTTTCTGTAGTAGTTGTAAACACAATATCTCTCATTATCTCTATTATAGCGGCGATAGTCGTGCTTTTATTGCGCGATATTATCAGTTACGCCTTCACAAAAGGTGACACCGTCGCTAAAGCCGTCTCTGACCTTTGTCCATTTCTCGCCGTTACCCTTATTCTCAATGGAGTCCAACCTGTCTTATCTGGTAAGCATCTATTAAAACATGAGAAAATAAATTTGAATGTAATAATTATTATATGACCATATATATTAACCGTCTAAAAAATTTGAATTTCTCTATTCCCATAGAGGTTAGAACTCACTCTTAACTAGCGGGAGGTCTTAAATTTGAAGATTCATGTATCAATATACTAAAAAAAATAAAAAAATGCAAGTACATTTATACTCATACAACTACTTTTATGCACATTGTATATGCAATCATGATACACAATATTTTGTAACGACTCATGGTCGATAAAATCTGATGTCCGACTTGTTTTAGTGACGGAGTGTGAATTTCATATGACAAAATCAGTTGCAACGTACGGAATTTAGTTTTTCGTTGCTAATAGAAGTTCACTTATTATTTTTATTTTTTTTGGTAAGACCTATATTTTCTTGTGTTGTTATTGAAATTTAATGTGGTATTTCAAAACTATGAAGGTGTGGCTGTTGGATGTGGATGGCAAAAATTTGTTGCGTACGTTAATATTGGCTGCTATTACATGGTGGGTATCCCACTGGGTGTTTTGCTTGGTTTTCACTACAAATTGGGTGCCAGGGTACGTACGGATTTCAAGTTTTTTTTATTTCCTTTTCATAAATTTTTATTTTGCTCTAAATTTTCTTTTGCAATTGCTATTATCGAAGGAAAAATGTCATGATTAGGATTTACATGGCAGTCATTTATAACATAATCAATGCTTCTAAAAATGTATTTAATATAAGAAGTTCGGATCAATCTTGGGGACGCAAATATCCTTAAGTACCTTTAAATTGAAAAAGAATTACAATCCTAGAATTTGAAAAAAAAAATATTAGTTAAACATAACATTTTAAACCCTAAAATTTCAAAGTATGGGACAAACCCCCATTTGAAGTTGTATTGACGAATTTATGACGAGTCTCACTATTTTCCATAGGCCATAGCTTGGTTATACATTTTCAAATATATAGATATATTTAAATTAATTTGTAAAATGAGTTAATGGTTGCTAGAAATTGGTACACACATATGAATCTAATTAAGTGAGGAATGGCAGGGAATATGGTCAGGATTAATTGGAGGCACAACGATGCAAACTATCATATTGATATGGATCACTTGTCGAACTGACTGGAATAAAGAGGTAATGTAATCTAATCTCTATAAAACAATTTTTTCTTTTTTTTGGTTTTGAATTTTTTCGCATTCATATTATAATTCCATTGCACTTTAAAATATGCTCATTGAGATGTATCAAACAATATTCAGAGAATTTTTTGGAGTTTGTCAATGGATATAACAAATTCACATTTCAGTATGGCAATTACTTATTGGTTGAAAGTTTTTTTTTTTTTGATAAAGATGAAAATCATATGGATCATATTTTCTAACTAAAATATGGTGTCACGCTATATATGTCAATTTTTATATCAAATATTTTTACGAGTAGTTAGAAAAACAAATGAGTGGTCCAAAACAAATTTCTCCTTTTATTTTGAAAAAAGTCTTTTTACCAATAGTCTAATGTAATCCCTAAGCAACCGAAAAGATAGTTGGCATTAAAAATGGACCTGTCACCAATATCGTAGAACAAACTTTGTTCTAAAGACAATATTTGGGCCTTGTAAAAGTATGAGCGAATATTGGCTTTTCCGAAAGCAAAATTAAATTTGATTTTGAGCTGGCCTTCACTTTAAAGCCACTACATTTAGTCGTTTAATATAAAAATAATCAATATTTCTTCCGTCTCTAATTAAAGTTATTTTAATATTTTTTAAAATATAATATTTTAATGTAATTAATTAATAGTCAAAAGTACGTGCAACTTATTTTTTGTTATTAATTTTGCTACATTAATTATGTACAAAAGGGTCAAAATTTAATTAACACTATCATATGGAGATGAAAGTAGTTTATAATTTTGTCTCATCATTTTTCATAGACAATATTAGACAAAGATGATAAATTGCTTTCACATTAGCATCTTATGACAATATTAGACCTAGCTTCATTGAATTTATTTTGATATTGAATATTATACTCCCAAAGTATCTTTGAAGTTCATATTATCTGATTTAGTATAATTTACAATAAATTGGTGAAACTAAGTTAATGTCCAAAAATTATATTTCAGGTGGAAAAAGCTACGGAAAGGTTGGATAAGTGGGAAGACAAGAAGCAACCACCTTTGGAAAACTAAAAAAAGTTTCTTATCGCACGCACACACACATGTATGTGTGTGTTATATGAAAAATATTAATGTCAAAGCATTTTTAATTTCTTTTAGAATAAGTAGTATATTGAATGGTTGTATGTCAGGAGAAGTTAAAAGTTTTGAATTATCATTTTCTTTAAAATAATAGTTTTGCTTAATGTGACCGGTCATAATAAGCAATGGTCAACACCCATATGTGAACTCTTTTGTTTTCACTATAATTGAGTGAATTATTAATCTTATTTTTCATGGTTAATATATAGAATATGTATAACTTCATTCTCAGGGTTTATTACACTTGGAAGGAAAAATTGTGTTGGTTGGTGACAGTTTTAAGGATTCATTTCCACCTTAATTACCAACCCTGAACCAAGAAGGAAAATGGAAAAGTACTGACTGACAAATTAATACGTTTGTTTTCCTTTTTAGATAATACTGTAACTGTACGTACAAGAATATATTTGGGGAACAAAAAAAAAAAAAGGCCTTTAACTTTATATCCAATCGTTTAACTTTTATAGCACCAAGAGAAAAGCATTTAACTTTATGTCCAATCAAACAATTTTTCACTTATTTAATAGTAACGCAATTTTTTTTTTACAAGAAACATTGTAAGAGTGGAGAACGAATTTAGAACTATGGCTTCATTTTACGTAGTAGTTGTAAATATGATCTCTTTTATTATATGTATTATAGCAATGATAATTGTGTTTTTATCATGCGATGTTATAAGTTACACTTTTATAAAAGGTGACTCTGTCGTTAAAGCCGTCTTTGACTTTTATCCATTTATCGTTGTTACTTTTATTTTCAATTGAGTTTCTCAATTGAGTTCAATATGTCTTGTCTGATAAGCTATATTAAAACATAATAAAATAAATATTAGATGCATGTAACAATTATAATATGACCATATTGTCTCAAAATTTTGCATTTCTTGATTCTCATACAAGTACATTTATGCTTATAGAAGTATCATTCCAGAGTTTACTTAAGATTAAAAAATAATTATTTTTTACTAGTAGTTGTAGAAACAAATAAGTGGTTTATTATGAGGTTTTCCCTTTTTTTGTGCTCTTTTATTTTGGAAAAAGGTCTTCTTACCAGTAGTCCAAAGAATTGGAATCCCTAAACAATGGAAATAATAACATCTCCAATGGTAGCATAAAAATAGACTTGTTAATTATATATGTCAATTCACTTTTACAAAAACCTTGAAGATTTCAAAAAACAAAAAAATACTTCAATGGTACTTTTGTAAGGTTTTGTGTACATTATGAAATAACTAATAACATTCTAACACTTGTTAATTATAAATTTAAACAATTTTTTATTATTTTTCTTGAATTTTTCTATAATTTTTTTTACAGCAACAACGAATCTTGATTTGTAGGTATTGATGAGTAGATTTTAAATATATATAGTTTTTTTATTACAATTCATATTTTATATTTTAAGTTATTACACTTTCTAATTTTATTTTAAAAAAGAAGGGAGAGAATGCTAACGTGGCATTGTAAAATAAGAGTATATTTATATTGAGTTTTATTTTAAAAAATTGTTAGAGATGAAAAAAATTATAAGTTATATAAATTTTACACAAAACAAAGATATAAAAATCCGTTAAAAATGCTCTAATATATCTTATAAAATCGACAGGTCACCATATCCTAATACAAACTTGTTCTGAAGACAATCTTTTGGGCCTTGTTGAAGTTCGAGTGAGTACTGGCTTTTCCAAAAGTAAACTAACATTTGATTTTGGGCTGGCCTTCACTTCAACCCATGCTGAAAAGCATACACCGGTTAATCATGAATCATGTTACCAAATTTATCTCTTCATTTAATACAAAAATAACCAATGTTCCTTCTATCTCAAAATTATAGTCTCACTCTGGTTTCAATTTATTTAATAATCAAGAATACAACTTACTTTTTGTTATTAATTTTGGTACATTAATTATGTATAAAAAGAAAAAAATTAAGAATATGAACTTGAGACTCCTCAAAAATAAAAATAAAAATGACACAATCAAGTTGAAATAGAGGGAACAGTTTATAAGTTTGCCTCACCATATTTCAAAGACAATATTAGATCACAGATGATACAGTGCTTTCACATTAGCACTTTATGACAATATTAGAGCTAGCTTTACTGAATTTATATTAATATTGGGTTACATGAAAATAAAATTTTATACACCCAAAGTATCTTTAAAGTTCATATTATCTGATATACTCTAATTTACAAATAAATTGGTGAAAATAAATTAATTTCCAAAAAAATATATTTCAGGAGGAAAAAATTACGAAAATTAAGGTTGGATAACTGGAAAGACAAAAATCAACAACTTTTGAAGAACTAGAAAAAGGTGCTTCATATATGCTTATATATATATATATATTTTTTTTGATGCGGACTAGTTGATATGTAGACCGGAATACTTTTAATATTTTTAGAGCAATCAGTGTATTGAATGGTTGTAAATTACTACTTACTAGTAGTTTGGCGGTATCATTTCCTTCTAAAAATAGTTTGTGTAATGTGACCGGGCATAATAAGCTAGCCTTGGTCAACACCCATATGAGTTTAGGTTTTTTTTTTTTTTTTAGCTAGAATTGAGTAATTAGGGCCTTTTGTTAGATCTTGTTGGTTATAAACAATCATAAATTCTAGGATCGTTCATGTCGTATTATCAAAAATCAATAAATTAATAAGCGAAAGTGTACCTAAATCCATAGCGTGTATTTGTAGTCGAGTGGTTGGCCTTCCAGATCTACACGTATTTCTTTAGAGAATCCTTTAAACTTTCTCCGTGCTCTCTATGATGATGGGGACTTACAAGGACATAATACGTACGTGCAATTTGGGGACCATAACCGTAATATATATAAATAGTAGATCCTACTATCTATTTAGTATTTCTATTTTAACCCATCATAAAAATAGAAATTACTCTTAAGTATCTACACATTAAACATTTAAACCCAAATAACTTAAACCTTAGTTGATCACTTTTAAAGTGGGCTTAACCATACAATAGTCCACAATACATAATTATTTCACATATAAGTTCAATGTTGGATTAAGGATCTAACAAATTTTCACTTAGACTATATGTGTAACCTTATAATTATGTATTGTAAATTGAGCTCATCTTTGCTGTCATTACTGAAATGTATTTGTATTAAATTTGGTCAATCAATCATATAAACATAGGATTAAAACGGCATTTGTTATGTTTGACGTAACTCGACTTATCAATGATCACGCGTATCTATCTAACTGAATGACATGAATCATGATGTGAATGTGTAGCATGAAAATTTCATGAAACGTGATCTTAACATGCCTATTTTCAACTGGTCCTCCTGAAACCTTAATGAGATCAAACCATATCTAAAATCATAGTGTAAATAAACCAAAATTTTATTTATGCAGAAAATAACTTTAAAATATGCTTAAATCGAAATAGCTGAAATATGTCTATATTATAGAAACACTAAAAATTATAAACTCCTACAAAAATTGAATATCCTGAAAAGACATGACACCCATACGAGCAATGTGCTCATGAAACACTATGGGTGGCAATCCCTTACTAAGCGGATCCGTGGCTATGGAGTGTGTATCGATGTGTTCTATAGATACCTATCCACTCTGAACTATTTCCTTAACAACTAGAAACTTGATGTCTATATATTTAGATTTCATCAAGCTTTTGTTGTTAGTGGAATACAAGATAGATTTAATACTATCTTTGCACCCAGCAAAATTGGAGTCAATAGACCCAACGATCTCAAGCTTATCTGACCTTCGATATGCGAGCATGTGGTTCTTTTATTTTCTATAAGTACCACAAGATTTGTTTTGTTGCTTTCAAATGGTCTAGTCCTAGATTGCTTAAATATATGCTTAGCATCGTAACAATATACACATGATTCGGACGCGCACATACTTAAATATACATCTGACTCGATACTATTGATGCATAAGGAATCTTCTGCATTTTATTTTTCTCAAAATTATTCTTAGGGTATTGAATGAAATTAACCTTCTATCTCTTTTAACCACATGGGTATCACGTGATTTACAATCTTGTATGCCATATTTTTTAAGAACCTTTTCGATATAACCCTTTTGTGATGATCCTAAAGTACCCCGAGAACGATCTCAGTGTATCTGTATTCTTAACACAAAAGAGACATCACCAAAATCTTTCATCTCAAATTCTTAATCAAAAATCTTTTAGTTTTGTGCAATATGCATATATCGTTGCCAGTAAGCAAAATGTTATCAATATATAAAATTAGAAAAATATACTTGCTTCCACAAAACTTATGGTATACGTAATCATCGATCAAATTCATCTCAAAACCAAATGAGATGGTCACTTAATGAAACTTGAAATACCATTGTCGAGATGCTTGCTTAAGCCCATAGATGAATTTCTTATGTTTGCAAACCATATTTTTTGGGTCTCCCACCACAAAATTTTTTGATTGCACCATATAGATCGTTTCAACAATGTTACCATTGAGAAACGTCGTCTTTACACCCATCTGATGTAACTTAAGATTGAAATGCGTCTCCAATGCCATTATATTCTTAAAAGAATTTCAAAGAAACTAGATATAAAGTTTCTTTATAGCTGATGCATTCCTTTCGTATAAAGCCCCTTTATGACAAGACAAACCTTGTACCTCTCTATATTGCCTTACGAATCTCTATTAGTCTTAAATATCTATTTGCACCCAATGGATTTCGCACCTTCTGGCAATAAGATAGGATCACATACGTCATTGTTCTTCATGGAGTTAATATCCTAATTTATGGCATCAATCCACTTTTTGAGAATTAGAACATTCTATGGCTTAACGAAAATTGATTGGATCATCTTCCATTACTCCTGTTAGCTTTGGAGATAGATGAGAGAAAGAAATTATATGTAATTGATTATCTCAAACAATACAAAGGAGCCCTATATATATATAGGGGTGGAGAGAATACAAGAAATGAAACAAAATATACCTAAATCTCTATATATAAATCAAGTGATATAAGATAATAATATATGGAAAGCCAACTATAAATATTCTAACACCCCCCTCAAACTCAAGGTGGTAAATGTGAGACCAACTTGAGTTTGGAAAACAAAACTTGAAAGCAACTAGGTAAATGAGCTTTAGTGAAGATATCGGTTGGCTGATCTTCAGAGGAGATAGAGATAAGGCGTGTAGAATTGCTAGAGACGTGTTGACGAACAAATTGACAATCAATTTCAATATGCTTTGTCCGTTCATAGAAGACATCATTGTGGACAATCTGAATAGCACTCCGATTATCACAGCCAATGGAGGTTGGAAGATGTTGAGGAATTCCCATGTCTGAGAGGAGCCAGCATAGCCAGATGAGTTCCTGAGTGGTGTCAGCGAGGGTACGATATTCTAATTCTGTACTTGAGCGAGAGACAAGCGATTGTTTCTTACTATGCTAAGATATAAGAGAATCTCCCAAGAAAATACAATAGCCTGTGGTGGAACGACGATCAGTAGGATCTCCAGCCCAGTCGAAATCAGAATAGGCGCGAAGTTCTAGTGATGATGTAGACGAGAAGTGAAGACCATGGAACATAGTGCTTTTAATGTAACGAATAATGCGAAGGACATCTGCATAATGGGTAGATCGTATAGCGGACATGAACTAACTGACAATATGAACATCATATGCGATATCTGGATGAGTGACTGTGAGATAAACCAGGTTGTCAACAATTTGTCGATACAAAGTAGCATCACTTAGAGGAGTGCCATCAAAAGGAGTAAGACAAATATTCATTTTCAGAGGTGTAGGGGAAGTCTTGTAGTTGGTGAAGCCCGCACGAGAAAGAATATCAGATGTGAACTTGGCCTGAGAAAGATAATATCCAGCAGAATCAGACAAAACTTCGAGGCCTAAGAAATAATTTAAAAGCCTAAGATCCTTTATCTAAAAAATGTTAACTGAGAGATTGTTTGAGTTCAAAAATTAACAAAACATCATCTTCAGTGATAATCATGTCATCCACATAAAGAATGAGAAGTGTGATACCAGCCTGTGTTTTTATGATGAACAACCCGTAATCATGAGTGCTAGAAACAAATCCCAGTTTCTGAACGATGGAACTAAACTTTTTGAACTAGGCACGAGGGGCTTGCTTTAGCCAATATAAAGCATGACGAAACTTGCAAACTTGAGATGAAGAGTGGGGGAAACCTGGAAGAGGTTTCATACAGACTTCCTCTAATAGATCATAATTTAAAAAGACATTCTTCACATCCATCTAAAATAGGTCCCATTTTTTAACAGTTGCTACAGTAAGAAGACTTATAACAGAGGTTAATCGAGCAACATGAGCAAAAGTTTTCTCGTAATTGATGTCGTATTCATGATTAAAACCTTTTACTACCAATCGAGTTTTGTATCGATCAATGGACCCTTTTGACTTGGTTTTAATTTTTTAAACCCATTTGCACCCAATTGCTGTTTTTTCGGGATGAATGGTGACTAGTTTCCAAATTTGAGCCTTTTTTAAAACCTGTAATTCTTCAGACATAGCTTGATTCCACAATGGATTAGTACTAGCTTCTTTATAAGAGGAAGGCTCATAATGAAAAAATATAGTAGAGTAACAGTGATAATCACAAAGGTGATAAAGAAGCTCTCGTACCAGGGTGGATTGCCGTATAGGTGGTGGAACGGTAGATTGACCGAAATGATCAACATGCATGACAACATCAGTAGGATGAGCCGTTGTTGGAAGCTCGCTTGAAGATGGAGTGGTGGATCATGTGGTGGATCAGGATTAGTGGTGGATATATCAAAAGAGACAGAGGGAGTAGGATGATTAGAAGCATTGATAGAAGAAACAAGAGTATGGTAATCAGGAGGCGGAATATCTGAATCAACTGATGGCGATGAAAGATTGATTGAGGAATTAGTGAAGAAAGGGAGAGGAGAATCTTCAGAAATGTGAAATTTTAATAGAGAAGAAAATATTTTATGTTCCCAGAAGATGACATGACGAGAAATACAAAGACATTTAGACATAGGATCCCAACATCTATACCCTTTGTGTTCAATACCATTCCCTAGGAAACAACAAAGACAAGACATGGTTCAAGTTTGGAATGTTCGTGTGGTTAAAGTAACACAAAACATACACATCTAAACACCTTTAGGAGGCTATAGGCAGGAGTAATTCCATATAAACTGTCATAAGGTGATTGGTTTTAAAGATTAGATACTGAAATGTGATTAATTGTATAAACAACCGTAAGTGCTGCTTCACCCCAGAAACGTTCAAGGCACCCGCTGGAGATAAGAAGAGTGTGAACAATGTCAAGTATGTGTCTATGTTTACGTTCAACACTGCCATTTTGTTGAGATGTACCTGGACATGAATACTGAGAAATGGTTTATTGTTCATAAAGGAATTTAAGAAAATTTGTTTATTTATATTCCATAGCATTATCAGCCCGAAAAACTTTGATAAAGCGAGAAAATTGGGTTTGAATCATTCGAGCAAAGTTGTAGTAAATTTGGGGCAACTCTGAGCGAGCTTTTATAAGATATATCTAAGTAAAATGGGTGTAATCATCGATAAAGAGAACAAAATATTTGGAACCACCCATAGTATTATGAGGAGAAGGACCCCAAACATCAAAATGAATAAGATCAGAAGGAACAGAAGAAATATATTCACTTTTGGAAAATGGCAATGCTGGTTGCTTGCCGAGTTGACAAGGCAAACAAAAAATAGTTTCAGACTTAATAGATCCTAACTGACCAGTTGATATTAAGGACCAAAGTCGGTTAACAGACACATGTCCTAAACGGGAATGCCATAGTGTGAGTGAAGAATTAGAAGGGGAATTGGAGGCCACAGTAGAACCTGAGGAAGTAGAAGGGTTTAATGCAATCATAGAAGTTGGAAGAGTGCGGAGATGGATGAGTTAAAACATGCGTCTAACCTTACGGCCTATCCCAATAACTTGCCCCGTCTGTGGATCCTGCACACGACAACCAGAAGAGGAGAATATTACATTTAGTCCAAGCTCACATAATTGCTCAACAGAGATAGGATTAATAGTTAATTTTGGGACATGAAATATGGCAGGGAGGGATAGGTTTGAGGTTGATACTGATCCTATATGATTAACATTCAAATGAGAGCCATCAGCAGTATTAATAGGAGATGAGTGGGAGACATGAGCTTTATCTATGCATATAGTAGAATCAACGGTCATATGATTACAGCAACCAGAGTGAAAGAACTAAGAATTACTTGAGGTCATTGACATAGTAGAACTAGATGAGGATAAAACCTATTTAAGAAGTATAGAAAGCTCCTTTCAAAAAACAGATACAACATAATTTTTTGGATTAATTGTCTGAGAATGTAAAATACAGGGTTGAGTGCATCTGTGAGGATTCATGTAACAATCATCTTGATAATGACTGGGTCCCTTCATGTGGTAATACTTGCACGTTCTTTTACGACAATTCAACAGATCATGATTCGATTTATGACAATAGGCGCAGTTACGTTGAGATCCTTCCATTTGTAATGGAAGTTAATGTGGAAGATAGAAGCCTGATTAAACGAAACAGGGAATATTTGAATGGATTTGAGGAGTAACTGAATGAGTTTGGGAGTAATTGAGGATAGTGTTAGGAAGTTTAGGGGTTAATATTAAAATAATGGGAAGTTTTAGGGCTAATATAAAAATAATGGAAAGTTCTGGGTCAAATTTGAAAATAATGGAAAGTTCTAGGGTTAAATTAGAAAAATGGAAATTTATGGGTCAAATTGGAAATAATGAAAAGTTTTGGTGTCAAATTTAAAATAACAAAAAGTTCTGGGGCAGTGCTGACGTGGCTGATCAGGTGTCAAGTCAACGCTGACGTGGATGAGTCAGCACTGACATGTCTGATGACGTGGTTGGGTCTGACGTGGCAAGTCAACGCTGACATGGACGAGTCTATGTTGACGTGGCGATGACGTGGAGGCTGATGTGGCAAAAGACAAGGGTTTGGAGACTTTGCGTGGGTTGCGTGAGTGGCGTAGCAGTTACCTAATTGCCGCGCGTGAGAGCGCGTAGAGGCTTGGATAGGGTTGATTTTTGCGGTGTTGGAATCCTCCAGAGAAGTCGAAGTTAATGATGGTTTTGGTTTGGAGATTAGTTTATTGGAAGTTAAAATCTGGACAGTAGATGAGTTTTTTTTTTTTTTTTTAGCTTAATTTATTTTGGTGGGGGTTCTTGGGTAAGATTTGTTTTGGACCTGGGCAATGGGTTGAGGTCTAGGTGGTTTAAGAAGAATGGTTTAATTGGATTTAGGGAGATGTTTGAAGGTAGGAGATAGTAGGGTTAATGGATTTGGTTTGGATGTAGGAGGCAATAGGGTTTAATAGATGTGAAAGGATCAAAACCCCTTTGATACCATATTAGCTTTGGAGATAGATGAGATAAAGAAATTATACGTAATCGACTATCTCAAACAATACAAAAGAGCCTTATATATATATAGGGGTGGAGGGAATACAAGAAAGGAAACAAAATATACTTAAATCTTAATATACAAATCAAGGGATATGAGATAATAATATATGGAAAGCCAACTATACAAATATTCTAACAACTCCAATGCCTACCTCGTGTTCTTGGAGAAATACAATGTAGTCATTTAGCACCACATTTCTCCTTTTTTTAGTGGATCTCCTTAATAGCATAGGTTCTTAAAGTGGTAGAGTTTGTTCTTTTGGAACAATTTTTTGAATGAAAGGTTCTCCGACACTGTCTTGATTTATGTTTTGAATAAATTCAGGAATGGAAACTTAATCAAAAGCACCGTAGGAATATCAACATATTCATCTTCAAAGACAAGGTCTCTGGTTGTATCTCCCCCCGCAAACTCGACATCCTCAAAGAACCAAGCATTTTTTGACTCGAAAATCGACTTAGTTGAAGGATCTTAGAACTTGTAACCCTTGGATTTTTCAGAGTATTCAACAATGTAGCATTATCCTATGCCATAACGCAACTGAATTCTCACTATTTAATTTTCTCTTTACACTTTATGCACTTAATTGCAGGGATTCATTAAATGAAACAATTGTATCAACTGAATAAAGATTATCGTAACCTAACAGAAAACAACTGGAACCAACTACTTTTTGAATTATAAAACAAATTAAAATTTTTATTCTTGAATGAGCACGGAAATCTAGATTTGTCTAAAACAAAAATTGAAACCAAATTTCTTATAAAAGACAGTATAATAAATGTCTCATTAAAATTTCAAATAAAATACAATATTTAACAATAATCTAATTTTTTTGTTAATTGTTTCAACTTGAACCGTCTTACCATTGCCTACACAGATGCGTCTTTCACCATCATTTAGCTTTCGGCAATTAAGACAACCCCTTCTTAATACGCCATAAATGAAAGTTGGTATAGTGCTTCTTTATATGCTCTTCAACTCCACAAAAGTAACACCAGTACCTTCTGGTTCATCCGATTTCCTTTCTCGTTTCTTTTATGGTACTGTACCTGTAACTTCCTTATCCTTCTTTCTTTTTTCCCCTTGTCCTTAATTTTAGAGGTTGAGGCAATATGAATACTCTCTACCTTATTTTGCTTTAACATTTTCTTCTTCTTGAACACAGTATGAAATGAGCTCATTTAATTTAGAGACCAAGTCTCTTTTCTGACAATTGTAGCTCACCTTAAACTGACTAAACTGTGATGGAAGAGATATCAAAACTAGATGCACTAGTAAGGCCTCAGAAAGTTCTAACTTAAGTGCTTTTTCATTCGGAAGTAAGATGAGACATCTTCATAATATACTCTTTTCTATTGCCTTTGCCCCTATATCTCATTGAAAGTAGGCTTGTCAAGAGCGTACATATTTCAGCCTTTTCGTTCTTGACAAACCCTTTCTTCAATGTCTGCAAAGAATTCCTTAGCTGTAGTTATCTTTTTAGATTTTGTGCCCCTAAATGCTTTCGGAATGGCTTTCTTCATAATCATGACACACATGAGATTTGATTTATCCCATTTCTCTTAATTTTTTCTCTTATTAAGAATATTTTTATCCACAAGAGGTGGGGGATAATTAATCTTTAACGCAAGGTCAAGATTCATGACTCCGAGAACTATCAAAAGATTCTCTTACCATGATTTGAAATTTGTGCCATTTAACATAGGAATCAAGCTGATTCTAGCAGTAATATTAGCAGAAGTATTCATAGCTGAATCTGCAGAAAACAACAATAAACAAACAAAACAAGCTCACATAAATTCTAAAATAAATATAATAAATTCAAATAAAGGTAATTTCCATCTCAAGATACCGGGTGATTCATTAATATTTCATCTTTGGATAAAAATATTATTGCAAGTCATATCTTGTTATAGTAATCAAACATTGATAATAAGGGTATATTGAATAATAAATCTTTCCTTTGGGCCGATTTATTATTCACATGGAAAAACTAAATAACTATCATGTGTTTATTACCACAGGTGTACATGCAATAATGTTAAAAGTCAACCATCCTTTGGGCCGGTCAAAATTTACATAAGTTACAAGCACACAATCGTTTATATTTTAAAATAAATTAATTTTCATAAGAGATGTTACTTTGATGACATGTCGCTTCAATTTATTCATCTCAAAATATATATACTTAATTATACCTATATTTGAATTTAAATTAGTTGGGTCAAAACTTATTCCATATCTTGACCCATATAATCCAAAACTTAGACCTTAAAAAAAAATATTATGTGTCCACGCATACTGTTATAACTTACAAAATTCATTCTAGTACGCGTGCCTTAAAACTTATAGCCTTGTGTATACAAGTAAAACCAAATATAAATAAATATTGGTATACGCGTGCTTATCTTGATGAACAAAATTAATTTTTTTAAATATATATGTATATATAGGCAAAAATCCATATTTATAAAAAATCTTTTACTTAAAACCAATACCCATCTATATTATAAAACATCATATTTGATCAAAATTTTCTCCAAAAAGTATAAGAATCTAACGGTTAAAAATATATATGTTATGGTGTGCATTAGTTCCATAGCATTGAATGAATTTTATACACACATTAAGATGTCGCATCAAAGTTAAAACAATTACACCAATAATAAACACATACTAAACTCTCAAATATTAATAATTTTGTCTACATTAAAAATGTCATAATTTAAAATTCAAAATTCAAAATTTAATATATTAAATCTACTAATCAAGATAAATTAAACAAGATCCATCATGACTATATAATTATGCAAAAAAAATCAAGAAAAATTATTGTGTAACATTTAAGGGCGTACATTATGTGTTTATATATTATTGGTCATCTCAATCAGTCATTTTTAGGACGTATGTTACGTGATCGGATTATGAATAAAAGACTCTTTAAAAAATTAAAAACAAGTCGGTTACGTTAGATTAAACTATACAATGAGTTCAAAATAGACTGATTGATTTTGTCAATTTAAATTTATCACACGTTAATTTGTTTATTCTATTATTCTATTTTTTTTATTTCACCGTGTCAAATGACACGGGTATATCCTAGTATATATATGTAATCGAAATCACATATATATATATATATATATATAATCAACCTTTCAGAATTATATATATGTACAACATCCTTTTAATATATATATATATATCCCATAAACAAACTGCAAACTAAGTGCATATCCCTTATATATGCAATCTTACGGCACGTCCTTATATATAGTTATGTTTTCCTCTCTAACTTACAAAATCAATACATTTAGAATATTAATTTATTTAGTTATGTTTTGGAATAGAAAGTAACACTCATAATTTAAAATTAATAAGGTATTTTACTATTTTGATACAAGAGCTAAGTATAAGGATATTTATTTAACATCCTCTTTAAATCTTCTTCTATGTAAAATTAACTATTTTATTAGTTTTATTTTCTTTTTCTTTTTTTATCTTTTTATTTTTATAACTTTTTTTTATGTTTTGGTTATTGGCAAATTTTTTTTACTAAGGGAACCGTAACTCAGATATACTAATAATTTTATTTCATTTTTAGACCTTTTAAAATTATACTAAGTTTAATTTAATTAATTCCATGAGATAATATTTTTTATTTCTTTTTACCATAGGATTTAGTACATTAGTTATGTACGTCAGAAAAAATAATTTAATACGGTTGAAAAGGAAAATAAAATTTGTAAATTAGATCATAACTAATTATTCTTTTATGGCATTTTTCAATTCTTTCAATAGTATTTTTGAAATGTAAAACTAATAAGATATAATATACTTAATTACACTAAAATTGTTTTTTTAGTTCATTAAACCTCTCAATTTAATGAAATTTGTTTTCAACCTTAAAAAACTATATTTTTACAGGTGATTTTATTACTATTCTCGACTTCTTACCAGTAATTCTATTTTTGAGATTTCATTAAATTGATCCGTCTCCACCATTAATTTAGTTTAATCACCAGTTGAGATAGACTTACAAAAAAAATACATATATTAATTATTTTTCACAGAATCCTATTTCCCTTTTCCCTCCCCCGTGGTTAAGCATCAGATATATCTATGTACTATTTGTTTGAAGAATAATGTAAAATTAAAAACTTCCATTTTCTCTTTCTATGCATTTACTTTCAGCATAAAGGATTAGAACATGACTGATTATTCTAACGCTGAAATGATACTTTTCTGGTTAACATTTTAATTCTTTCAATGGCATTTTTGAAATGTTGAACCAATAAGATATAATGTACTTAATTACACTAAAGCTGTGTTTTGATTCATTGAACATCTCAATTCAAATATGTACAATTCAGATGATTTGTTTTCAACCTTAAACCATTATTTTTTTTGCAGGTGATTTTATTGCTATTTTTGTTTTCTTCCCATTAATTCCCTTTTTGGGATTTTGTTAAATTAATCCGTCTCAACCATTAAGTTTAATCACCATTAAGTAGAGAGAGATAATGAAAGATATTTGATGTGACTATTGTCTTACATGGACAATCTAAAGGTCAAAATGCATATTTCTCATCCAATCCAATGGTTAAAATCACACATCACTTATTTTTATTCAAATATATTCTAGAAATTCCACTTTTTTTTTCTCACTTCATTACCTTTCTTTACTTACAACTATCACCTAACCCCAACCTTACACTCTCTCCCCTTCCCCCTTGCGATATATTTTATCTAAAACCCTTAATTTGAGATATAAGAAAAAAAGGGAGACTTAATTTGTGACAAAGAAAAGGTAATACAAATGTAGATTGATTGGTGGTAAAATAAGTAAAATGTTTTATATTGTGTGAAGCATATCCAACACAATCGTTTCCTTAATTAATTAATCTTTTAACAAATGGTCACTAACCTTCCGTATTTCTTAATTGATCTTTTCACTAAACATGTCAATAGTTGATTTGGATCGTGTTTATATGGTACTTTATCGAATTTTAGGTATTATCGTTTCGGATTTAAATGAATAACTGTTTTTTTCCTTGGTGAACAAATAATATTCAAACTATATTTGTTATTTTAACAAATAATCAGAGATAACCAAGTTGAATACATAACCATTGCAAATCCTACTGATGCTGACATTGAAATACGAATACGATTTATTGATTTGTATTAACTTTAAACTGATTATGATGGATCCGGTTGAAAAGTGATCAACAATGTAATATTATTTTATTGTTTGCGATAAGTGAATAAGGTTTACTTTTGACGGACAATGAGAAATTTTCCTTTTTAATGTTTTGAATAAAAAAATGTTAGAAATTAAAATTATCAAAAAAAAAATAATTAAATAAGTTTTGAGTTTATTACAATTTTACGTTAGGAAAAAAAAAGTAAAAATTGAGCTTTGTACTACAAGTGAATTATCATGCCATAAGTATAACAAATGGAAATAAATAAATATTTTTTGTATTCCACTATGCTGGATTGTACATATTTAAAAATAATTTTCGTTAATCATAAGTATAGATTTAATTTTTTCGCTATTTCGTGCCCTTGGGCACGGGCATACCAAAAAAAAGTAAAAATTGAGCTTTTTACTACAAGTAAATTATCATGCCATAAGTACAACAAATGGAAATAAATAAATATTTTGTGTATTCCACTATGTTGGATTGTACATATTTAAAAATAATTTCCGTTAATTATAAGTATAGATTTAATTTTTTCGCTATTTCGTGCCCTTGGACACGGACATACCCTCGTCCTTATATATAATAAGGGTCCTTATATATAATAAGGATCCTTATATAAGACATATATATATATATATATATATATATATAACAAAACCAACCTTTACATCTATGTACATACGTCCAAATAATTGAATCTGCCATATATATAGTTATTAATATATACATAATGGCTAATCCTTATATACATACCATTAGCTTTAAAAATAAAACACACAACATATATCCTAATCGGCAGAACCCGAAATAGGCAAATCCGGAGCCCCCCAATTTTTTTTAACCGTAGAGATGACTAACAATAATTTTCAAAACCAAAAATTTTAAAAATAAAATTATCAGATTCAAAACCCCAAATAATCATGGATCGAAAATAAATATAATTCTCAATAATTCAAAATGAAAACCGTTCTGATACCACTTGTTAGACATTGTTGGTTATAAACAATTATAAATTCTAAATTGTTCATGTCGTATCACTAAGAATCAATAAATTAATAAGCGAAAGCGTACCTGAATCCATAGCATGTATTTATAATTGAGTGGTTAGCTTTTCAGATCTACACGTATTTCTTTAGAGAATCCTTTAAGCTTTCTCTATACTTTCTCGGTGATGATGGAGCTCACAAGGACAAAATACGTACGTGCGATCTGGGGACCATAACCACAATATATATAGCTAATAAACCTTACTATCTATTTAGTATTTATATTTTAGCCCATCATAAAAATAGAAATTATCCTTAAGTATCTACACATTAAAGACCCATACCTTATTAGATACATTTTAGTTCAAATAACTTAAACCTTAGTTAATCATTTTTAAAGTAGGCTTAACCATACGACAGTCCATAACACATAATTATTTTACATATAAACCCAATGTTAAATTAAGGATCCAACGCCTTTTTCTTTAGCCTAAGAAATTTGAGTTGTTTTGCATTTAGCTCATTCCATTTTGAAGATAAAATGTTATACACCCAGAGTATCTTTGAAGTTTATATTATCTAATATACTATAATTTACAAATAAATTGGTCAAAACAAGTTAATTTCCAAAAAATATATTTTAGGTGGAAAAAGTTCTGAAAATAGTTTGATTAATGTGACCAGGCATAGTAAGCTAGCCTTGGTCAACACCCATATGTAAGTTTTCTTTTATTGTTTTTCGCTAGAATTGAGTGATTAGGGCCTTTTTCTTTAGCCTGAGAAATTCGAATTATTTTGCATTTAGTCCACTCTGTTTTAAAAATTAGTAATTAACTCAAATGAGTGGATAATTACAAATTTAATTTTTTAAAATGTCTATTAGTTTTATAATGATTGTTTTTTGATTTCCGAGAATACTCGTGGTTGACTTTTTAATTCAAAATTATTATTCACCTATAATTAAGCATTTTTCAAAATAAAGAAACTATTTAAAAGTATTAATTAACTTTTCTTTTGAATTCAAAACCGAAAAAAAATAATTAAATCCAATTTTCGTAACAGAACTATCCACAAAAAAATGAATTCAATTTTTTGTATTTAAAGTATCCTAAACAGAGAAATTAGCATTTCCAAAATCAAGAGATTATTTACATAGTTTTATTTGTAGACGCATTTTTTACTTGAGCCACATATATAATATATTAAGGAGTGACATAAAAATATGGACTATATAGAATTTTTTTTTTTGATATATACTTACACATAAACATATTTGGGCATAAAAAGATATAAAATTAAGTTGGTACTTAATAATATTGTGAATAACAAATAAATTTTATATGTCTCATATAAAAAAAGTTGAGCATAAAAAGATAGACATACTTCTGTGAATAACAAACCTAACTAGACTCTTGTTTGCTTTATGCTCTGTTGATTTGATGCTTTAAATCAGCAGAACAAAGCATATTTTGAGTAACAATGCCATCAAACTCGAATCTTCCCCCACTTTCCGCCGATACCAACAATGCCACAAACGGAATTTCCAAAGTGATCAGCAAAAAGGATCTCGTGATCAACAATGACGTACGTGATAACATTACATATATATGCGTAAATAAAAACAGAAAAAAGCAAATATCCATCCCTAAACATTCTTACATTTGTCAAACCTTCCGGCCACCACTAGCTGTCGCCACTATGGGTTCACTAGAATTAGCGGGGACCAATGAAAGCGCACCACAACATCTTTTGAGTGAGAATAGTAGTGAATCAGGCAGCGAGTTAGAGGATATATTATCTAATAAGAATGCAGGAACGTTTGAGCGACTACTGCCAGCAACGTTTATAGAACTCAAACTTCTATTTAAACTTGCGGCCCCGACTGTGATTTCGTACATGATAAATTACCTCATGATCATGGTCACCATCATCTTCGTCGGCCACCTCGGCAAGACGGAGCTTGCCGCTGCCTCTCTCGGCAACAATGGCATCCAATCTTTTGCATACGGTCTCTTGGTACGTACTCTCTCTCTCTCTCTCTGCCCCGATTTTTAATTGAGAAAATATTCATAACAGATCTATCTCAACAGAGAGGAATTAGAGTGAGGGGGAGTTTCTTTTCTTTTCATTTTGGAAACTATATTTTTTTTATCATGATGGATTACATACGTAATAGTTTGTGAAGGTACAATAAGGAACTAGAACCGACATAATCATGTAATCATGTATACAAATTGATACTAAGTTATAAATTAATAGGTGAAACATTAACAGATGTATATAGTTACTATTAGGTGAACTATTTTAATACAAAATGATAACGAATCGGTTACATGTTTATTCTTAACAAATTATGGTGACTGTTAACTTTTTTTAAACAAAAAATTAATAAAACAAAAGATTATTATATCAAGAAAGCATTTGTATATATTTTAGTGTCTATATATGTCTCCTTACATTTTAGTTCTTTACTCATTTTTTAGTGCAAGTATTTTTAGAGAATTGTTTTTAATTATTTTTAAAATTTATCTCTTTAAGGGGTATAATCGGGTTGTATTGTGTCAGACACCTGATACTAAACCGAATTTTATACGAATTCTTAAAACATCACCCCGGTCATATATATATATATAAGGATATGATTACTCCTGATTCAAATAGTTCAATATCTATTTTGAATGTTATAGGTTCGAATTTAAATAAGTGACTTTTAATCGGGTAATAAAACCTTTGAACCCAAATTGTTATGTAAATTAATTACTTAAAACACCCGTTATTAACATAACAAATTAAACATGTTAAACTCAAACATAATACTTATAGGAAAAAGAAAGAGATGATGGTTTGTATTTAGTTAGATGTAATAGATATTAGAAAATATACACACACATATATATATATATATATATCGAGGATAACAAATATTAATTGACACCGATTTATTATCATGTTTTATCAAGTCACAATTTATCATTTATGAGACCTAACATGGTTAAGGTTAATCGACTTGTTAACTTATAACTTCTTATTCATGCCATTTTATGGTGTTAAAAATATGAGTATAAAAAAATATTGTTCTTCTGGAAAAGGGTCGTACGTTTTATATAACTTTTAGAAGTTATTTAATGTTGATGGTTAATTTTTTTTTTTTAAAAACAATAACATAATTTTTTAATTTTAGGTGTACCCAAAGAAATGACAGTAAAATACCGGTTGACATTATTTATCGTAGGTATAAAAGAAAACATCTTGCTTTTATATATATAAAAAAAGACCATCCTGATCTACACTATTGGTTTGAAGAAAACATATATGCAAGTTCCAATCTCATTTTTAGTTTTTACTTATTTTAAAATTAGGAAAAAGTAAATTTTTTTTCCTTAGGTGACCACAAAAATTAAGTGCGAAATACTAGTTAACAATATTTATCACTTGTATGAAAAAAAAAACTTGTTCTTATAAAAAAAAATTGTAGATACATTCTAATTTTTAGGTTGTATTTTTTGAAATTAAAAACGTTAATAATTAATTTTAAGTGCCAAAAAAAATACAAAATACATATCGGTAATACAATAAAATATACTAAAAACTATTGTTAGTTTAATAGTAAGACATTTTTTTAAAGCAATTTTTTCTTCGGAACCATTAAAAATAAGTGCTAGTGGATAATTGTCACGGGGTAACTCTCTTTTTTCGTTAGAGGCCTACCAAGTGATTGCGTTGTTTCCACAAACAACCAGCAAACACAAGCAGACACACAGTTCATAATATAGGGACAAGCAAATTACAGGGACAACACTCCCAAACCTTTTTCTATTGCCTCAATAGTTACAAGGAATCCACAAATCTCGAATTTGTCTAACCAGCCAAACACACTTGGCTGAGACAACAATTATATGCATGCATGCAGTTGACAACCCCAACTGCCTAGGGAATTCGAATTCAAACACAAAGAAACCAACACAACTGCAAAGGTAGTTTTGTCCACACAAAACTGCCTTGTCTAATTCAAACACACAACTGCCAGGTAGTTTTGTCCACACAAAACTACCTTGCCCTATGCCAAGCATGTGCAAGGGAGTTTCCCTTGTCCCAATTTAGACAACCAACTGCCCACAAGTAGCTGGATTCCTCAGTTGCCTATCCATGCGTCAAAACGACGTAGTTTCGGTCCTTTCTCGAATTCCCACAAATTCAAGTCATGAGCCACTTATGACTTAGGCAACATTAGCCCACAATGCAACTCTAGTAACCCACGTGCTGTGTCGGACGCCCGCACTTTGCCCACATGGGGACTGCATGCCACAGCTTACACCAGCCCCCTATAATACCACTTAATGAAATATCCAAAGTGGTAGCAATACACATCAGGTGTCACAAGTTGCTGCAACCCAAGTGCCCACGCACTTGGCTGGATTTCCCGAATAGAGCCTAACTGCCCGCACAAAAAGCCTCTAAATTCCTGCACCCCTTATTTTTACCGGGCATGCCTTGGCAATGGTGCAACCAAGTCATGACAACTCCAACCCCAACTATTTAGGGTCTAACAAGCAACCCCCACTAGATTTCCTCGACGTCCTCGTTGAGGTCGAGTCTAAGTAACGGTGAATCAAGTTTTCAAACTGCCAAAGCTGTGTGTCCTTCTCCCAAGTTGCCTCTTCCGATGCCTTTCCTTTCCACTTTACCAAGTAGTAAGTTCTTCGATTTTTCTTACTCTGACCCTCGGTTCTATGATCTAGGATTTCTTCAGCAACCTCGGTGTACTATTTTCTGATTGTTGGAGGAGCCCGTGTCCTTGCCCCCCTGCTAGGATCGTTTGTATCTTCAATAAATTCTTCAGAAAATTAACATGAAAGACTGGATGGAGTTTGAGTCAGGCTGGCAAATCAAGGTGTAAGCCAACCTTCCAATTCTCCTTGTGATCTCGAACATACCATCATATCGCTAGATCAACCCTTTGTGAGCGGTTTTCTGGCAAACCTTCTTCCAAACCTATGGAGTCAACTTCAGCATTACTCGGTCACCCACATCAAACTCAACTGGCCTTCTACTTTCATCTACCCATTTCTTCATCCTTCGCACTTATTTAGCCAACACATCTTTGGCCTCCTCAGCCCTCTCTTGCTTTTCCCGAGCATAACGATAGGCTGCAAGACAACGACCCTGAGATTTTTGTTTGGCCACTTCATGCGGAGTGAGTGGCTGCTGGCCCGTAGCCAACTCGAACGGACTTTGACTTGTAGAAGAGCTTTGATGCAGATTATAACTGAACTGTGCCACATCAAGTAAATCAATCAAGTTTGACTGATTTGCGGTCACATAATGCCTCAAGTACTCCTCGAGCAAAGCGTTAACACGTTCTGTCTGCCCATCGGTTTGAGGATCATTTGCTGTGGAAAATTTCAATTGAGAACCCAACATCTCAAATAGCGCGGTCCAGAACCATCCTGTAAACCGTGCATCCCTGTCACTAACGATATCCAGTGGTAACCCCCAGAATTTGACCACATGCCTAAAGAACAAATCTACTGTAACCTCAGCGGAACACACTTTTGGAGAAGGAATGAATGTAGCATACTTTGAGAACATGTCCACAACCACCATTATGGACACGAAATCTTTCACCTCTGGTAAGCCGTTGATGAAGTCCATTGAAACACTCTCCCAAGGCCTGGTTGGAATTGGGAGGGGTTCCAAAGTACCTGCTGTTTTCTTCCTATCCGTCTTATCCTGCTGGCAAACATTACAAGTTCTGACATAGAGTTCAACATCTACTTCCATACGGGGCCAATAATAACTCTCAAAAATAAAAGCAAGTGTGCGTTCTTGCCCCGGATGACCTGCATGAAGGGCATCGTGAGTCTCTTTCAGCAAAACTTGCCGTAACCCACCCGTCTTTGGCACATACGGTCTGTACCCTTTTGCATAAAGAACGCCATCCTCGACCCAAAACCTTCGGATCAAACCATCCTGCACCTGTCTCATTAATTGATTGGTAACTGGATCAAGATCAGTCTTCTCTCTGATCTGCTGCAATATGTCACCTGTAACATGTGAAACTGCTGTAACTCTCACGACCGTTGCAGTACTGCACTCTGCATTCTCAACCACCGCTGGCATACGGCTAAGAGCATCAGCAACCTGATTCACACTCCCTGGTTTATATTGCAATGTATAATGGAACTGAGCCATGAAGTCATTCCATCTTGCCTGTTTAGGGGTTAGTTTCTTCATAGAATTAAAGCAACTAGTAGCAGCGTTATTAGTAAACATAAGGAAATGTCTACCCAACAAGTAGTGCCGCCATGTATGAACACAATGAACGACCGCTGTCATCTCCTTTTCATGAACTGCATACCGCCTCTCGGTATCACTTAGTTTCCTGCTTTCAAAAGCCACGGGATGATCTGCCTGCACAAGAACACCCTCAATTGCAAAGTCCGATGCATCTGTATGGACTTCAAAAGGCAAGTTAAAATCAGGCAAACGAAGTATGGGACTAGTAGTCACTACCGCCTTTAATTTGTTGAATGCCTCCTGGCATTCAGGCGACCAAATCCAAGGCCTATCATTCTTCAATAGATCGGTCAAACACGCACATTTCTTAGAATACCCCTTCACAAACTTCCGATAGTAATTAGTCAAACCAAGAAAACTCCTAAGTTCTGTGACCTTTTTGGGAGCAGGCCATTCCACAATAGCCTGGATTTTCTGTGGGTCCATCCGCACGCTACCCTCATAAATTATATGGCCAAGGAACATGATTTCCTTCTGGCCAAACTCACACTTTTGCAATTTTAAATACAATTTTGCCTCCCTTAGTTTCTTTAAGGCCAACCTGAGGTGCTCAACATGCTCCTCAAGGGTTCGACTATATACCATAATATAATCCAAATATATCACCATAAAATCATCAAGGTACTCTCTAAACAAATTGTTCATCAACGTACAGAAAGTAGCAAGTGCATTTGTCAAGTCGAAAGGCATAACTAGATACTCATAAGAGCCATACCTTGTTACACAAGCAGTTTTCGACTCATCACCTTCAGCAATTCTGACCTGATAATACCCTGATCGCATATCCATTTTGGTGAAGAATTTGGCTTTCCCCAAATGATCAAACAATTCATCCTGGATCGGCACTGGATAATTGTTTCGAATGGTGATCTTATTCAAGGCTCGATAGTCCACACACATTCTGAGTGAACCATCCTTCTTCTTCTGAAAAAGAACAGGGGCACCATAAGGCGCCTTCGAAAGCTTAATGAACCCAGCCTTCAGCATCTCATCTAACTATTTCTGTAATTCAGCCAACTCAGACGAGGCCATGCGATATGGGGCCTGTGCTGGTGGTTTTGCACTAGGCACCAATTTGATGGCATGATCAATCTCCATCCTTGGAGGCAATTTCGATGGGAGTTCATCAGGCATCACATCCTTGAACTCTTTCAGCAACTTTGTAACATATTCTGGCACCTGCAAACCCACGGATTCCTTTTCCTCAAAGATCATTGCCAAGTATGTCATTTCCCCTTTCTTCAGACCACTCTTCAATTGCAAGGCAGAATACATTTCTGTCTGGCCTCGGGTCCTCGACAATGGAACAAAACACGGATTTGGCATATCCATGATGAACAATCCTTGCAAGTGCGGCATAACTGAAACTTGCGCCTTAAGGAAGAATTCCAAGCCGAGTATAACATGGAAATCATCCAAAGGCATAGCCATAAAACTGCAACGACCACACCAATCACCCACTTTCAACGACACATCTCTTGCAACGCCACCAACTAGTCTCGTATCCGAGTTCACTGCTTTGATTCTGTTGCCATCATCAACTAATGAGAGGCCCAATCTCTACACTTCTCGATCTGAAACAAAGTTGTGCGTGGCACCAGTGTCGACCATTGCACGAATGGCCACATTATTCAGCAAAACCTGAACATACATCAACCCATTCACGGTCGCAGACTGCACTTCCTTCTGAATCACATTGAGAAGTTGCAGCGGGTTGACGCGAGTTGGTTCATTCCCAGAACGGCTTCCCTCTTCCACCACCACATCATTAACTTTTTCCTTCTTAGTACAATTCTTGGCCATGTGCAGGCCATCACAAATAAAACACCCTCCCCTCTTGGACGCTGCGGGTTTTTCATGCTGGGTCTGAGAAACATTTGAAGTGGAACCTTCATTGTGGCCTTTCTTCTTGTTCTTCCACTTATTGTTCTTCGACCCCTCATTGCCTTTCCCTTTGTCCTTCTCTATTGGGGCTGCACTAAATTTGTAATCGACCACCGCATCTGCCGCGGCCATGGCTGCGAGCAAGTCTTTGACACCTTGCCTCCGCAGTTCAGTCTGTGCCCAATTCTGCAATCCTTTTATGAAGTTGAACATTTTGTCATCATCCGACATGTTCTTAATGTCCAACATCAAGGACGAGAATTCTTTCACATACTCACGAACAGTACCAGTTTGCTTCAACCGGTGGAGATTATCACGGGCCTGCCATACAGTATTGGTAGGAAGAAACTGTTTTCTCAATTCCTTCATCATTGCTTCCCAAGTATGAATTTGAGGACGAGATTCATCCTCATACCGAGTGCGCCACCACAATTTTGCATCTCCTGAAAGGAACATGCTTGTAAGATCAACCTTCTCGGCATCCGGCGTACGAACTGCCTTGAAGTAGTGAGACATATCCCACAAGAAATTCTCTAATTCCTTTGCATTTTTGCCACCAAAAAAGGGCTTTGGTTCAGGGACTTTTGTTTTAAAAGCGCATGCATCAGATCTAGACGCACCGCCAGAGGAATGGACTGCCATTTTTAGAATTCCAAGTTCAGCATCGAGTTTGGAAAGCCTGGCCTTATGATCGTCTATAAGAGCCTTCACATCAGCAATAACCGAGTCATTCTGTTGCCCGGTATCTTTGACATAATTCTCGAGCATAACACGAAGGGATTGCAACTCAGCCCAGATTTCTTCCATGCCAACAAGCAGAGTTTCCTCCCCCGTAGGAGGAACACCCACGAGTTCTTCCAAGCGAGTCATATGTTCACGAATTTTCGCTGTTCCACCAGCCATAGATATTGTCAAACAAGGATCTCACGAATTTTTAAGCCAAACCTCGCTCTGATACCAAATTGTCACGGGGTAACTCTCTTTTTTCGTAAGAGGCTTACCAAGTGATTGCGTTGTTTCCACAAACAACCAGCAAATACAAGCACACACACAATTCATAATACAGGGACAAGAAAATTACAGGGACAACACTCCCAAACCTTTTTCTATTGCCTCAATAGTTACAAGGAATACACAAATCTCGAATTTGTCTAACCAGCCAAACACACTTGGCTGAGACAACAATTATATGCATGCATGCAGTTGACAACCCCAACTGCCTAGGGAATTCGAATTCAAACACAAAGAAACCAACACAACTGCAAAGGTAGTTTTGTCCACACAAAACTGCCTTGTCTAATTCAAACACAAGAAAACCCACACAACTGCCTTGTTTAATTCAAACACACAACTGCCAGGTAGTTTTGTCCACACAAAACTACCTTGTCCTATGCCAAGCATGTGCAAGGGAGTTTCCCTTGTCCTAATTTAGACAACCAACTGCCCACAAGTAGCTGGATTCCTCAGTTGCCTATCCATGCGTCAAAACAACGTAGTTTCGGTCCTTTCTCGAATTCCCACAAATTCAAATCATGAGCCACTCATGACTTAGGCAACATTAGCTCACAATGCAACTTTAGTAACCCACGTGCTGTGCCGGACGCCCACACTTTGCCCGCATGGGGACTGCATGCCACAGCTTACACCAGCCTCCTATAATACCACTTAATGAAATATCCAAAGTGGTAGCAGTACACATCAGGTGTCACAAGTTGCTGCAACCCAAGTGCCCACGTACTTGGCTGGATTTCCCAAATAGAGCCTAACTGCCCGCACAGAAAGCCTCTAAATTCCCGCACCCCTTATTTCTACCGGGCATGCCTTGGCAATGGTGCAACCAAGTCATGCCAACTCCAACCCCAACTATTTAGGGTCTAACAATAATCCAGTAGTAAATTTGTCCTCTTAGATTTGAAAGATCTCATATTCGAGTCATACTTAAAACAAGGTGAGAGTTTTCTTTTTTGTTTACTATGTCATAAAAGAAAAATACTTAGACGTTATTTTAAAAAAAAATATATACGCATATTATATTAAGCAACGTGTCTTGGTACAATATTTTAAACAAATTTTCCCTTTTCAAAAGTTGGGAATTTTTAACACCCATGCGGGGATGCTTCAAATTTTGAAGTGGGCGGGGAATTGAAAAGGTGTTACCGGGGAGGAGGGGGCGGCGGGGCGAGGATGGGTTTAAATTGGCGAAAAAATAGTTCAACGGATTTGGGAGGGGCAACAATTTGTCACAGCTTCGGCACGAAGAATACCATGTAAAATTTGGGAGAGAAAGAAGTCGTGCCAAAAATATGACGAGGCGCATTTATATTTGGCACGTCATATGACTGTGCCAAATTTAGGTGCTAGTTAGCACATTTTGGTTTAGTATAGGTTCGAATCTCACAAAAAAATAAATTGAAATAGGGCTTTTTTTTCTTTTTTTTTTGTATTGCAATTTAAAAAAGAGACTTAGATCTTTATTTAAAAAAAAAGTTCGCACACACGCTTCAATATCCGGTCCTAAGAATAGAAAGGTTTCCAAACAAAAAGGTTGATTTTCTTTGGTAGAAGTCTAACTTTTTTTTATTTTTATTTTTGGGCATTGACCAGTAAGTACACCTCAAAATAAATATTGTCCACAAATGCCTACCCAACCAAAAAATGACCACTAACTCATATTTTGAATTCCTAGCCAAAACTACCATCTTCCTTCCATTGTTAGATCTCCACTTTTTATCTCTTTCCTTCACTTTTTCTTTTAGATTCACTTTCTCTTTCTAAAACATTCCATCTCTCCCTATTACAAGATCTTTACTTTTTCTCTGTCCTCCACTTACTCTCTCTTTCATCCACCAGTAGCGATAGCGCAGCGGTGGAAACCACAGCAATAAAAAATGGAGATGAAGAATGGAAGTTTGTGAAGAATGAAAGTTTGTGAAAATCAAACCGAGACGAAGATAAAGTTCAACTATCATCCATGGCACAAAATGAACTCGCGACGATCAAAATTGAAGTTAGAAGATTCAGAAATCTCAAAAAATATGAAGATCCGAAACGAAAATCACCAAAGCAACAAATCAAACCGAGATAAAGGTGAAGTTCAATTCTTCTTCATCTTCACTCTCTTGTTGGATTACTGGAAATTATCGCCCAGTAATTCGAACAACTACCAATGTAAACCTACTCAATTCCAAAAACAACAACAGTAGAACATCTATTATTCTTCATCTTCACTTTATTGTTAGATTACTGAGGGCATTAATCCGGATTACCGTCGAGTAATTTACAAAACTACCAATGTAAACCTACTTAATGCACAAAAAAATAGTTGTAGAACATCCATTTTTCTTAATTTTCACTTTGTTGTTGGATTATTGGGGGCAGCAATATGGATTACTGCTCCCAAAAATTTGTAAAACTACAAATGTAAAGCTATTTAATGCCCAAAAAAATAACAGTGGAACATCAATTCTTTTTCATCTTCACTATGTTGTTGAATTACTGGGAATTACAGCCCAGTAATTCGCAAAACTACCAATGTACACCTACGCAATGCAAAAAAATATAATAGTAAAACATTCATTTTTCTTAATCTTCACTCTGTTGTTGGATTACTAGAAAATGTTGCCCAGTAATTTGCAAAACTACCAATGTAAACCTATTCAATGCTAAAAAAAATAACAGTAGAACATCTATTCTTCTTCATCTTCACTCTGTTGTTGGATTGCTGGGGGTAGTAATCCTTATTACCATCCAATAATTCGCAAAACTACCAATGTAAACCTACTCAATGTAAAAAAAAAAGTAGAATGTCAATTCTTTTTCATCTTCACTTTATTGTTGGATTACTGGGGGTAGTAATCCGGATTACCGCCCAGTAATTCGTAAAACTACCAATGTAAACATATTCAATGCCCAAAAAAATATTAGTAGAACATCCATTCTTCTTCTTCTTCTCTGCTCTGTTGTTAGATTACTAGAAATTACCTCCCAGTAACTTGCAAAACTACTAATGTAAACCTACTAATGCCAAAAAAATAACGGTAGACATCCATTCTTCTTCATCTTTACTCTATTGTTGGATTATTAGGGGGACAATAATTCGGATTACTGCCCCTAGTAATTCGTAAAACTACTAATGTAAACCTATTCAATGCCCAAAAAAAATAGTAAAACATCCATTCTTCTTCATCTTCACTATGTTGTTGGATTATTGGGAATTACCGTCTAGTAATTGGCAAAACTACCAATGTACACCTACACAAATGCCAAAAAAAGAGTAAAACGTCTATTTTTCTTCATCTTCATTATGTTACTGGATTATTGGGGGCAGTAATCCTGATTACTGCCCAATAATTCGCAAAACTACCAATATAAACCTACTTAATGTCAAAAAAATAAAAGTAGAACATAAATTTTTCTTCATATTCGCTCTGTTGTTGGATTAATGGGGGTAATAATCCGGATTACAATAAAACGCAAAAACAATGAAAAAGATGATATAGAAAATCAAATCAAGATAAAGATGAAACTGAATTATTATTTGTCTCACAAATCATATTCACAATGGAGATGATGCCCTAGACATCATCTCTCTCAGAATCACTTTCTCTCTCTAAAACCTCTCATCCTCTTTCCCATTACCAAATCTCCACTTTTTCTCTCTCCTCCGCTTACTCTCTCTTCTCCACCAGTAGCGTCGGCATAAGGAATATCGGCTTCAACCACGGCGATTGAGAAAGGAGATGAAGAATGAAAGTTTGTGAAGAATAAAAATTTATGAAAATCAATGGAAATGATGATCGTGAACGACACCCTCTATCTTACTCGTGTTTCAAAATCCATTGCATATCGAAAACTCAATCGTGCTGAGCAAGAATGGCAATTCAAATTAAGATCCTCTTTACCTATGTTTAAATAAGAGGGTAAAATCGGAATGTTATTTTGAAATTGTATTAATGAGAAAAAGAAAGGGCAATCTCTTTTAGTTAGTGGTCAAATTTTATCCTGTTAAGAGTTAATGGGTAAAGGTGGGCTGGAGGATGTAGTTATTGGTCATTTTCCCTTTTATTTTTTTATCACATTAAAAGTCCAACTTATTTTGAAAAGTTAATTTCATTAATTAGATTGAAATTAAATACTTTTACTATAAAAAGAAAAGGGCGATTTCATTCATTTTACTATAAAAAGAAAAGGAAAGGAAAGGAACATTTTTTCCACCCATGTAAAGGTTGTTTTTTTCTTTAACTTTTTTCCCTCATGTAACATTCCACCACGCCCTTTAACTTTTATTCCCCCCGTCTCAAATTTATTCAACTTTGTTTTTTTCTTTTTAGGATGTTTCGCACATATTCGATAATCTTAATTACTTTTAAGATATAATCAATGTATTTGATTTTATAATAATTTTTTTTACATTATTGATCATTAATTAGATTGAAATTAAATACTTTTTTCTTTAAAATATCAAAATTAAAATAAATTTATTAACTTGGGACACTGTGAGTACTACTTCTAATTGGTTTAACTTGGAAGTTTATACACTACACTATATTTATTTAAAAAACTATTTCTTTTATGGAAATACTTAAAACTACTTGCTTAAGTCAGATATGAATAATTAAGTCGCATAAACAAGTCAACTTGGAAAAGATTCCTCACACGTCATCATATTTTAAGTTTTATTCTTTTTCTTTTAAAATTTTAAATAAATAATTTCACTTATAAAGTTATTTGGAAAATACAAGATATGATCTATCATTAATTTGGTTATATAAGAATTTGGTGTAGAGTCCATATAGATAGAGGAATATTTGTCAAAACTATCTTCTTCAGATTGAATATGGTCCCTTAATTGGAAATTTCTCTTGCAAGTGAAGTCATTACCAATAACTTTATTTCTCTTTAGACAAAATTCCCCACCAATAACTTTATTTCTCTTTCTAAATTTCTTTTGACACTAGGGATGGTACATCTTGGTGGTTCAAGTGGGAGATAGGCGGAAACGGAGACGGGACCCAAACTCGAGCTTAATCCCATGTTTTACTTATTTTTAATTAATAGCTAGCCTTACTGTAAGTGGTGCAAAATTTGGGCCTGACCCACGGTAATAATTTGAGAAAATGAGTTTTGTTATGGTAACGAGAATGTGAGTTTAGACAAGGGATTTTTTTGGTACGATAAGTTCCCTCGATAGTGCTTATGCTAGTCCGGTGGTACGTCCTCTATTTGTGTGTGTGTTTATGATTATTATATTTAGCTTTTAAGGCTGTCGATTAATGAAGGATATGGATTACAAGTGCTCTCTCTATCTCAAACATAAAAGGCAAGCAAGTAATTTACTATCAACCATAGTGTTCAACAACCAACAACCCTTATTCTAAGACATCCCTTTTTTATGTATACGTATAGAATTAGGGTTACATTTGCTCATTAGGATTAAAAGTAAAATGACTAAAGAGGGTAAGACTTGGATAATACTCCAGCCTTTTCTCTTTTATTCACAACTAACAACTTTTGAAACTGTATGTTTGTATTGATGTAATGGTGGTCAGTACGATTCTGTACAGGTCTTTGCAATTCGGTATAATTCTCCTCATGCACTTTTCACGTGTGCTATCCTTTATTGAAGTCGGTCTCGGCATGGTTATCTCGACAACTTCAGTTATTAGTAACTCAATGTGTCTTCTGCTCGTTCCCTCTGCTCATGCTAGGCCTGCTGGTCTGATTCGCCGTATGGGCTCCTAAACAGATTAGGCCGACCCAGCTTGCCTTAACCAAATTTTATGCTCCCTCAATTGTCCCTCAAGAATTTGGTCTCACCAAACAAGGTAGAGAATACGTGATTGAACCCAATCTTCGACTAGAAGCTTTTAAGAAGGATCTGGCCCAATTTCACGGGTTAGTCATTGGCTGGATCACTTTATAATCAGGGCTCCGTTTGCTCTTTCGAGTTTTTTAATTACCCTTTTTTCTTCGCGGTTTCCTAAAGGTACAATTGCCCTTTGAATATTAGACCAAACCATTGCCTTCATTCTGCTTCTACTGCTTCGCAAAAGAAGGAACTTCATTTTTGAGAATTTTTTCTTTTTTCGTTCTAAGGTTTACTGATTTAGTCTCCCCTCTGCTTGTCTTGCATTCCGTCTTTTGTCGATTCACTTTTTATCTCCGTTCCCTTTCTTTTCCCAAAAACCCTAAAAAACCTAATGGGTCGTTACTAACTCACAACTGGAAAAAGGAAGAAGGAATTCCAACGCTAGTTCCTTCCCAAGCAATTCGAGTGGGAGGAACTTGAAGGGGATGAGGATGTGATTTTGTAGAAGCTCACCTTTGATGCTGGGACGTACCCCATATATAATTCCAACTTTTTGCAGGCTAGGTTGTGAGTTCCTTTCGATGCCTTTTTGGTCAATTTTCTTCGACGAACCAACCTCCACTTGAGCCAAGTAACCCCCAATATGGCCAGGATAATTCTAGGCCTGGCTAAGGTGAATATAAGATTTGGCATGCAGTTCCATTTTTGGGATATCTCAAACTGTTATGTTTTGAGTTTTTCCCAATCGGAGGGTAAGTGAAATTTGAAGGGAAGGCCGAAGGCCTTCTTAGCCTTAATCCTTGGCATGCGCGATTCTTGTAAGTATATATATATAGCAACACAATGATCTAGAAGGGAGATGTCGAAACCAATCTAGCTGAGTTCCTAGTTCTGAAGTAACGTGGTCGCCCTGATAAGTTATATGTAAACTTAATGAAACGTTAATTAAATGTTCTTAGTTTCCTTTCTCACTTAATCACTGCTTTCACTTCTTGCAGAAGAAGGTGTGCTCAATAGGCCTGGGTGAAGTACCGTCCACTTTGAACAATTAAACGCCATCGCCTGCCATATTGGTAATAGCGATGACTCTATATTGAATTAATGGCAGTCCATAATCTCTTGGTCTATATAAGATTGATTGCATGTCCTTTCAGGGTATAATTTCTCCTGGTGATTGGATAAGAGATAACTTGGATCCATTTGCCCGATACCAACTGTTTGCCTGGTATCACATTCTCAACCGGGATGTTCGGTTTAACGCGGATAGGAGGGCTTGTAAGGTTGAGGCTGAATTAACCAAAGCTGTTTATGGTCACCAACAAAAGAGGCAAAAGAAAAGCAAGGCCAGCAAGTTTGCCGGAGTGAATTCTTTGGTGGTCTTTGTCACTGGTGAAGATTCCTCTGCTCCAGTTGATGAGGGGCAACAGTTCCTGATGCCCTCTAAATTACTGCAGTTGGGACCATTCCGATTGCTACTCCCCTCCCGAGGCCAAATTTAGGGGTTGCAGTTCCCGTTGAGGGTACAGAGAACCCTAATGTTTATATAGATGGGGTGGAGCTTGAGATTGATGATCTCTTCGATGAAGCCCGTCGAGTTGCCGACCTGGTTGAACAAGTTGGTCCCTCAAACACACTGCCCACTATTGAGTTAGGGGATCCTCCCACTGTTGTAATTGCTGAAGAACAAACCGGTGAGACTGCCGAAACCACTGGTCCTTCTATTGTGGCCATTATTGAAGAAGTAAATAATTCTCCTCCAACTGAAATAGTCGCGGATAAAGAAGGTGCATATCCCGTGTTCTTTCATTCTTCTAGCATTATTTTCTTTGAAGATTTTTTGTCACCTGCTAATGTCAGGAGGCGCCTGATTAGGCAATACCGAATTCACATTAGAGCTAATCCCATTCGTTATTTATTTGAAACAGACAATAAAAGAGATCTGCCTCCTACAGTCCCTCCCCCAGTCGTGGAGGTTACTATTCCCCTATGAATAGAGTATTTAAATTTCCAACAGGTTCGAATGCTAAGAGAAAATAAGGCAGTAAGCGCCTCTGATATCGCAAAACTGACCACTCCCTCAGAGAAGAGTTGAAAAAGGGGTGTGCTTTCTGAAGGCGAGAAAGAGAAGGCTTCAGCCAAAATCCCTCGATTGAAATTCGAGGGCTTATCGATGAATGTCACTTCGAGTGTTGACGCCACTATTGACCCTGCTCCTGATACTCTAAATCCTATCGAGACGATGGTTGACAAGGAAGTGAATGCCTTAACTAATCACGACTTGTTTACCGATGTGGTTGTCATTGATGAGGGGGCTCAATTTTCTGTTGTTGTTGACAGGGGTGAAAGTAGCTTTGGTCATTTGGTAGACAAAGGTAAATTGAGAGTTTTTATGGTGGAGCTAAGGTTGTGCTTCCCTGATAGGCCCATGATCGTAGAAGACTCTACTATCCTTGATCTCGAAGTTGCTCGTGCTCGGATCATGTATATGGCCCTTCCCAAAGACCGCAAATCGTTACAACATAAAGGTTCGAACGACTTACGAATAAGGGCCTTTTGATGTCTGGCTAAGGTAAAGCACCCCTGGTATTCTTATTATTTCTCTTAGCAATAGTATTAACTTATTCTAAAAAAAAAAAGATGTTATGCTTGTAGGTTGATGTGTGTTTTTTAGAGCTTGAGTTCAAGTGCATATAGGAGTTAAGGAAGGCCAAGGCTGTCAAAAAAGAACATAAGGCCAAGATCAAGAGGCTGAACACTGTGGTAGTTGGCTTACTGAAGGTCCAGGCCACCAAAGACAAGGAGCTGGCAAATCTCAGGATTTTCTTCTAAGAACATGTTTTCGATCTTCAAAAAGCTTTAGCTGCTTTAGAAGTTGAGAGGCAAGCCAATAAGAGTTTTAAACTGATGGCCAAAGGTGCCGTTGCCGAGCTGAACAGAATCAAGAAGGAACATAGCTCAGCCATCGTGCAGTTAAATGAGGCACATGCCTCTAAAAAGTCTCAGTTGGTTTCTTAACACGAGTTTTCTCTGGTTAACAAGAGGAACGGCGACTACAATGAGGCCCTGGCTGAATCTGCCCGTGAGGTATTAAAGCTTAAGGATATCATTTACCAAGGTGGGTACAAGCTCGGGCTTAGTAGCACTGGCATTCTACCTGACCATGAATTATTTGGTCGGCCTGTGCTGTGCCCTCCTAATCTTTACACAGCCGAAGTTTCTTTGGACTCAGAAGAAGAAGAAGACGACAAAGAAGCCCCCGATTCTCCTCCCTCCAAGGCTTAGAGTTCATTGTTTAGAAAAATAACATAATTTTGTTGGATCCTAAAGCCTTCCCAAATGCACTATGCTTTGACATGATTAAACTTTCCCCTTGACTTTTGATTCTTTGTGTTATACAAATTCTATAGAATTGTATAATGATGCTTTAAAATTTTTATTTCCAAGTTGTCACTGGTATGGTGTTGCCCTTAAAGCACAAATGTTCGTTTCAATCTATGGAAAATGACACTTATGGCTTATCAGCTATAAAGTTTTAAATAATGCCCCTACGGCACAAGTGTTCATCTCGATCTATGGAAAATAATACTTGTGACTTATTAACCATAAAGTTTTAAATAATACTTTTAAATAATACCCTTAGGGTACAAGCATTCATCTAGCCCTATGGAAGATGACACTTGTGGCTTATCAACAGTAAAGTTTTAAATAATTCCCCTAGGGCACAAGCGTTTATCTAAGCCTAAGGAAGATGACACTTCTAGCTTATCAACCGTAAAGTTTTAAATAATGCGTGTAGGGCACAAGTGTCCATCTCGGCCTATGGCAGATGACACTTGTGGCTTATCAGCCATACAGTTTAAAACAATGCCCCTAGGGCACAAGTATTCAGCTCAGCCTATATCAAATAACATTTGTGGCTTATCATCCATAAAGTTTCAAATAATTCCCCTAGGGCACAAGTGTTCATCTCAACTTATGGTAGATGACACTGGACAAAGCCGCGTCGCTCTTATAATTCGGTTGCTAGAATAATAAACACTTTTTGCCAAAATAACTTATTTGCTTTAAGTATACACTATTGTTTCCCGTGCTTAGCCTTTTTGTGCGTGGTTTTATACGTGTATATCCACTTTTACCAAACGTCAGGTTACTTAAATGGTGATTGAGGGGATTGCCACGTAGCATCGCTGGAAGGCCGAGCAACGTTTTTTGAAGTATCAATTTGTTTCAAAATTAATAACTCCCTCGTAAATCATTGTCGACTTCTGTTATAAATAACCCTTTCCATCCCATCAAAGTATTATCCTTCATATCACTTTTCTTCATACAAAAAAAACACTAATAATCATGGATCAACATCCCGATGAAGCGAGTAGTTCCTATCGACCTCTAATGACCCCTAGCACTGTAGATACTCTATTTCAAGGGGGTGGAAAGACTTGAAAAGGAGGTTCGGAGGCTGGAGAGAGACATTTCCTAGATGGTCAGAACCATCCAAAATCTGGAGGAGCGTTTGGCCGTCGTAACCATAGAAAGGAACAAAATGCATGAGAGGTTGGTGTAAAGGGGACAAGCAAGAGAATGGAATATGTACCTCGATATAATTGGAAATGCATGTTTACCCATGTATTTCCATGGACCGAAAACTTGCTACCCAAAAAAAAGGTGGTTATTTTTCCCTCTTTTCCTTTTCAACTATTCTATCTGTTCTTACATCCCCCCATTTCTCTCTCTTCTTCCTCTTCTTTAAGTTCTTTTTGGATTGACTCCTTTTTGTCGATCTGGGGTTCTTAAAGGGTTTTTAAGCTTATGACAAGTTGCCCTTAGCATCGTCGTCAATTGCCCATCTATCTCGTAGGGTTTCTCTAATTAGGAAAAAGCAGTAAAACACTTTAAATATTCTATGGGGAAAACCCTTTTTTCTATAGGTTTTATTTCAAATATGTAATCAATTAGATATCGAAGTCCCACTATTGTAATTTCTTTTTTCATTGAATGCTTTTATTTTATTCTATGACATCTTGTTTGCCATTTACTTTTTCCCTGTGGTTGTGTGAATGTTTGTAACTGAATCACGACTGTCAATCCATAACATCTTGTAAACGTACGGATTTTTTTGTAGGGGAGATAGCAATTTGAACAATCCACATGTTGGTTTCCGATTGGCCCATCATGGATCGAATTGGGGGTCCATGTATCATGTTAACTGTTGCGGTGCATCTATTTCCCAATGTGACTTTTTGTCGAACTGTCGTCTTGGCGTGCCATAAATTGTGAGAATCCGCAAATGCGACCCCCGGGTTCTCGTTCCCGTTGGTGGGCGTCTGAAACATCGGAAAGGATTCCGTTGTTCCATTTGCTTCTATGTGTTGATAATTCATATCGGGTGTCCCTCTATCTATCATATTTCTAGATGCAAGAGGGTTCGTTCAGAGTCGCCAGTACGTTTTACGAGAAAACGGACAAAAGGGTCGTGTAAGAGGAAAGGCTACAGATAAGCCTTTCTTTACACGTTTGTCTACGAAACCAGGATTCTATAGGGTTCGGGAACTATATTACGGTTTGGGAAGGTGTTAAGCACCCATTCCGCCCTTTCGGTCTCTAGTGGTCTTATATGTTTATTCTATGTTGAAAAACTTGGATGCTTTTACTGATATTCTACTGCTTTCTGGAAATAACTAATGAAAACCTGTTTTTCGAGCGCGTTAGGAATCTACCACAACTATGTCGCCACTTCGCTTACTAGGACGGGGATCGACCTAGTATACAAATATCTACAATAAAACTAATATACAAATATCTTATTTAATTACTAGAAGAGACTTTAGTTACCTTCCCGACGATATATATAAGAATAAGAGAGAGAAAATATAATACGGCAGAGAAGACCTTCGGTGAATATTAACTTTTCCTCTTAGAAATATTTCCAGCGGTCTGACTCTAGAAAGTGGCACACCGGGTGCCAAGATTAGATCCGAGACTCTTGCGGAAATAAATGTTATCGCAGATGCTTCCGGAGAAGGCTTAAAGATTAGAAAATATGAGAGAGAATAAGGAATTTTAGTACAGAAATTGTGGCGAGAAGTTGCCCTCTAGAACCCTTGGGGGTGTTGGCCTATTTATAGTGCTCGGGAGAGATTGTCGCGCGACATTCCCCCAGAAAGGGCAAGTGTCGCGCGACATTTCTCTTTGTCGCGCGACGAACGGCTGAAGTGATGGTTTCTGATACTGTGATGTGTCAGAAAGTGGTTGGTCGGGTGCAGAGGGGGATTGTCGCGCGACATAGTGGGATTGTCGCGCGACATATCAATGATTGTCGCGCGACAATGTGATATGTCGTGCGACAATCCTTCATAAAAATAGGTTTGTCGCGCAACAAACCCCCCCGGGGTAGTTTCGGGTGCTCGGGTGGGTCCCGGACTCCAAAAACAGTAGTTCTCGTAGGTCGTTAGGGTTCTTGCGGGGGTCACGGATCGGGGTGTCTACATAAATGAATCACGGTTTTTTCCTTTTCTAAGCCACGTTTTGCTGCTATTTATACATGCGCAGATTCACTTCTTTTTTCATAAGTCATCAACTTTTCTGCATTCAAAGTTTCACTTCAAAGAATCACCTCTAGAGTTCCCTAGTTTCAAAAGGCTCACCAACACAGCGGTGCTTGTTCGAACAATCCTAAGGGTGATAAGGCACGGTACTTTATTCCTCTTTGCACCATTTTTTCGAGTAATGTTTTTCAAAGAATTTACCTATTCCAACTAGAGTTGACTGAGCGCACCTTCGAACTAGAGGGCGCTCGATTTAAGTTGGATTGAGCCTCGGTTGATGGAGCTCATACTGCTAAAGTGATTGTTGCCTACGCCCAGAAAGAGCAAGTTGTTACACTCAGGCACAGGCAGTCAAATTATAGTATACTTGGGAAGATCTAAGGTTGAACCACAGAGAAGGTAAGGAATTTATTTCTCTAGCAATCTTTCTCAAAGAGAAGAAGGGAAAATAAAATAAAATATGATAGACTCGTGGAATCAAAAAGAAAATTGAAACTAAATTAAAACTACTAATTAACTAAACTAAAACTAAATGAAAATATAATCCTAGAATGCAAAAGTAAAGGGAATCCATAAGCGCGAGTTATCTACCGAAACGACTTCATAAATGCACTAAGAAAGCTTGCAAATAAACTAAAAATAGATAAAATAGTGCACTACTTAAATAAAATAAAATATTAAATAGAATTAAATCGATGTGAAACAAGCGCCTAGTATCCATAGCTAGAGAATACAAAACTAGTCCAATTGGATCATCCAAATCTAAGTTTAAATAAGATTTTTCTCTAAGATTCAGCTCATAAACTCTCCTACCATCCAATTATATTACTACTACAAGTATATGATAGCCCATGCATGACAAAGACTATATAGACTAGCTTTGAGCAATAGAATTCGACGGTGAAGCTTTTGACTCCTACCATCCAATTATATTACTATTACTACTACAAGTACTTAAAATTCTAATAAATTAGTACCTATCACTCCCATAATATTTAAATAGGTTTGAACATGATTCAAAGCGAATTCTACTTAAAAAGAATGCCGAAAGTCAAAACTGGCACTTTCTCGGCACTTATGTGAAAAAATACTAAAACAGCGCAAAATCAGCCAATTCACTTAAGAAACTAACTCAAATAATTAGAGGATAAATATCGTGTTCAAATCAACCACGTAAGAGTTTTGGTAGAAAAATCCATGAATCGACGTTTTTACGGTTCTTAATCAAATGAAACTTTTTAGCTAACTTATGAAAACATGTTTTTAATCCATGCAAAGATAAAAAAATACTCATTCATTTAGTAGATGATCTATAATCAATAAAAAGTCAGATTAAAACATAAATTAGATTACATTCAAAGATTAATTACGCATATTTCACTACGGAACCCTGACTAAGGATTTAGCTAGTTATAATCAAAACACAGATGAAAATAATCTTAGAAATCATGTAAAATAATAAACATAAGCCTACTAATATAAAAAATTATATTTGAAAATTTTTGACTTTAGAATTTTGCAATTACAATTTAAAACGAATATTTTACGGCAAAAACGGTAAATAAACTCAAAACCAACAAAAATCTAACAAACTCAACCAAAACCCTAAAAATTATGAAAAATTATATTCTTAATGATAAAGGATGAATCACACATGAATAACATGAAAAAAGTATAAACTATTTGAATATAAAACGAGAATTAAGCATAAATCGATGAAAAACCGACAAACTGACAAAACAGATCTATAAACCCTAAAACCAGCCCAAAAAATGTGGGTTTATGTTTGATTCCAGAATATATATGATCTTAAATAACTAATCTATGAATATAAAAAGCAAACAAACAACTAAAAGCAATCGAATTAAAATAAAACATAAAACTAGGGTTTATCCGGTACACGATTGAGACTTGAATTGAAAAACTGTATTGAATGATGGATTGAATGTTGATTACAACAAAGTTTCAGTCTCAAAAGATCACTAAAAAAACTAATCTAATAATTTATTTAAGGAATTGAATAATAAAACTCTCAAGTTCATCGTTAAACGCAGCGTAAAAGCTCCTAATAAGTTATGGTGCTTTCAGCCTCTTTGTAAATCAACTTTAATTTGTATCATACCCTCAAATATGATATATCAGACCTTACAAAAGTGTCTCAAAGTTGTGATTTGAATAATCCTCGAAGAAATGGGCTGAAACATAGCTTAAAATTGAATTTGGGCCAAAATTGGGGCCCCTTTTTTTATGGCTTCTTTTTTTTTATCATAACTTTCTGCTCCGGACTCTGAATGATGCTTCATTTTCTCCTGCGTGTAGGTAATTCAAAGATCTATAACTTTTATTTTTTGGGATTTCTTCAAATTCTCAATGGTTAAAAACTCTGATCAGTTACAACTTCAGGCTTCTTACGGCAATTCTCGGTTTTCTTTGAAAACTTCAGGAATCGATTCAGTTGAGCTTATTTTCTCTAGGAATCACTCTTTGACACTTGCATTCACTTCATTTATTCTTAGATACTTGCATATTCTCTTCTTACTAATGCTTTAAGGGTAGTTTGTAGAGTTTTCCTCGCCTTAGGCCTCAGAATGGATATTGGCTTCTTCTTCAGGTCTTCTTCATGCACTTTTTTGCATTCAACTTTCTTTCTTCCATCCAACCTTAGTTTCTTAACCACTTTAATCCTACAAAATAGCTTAGTAACACAGGAATACAATGCAATGCCTTCTTTTATTACTTAAACTAAATTTACATGCAATTTTTGATTTTAAACAGTAACTAGAAAATAATTGAGCCTTGTTTAAGAGATTATAAATGAAATTTATGGGATCAATTGCCTCTCCCAAATAACGTATTGCTAGTCCCTAGTAATAGAGTGGTAGAATACAGATATTTATAAAAACAAACACAAAAAAAGAAAGAAAAAAAAAACGCAATCCTAAACTAAACAGTTGTATTAAGCGCATGCAATAAGCCTTTAAACCCTTAGGTCTCCCCTAATACGGACAAGTTGTATCTTGTGAGGGTTTTCAGTGAATATACCCATAAATTTTTTTATTGCAGTTTGACTCTTGTCCCAAAGTAGCTTATTATGCATAAATTCTCTCTTAAATGGCGCAACAAAGACTTAAACTGACTTAATGATACTTTAGAAAGAGATATACAAGAGAAATAACAATTTTAATGCATTCAAAATACGACGTAACATAAAGATAAATCATAAATGTGCATGCGTGGGCAAATGCATTGACTTTCAACATTCAAAACCAATCATAGATCCAAATTATGTTCATGCTAAGCTTTAACTCAAATTTTTCTTACCGGGCATACACTCAACAAATAAATCGCTCTGAATCAGGTTTATCTCTCCACATACGAGCTAAATAGAATATTTGTAATCAAAATTAAATGCCTCACGTATATTTAAATGAAAAAATGCTAAAGTGAAAGAACAAGAATCTTTAGGAAATATATTGAAGTTTTAAAAATGCAAGAATACTTTTGTATACCTTCTCGTCAACTAAATCTCGAAATTAAGCCACTAAGAATCAAGTAAGACTTTATTTAGTTGTAATGAGGCTGGGGGTAGTGGTTACGAAACGAATAGGTCAACTAAGGATTCAAAGAGACTCGTTTACTTATTTTTATAATGATCAGAGGCTTTTAAGCTTTTTCTTTTACTTTGATACCCACATTCTCATTTTATTACATACAACCTTCAATTTGCATTTTCAATAAACATCATCATTCTTGCATATTCATTTTTCAATGCATATATTTCATTTTTTTACTTTTTCTTCTTTTCAGATCAACATACTTCACTATGCCTCTACTTTTGAGCCTTTTGCATAAACAAGCCAAGGTATATGAAATTTATGGTACTGACTCAGGTTTAACTTTAAGTATAACAATAAAAACAAGGCTTCAAGTTTTAAAAGACTATTACAGATAAAATGTAAGGACATGTCAAGGTTAGTGGCTAAAACAAAAATAGCCTATATCATTTCTTTAGCTTTTACCTTCTAAATTCAGACAACTACAAGGCATTTATGATTTAGCATCTTATGGATTTACCTTTGTAAAACTGAATTAAAATTGTAGTTTACAAGATTTAATCGATTTAGCATCTCATGGACTTACCTTTGTAAAACTACAAGAATCGGAGTTTGTGTACATACCTCTTAGATATGAAAGAATGGCTCAACAACTCTCGACCATACAGTCTCCACTTTATTTTTGAACATAGTATTTCACTAGTCAAGATCTATCAGTTTAATATCAAGTAATGCTGAAAAGTGCACTAACAAATAGATTTAACTTAGCATGCGTCTTTTGAACAACAAAAAGATTAAGAAACTTCTCTAGTTTATCTAATACTACACCATATACTAAATTAATTTATAAATGCATTGTCACCCAATGAGAGAAAGTAAAACAGGGCTTGATGGGACGACCTAAACTTGTAATTTCAGATTTATTTATTTATTTATTTTTGAAAGAAAGAAAATAAAAATAAAGCAAAAAGATTAACCTAAGTTACTTGCATACAGGCTTTTTGAAAAAAATTGATCAACAGGTTTCCCTCCCCTAACTAAATTCAACATTGTCCCCAATATTACAAAATAACCACAAAGGCATGGATGTAAGGGATTGAAATAAATGAATAAGAGGGAAGATATACCTGAGAGCGACTTAATCTATCTAAAATCTGCATGTTAACAACAACAAATATACAAAAAACTAAAAAGAAAAAAAAGAAAAAGAAAAATACTAAACTACTTACCTACTTACATTCGGTTTCAGCTATCAGAGCGGTGGCTGAGCCAAACGAAGACTGTGATACCCTAGATCTCGAAAAATCCAACCAAATTTCTTTTACCTTCATCATGCATGTTGATAACCCACAATATAGGTCTTATGATCCTCAGCTCGACCTCATAGAACGTCGAACGGACCATTCTACTAGCCATCCTCCTTTTGTGAGGCTCGATATCCATTTCTGAATAACTGAACAATAATATCCATCCCACACGTACCTCCTATCTTGTAGATGTAAGAAATACGGAGTCTCTACATCAATGTTATCTTCAAGTGGAAAGAATGCTCTCTTCGCTTTCTTGTGTAGCATTTTTTGATCTTCATCAAATGAATAAGACCACCAGTATGAACTGCCAACACTCTCTCAATCAGACTCCTCAGAGTCATCGGACTCTTCAGACTCATCACTGCTACTTTCCAAATCAGAATCTCAGATGAATCAGATTACTCCTCCTCAGGCTGATCAGATTTTCCATCATATTCCTCTATCATGGACGGATTAGACTCTTTTGGATCATACTCGAATGGCTCCTCCTCAGGATCAGACTCACTTATGTGATCGCGGGTTCCTTCATACAAACCAGTATTTTATAGACTAAAAAACTCCACGTCCCATCATTCTCCATCCTGTCTTTGGTATCATGCTGCACATAATCTTACTGTTTGCCTCTTCTTTAAATAACGTTTTCTTACAAGATGGCGGTGCACGCTTCGGGGAGGTACTTACCTCAGCCACCTCGGTAAACTGAGCAGGCCAAGAACTTTTCACCTTAACGTGCAAAGGGGATCCTGCAGTCAGCCCCATCCCCATTAAGCCTCGAGAACGCTTGTTTGAAGAAAAAATATTGTTAGGAGAAAAATTATCTAGCATAGTGCTAAAGACAGGCAGTGTACAATAATATATGTGGCTCGGGAGTTTGTGTTATCTAGACAGGCAACAATATATATATAAGCAAATAAGCATGCTAGTAAAACAAAATTATACAACAACAAAAAAATACTAAAGTAATAAACATTTTCATTGAAACTTAAAAACAAATATATAATAGTGCTAGTACAAGTTTCAATTGAAAACAAAACAAGTAGAAATGCAAAAACAAATTAGGCTTAGGGGATCTAGATAATAATTCCTAAACAACTATCCCTAGCCTATTTACTCCTCGTCCTTTCCATCATCTCATCCATGTAGGCGAGTATAATGCATTAACTGAGACGGCTCGTATGCAGCGAAATTGAATGCACACGGTGAAAATTAAATGAAGTGAGGGGCTTCACTTACTTTTAATGTGTCTAGGGCGTGTAATGTACGAGAGAATGAGGTTACCAAATTACAAAGATTAGCAGAACGCTCGAGTAAAATAAAAGTTAAAAGACTGTTAAAATAAAATAATAGAGATTTACCTAATATACAAAATATACAATGGTGATAGCTCATTCTCAACTACTCCTTGGCATTGTAATTGGGTTCCCCCAACTCAATATTCTCCTCATTGTCATCAAGTATATCCAAAAATGACTTTAATAGATGTCCATTGACTTTAAACATACTACCATCTTTTGGATTTTTTAATTCCACTGCTCTATAAGAAAATACTGTATAAATTTTGAACGGACCAGTCCATCTTGATCAAAGTTTTCTAGGAAATAAATGGAGCCTTGAATCATAAAGTAAAACTTTATGTCCAGGCATGAAATTATTTCTCAGGACTTTCTGATCGTGAAAACGCTTCGTCTTTTCCTTAAAAATTCTAGAATTATCATACGCATCATGGCATAATTCTTCGAGCTTATTCAATTGCAAGCTTATCTCTTTATTACTCTCTTGAAGATCAAAGTTATAGTTCTGATGGCCCAGAATGCCTTATATTCAATTTCCAAAGGGAGATGATATGCCTTACCATAAACCAACCAGTAAGGGGACATATTCAAACTCGTCTTATAGGCAGTTTGATATGCCCACAAAACATTTGCAAAACAAATAGACCAATCTCTCTAATTAACATTGACTATTTTCTGAAAGATTCTCTTGATCTCTCTGTTGGCTAATTCAGCTTGCCCGTTTGTCTGTAGGTGATACGCCAAATATACTTGATGATTTACTCCATAACGTCGCATCAATCTCTCGAATGGTTTGTTACAAAAGTGAATGCCTTGATCACTTATTATCACTTTTGGCGTGCCTAACTTAAAAAGGATATTCTATTTAAGAAATGTAAGGACCATGAAGTAATCATTGTTTATAGTGAGAATGGCTTCAACCTATTTATACACATATTCGATAGCTACAAGAATGTATTGGTGCCCAAACGAAGGCGAAAATGGCCCCATGAAATCTATACCCCAACAATAAAAAATTTCTACTGACATGATATTAGTTAGAGGTATCATGTTCCTTTGTGAATTGGCACCTAACATTTGACAACAAGCGCACATTCTGCAGTGGTTTTTCACATCCTTGAAAATAGTAAGCTAGTAGAAACCACACTGCAGAATTTTGTCAGTCGTCTTATGGAACAAAAAATGATGGATTTAGCTTCCTCTGCTGGGACACATTTTCGGAATATCTGATCAGGATAGTACTTGTACAAGTACGGATCATAGAAATAATAATTCTTCACCAAAGTAAAGAATCGATTTTGCTTATGACGTGGCCAATCAGGAACCTTTCCTGTGGCTAGATAATTCACAATATTCGCATTCCATGGCAAACTACAAACAACCATCAGTTGTTCATCTGAAAAACTTTCTTGAATAAGTAAATTGTCTGTGTCTCAAACTTCGCTAATGAGCCTAGATAAGTGTTCAGCTACCACATTCTCTACTTCTTCCTTATCTTTGATAATCATGTCAAATTCTTGGAGTAGTAATATTTACCTAATTAATATTGTTTTTACATCTTTCTTCGTAAGAAATACTTAATTGCTGAGTGATCAATAAAGCAAACAATTGGTGATCTAATAAGGTAAGATTAAAACCTATTTAAAGCGAAATACACTTGCTAGCAACTCTTTTTCAGTCGTGGGCAATTGAGCATCATTTAAAGTTCGACTAATGTAGTAAATGACATGGGGCTTCTTGTCCTTCATTTGACCTAAGACATCTGCAATGGCATGATCATTAGCGCCGCATATAAGCTTAATTAGTAATTTCCAATTAGGTGGTTGAACAATGGGTGCAGTTATAAGCATTTTCTTGAACTTGTCGAACACTTCTTGACATGCTGAAGTCCATTCAAATGGTGCATCTTTAGCAAGTAAGTTACATAGATGTCGATGTATAGAACTAAAGTCTTTAATAAACCTCCTATAGAAACTAGCATTGCCAAGAAATGATCGAACCTCTTTAACAGTTTTGGAAAATGAAAAATTAACAATGAGGTTAATTTTAGCCTTATCTACTTGGATTCGTTAAGCTGAGACAATATGACCTAAAACAATTCCTTGGGTTACCATGAAATGGAAATTTTTACAATTCAGAACAAGATTATTATTTTTACAACGAACCAATACTTTCTCTAGGTTCTGCAGACAATCCTTAAAAGAATCACCAAAAAGAGAGAAATCGTTCATGAAAACTTCAAGAAACTTTTCCACCATATCACTAAAGATACTCATCATGCACATTTTAAAGGTTGCTGATGCATTGTACAAACCAAAGGGCATTCTTCTGTAAGCATAGGTATTGAAAGGACAAGTGAAAGTGGTTTTCTCCTGATTTTCAGGAGTGATCTCTATTTCTGGGTTACAGAGTTGAGCTTCTGATAATCAATACACATGCACCATCATGTGGTAGCACGTGTGAGAACAAGCTCACCTTTAGCATTAGGAACAATAATTATGACATATTTCTTAGGCACAATTTGAGTAGGACTTACCCATTTGCTATCAAAGATAGGGTAAATGATTCCAACATCTAAGAGTTTAAGAATTACCTTGCAGACTACTTCTTTCATGTTGGGATTTAACCTCATATGCATCTATTGAGAGGGCTTAGCATCTTCTTCTTGGTATATCTTATGAGTGCAAATAGTTGGGCTTATACTTTTCAGATTAGCTATAGTCCATCATAACGCATCTTTGTGTAACTTAAGAACTTTCAAAATCTCATACTCTTGAGTGAAATTTAACTTGCTTGAGATTATGACATGATAAGTCTCAGATTCTCTTAAAAATGCGTACTTTAGCTCATGGGGTAAGGGTTTAAGTTCAAATTTGGGAGCTTCGAAAGCAGAAGGGATGACTAAAGAATTACTTGGGCCTCAGAATGGATATTGGCTTCTTCTTCGGTTCTTCTTGTTATACTTTTTCGCATTCAACTTTTTTTTTTTGCATCCAACATTAGTTGCTTAACCACTTAAAGTCTGCAAAATGGCTTAGTAACACATGAATACAATGCAATGCCTTCTTTTCATGCTTAAATTGAATTTACATGCAATTTTCGGTTTTAGACAGTAACTAGAAGCTAATTGAGCATTGTTTAAGATATTAGAAATACAATTTCTGGGAATAATAATTTCCTAGTTAAGGGCGGCTCTGGACTCGGCGCGTCACCTTCAGCAGTGCCAGGATGAGGCCTACAATTCCATAAAGAGATGGTACAACGCCGCAATCGCAAAGAGAAACTAGTTGTGAGCCGAGTTAAGGTGTAGGGATTTTTTCTTTTTCCTTTTTCTTTTCTCTCATTCTCTTTTCTCTTCTGTTGTTGGCCTTGTAGCCCCCCTCTTGTACACAATGTTCTTTAATCAATGAATAAATACTTGCATATATTCATACTCAAGTTTTTGTTTCTGATATTCTTAGGAGACAAATGAATTGCTAATCGCATGATTTTTTTATAAAAGCACTAAGACGTTCCTCTTGGTCCTTCCAAATCCAAGGAACTCTACGCTTCGATTATTGTTAAGTGTTCATCAATATAAATTTTCACTGTAACAATTTAAGTTTTATAACTGTTAAATCAACTTCATCCTAGTCGGCATGTTTTAGTCTTTGATATGCCCCGTAGGCTCGGACATTCGCAATGACCTCACCAGGCCTGCAAAATTTACGAAGTGCTTCTATGACACTAACACTTACACCAACCTACCAGGCCTGCAAGGTCGATTACCCAATGGTAACTTTCGTTAAGAAAATACGGTATCGATGTACTTTTCATGGAAGCACCGACTTGTTTGACTCAGCTCATACATCCTTGTTTCTTAGGCATATTCGTCTTGGCTTAATAAGCCACAGATTCCCTGAGCATATTCATTTCAATCCATTTCAGCCTTGCCAATACGATAGTTCTTAAACAGGTAGGGGAGGTCTTTGGTTTGCATAGCAATGAATCAAGAAAACCTTTTATTTCATTTAATAGCAAGTCGGCAAAGACATTGGCCATTTTATGTGGCCTTTTTTTAACAAAATGCTAATGTTAATAGGTTATCATATTAGAAATATTCCATTGATTCATAATCTTTCTCCTGTCTTAATTTTCCAGGTAGTAAGTATTTTTCATAGTCATTCTAATTACCACCTATGAACTTGCCTAATTGGTTACTAATTTTTCGTGGGCTATATCAACCATCAAACTCATGTTTTTTCGGAGGACAAGCTCGCAAATTTGAAATTCTTTGAGGTTCATCTTATTACCCTTTTACTTAGTTAGGCTCTGTTGATAGTTAGCGAAACGGATTAAGGCTACTTCTCTTTTTTCATCAGCAAAGTCTAAAGCTTCTTCTATCATGGCATCATCTTTCCCTTATTCTACCATCATAGTTCTCAGAGTAGGTAAGCCAACTTCCTGTGGGATCACAACCTCTGTGCCATAAGTCAATGAAAACGAAGTTTCGCTAGTTGGTCGGCGCGGCGTTGTTCTGAATGCCTAGAGTACTGAAGCCAATTCCTTCACCCAATTTCCTTTTTCACATCTAATGTCTATTTTAAGCCTCATAGTATGACCTTGTTTGACAATTCCACCTGGACGTTTGTCTGAGAATGAGCAACCCTAGAAAAACCTTTGAAAATACCCAACTTCTCACAAAATTTGTATATATTTTGGCTCTTAAACTGGGTTTTGTTGTCTGAAATGATCACTTTAAGAATGCCGAAACAAGTAATGATGTTTTTCCACAAAAATGTCCTAACATTCGAATTCGCAATATTGATCAAAGGCTTAGCCTCTACCTATTTTGTGAAGTAATCTGTCGCCACGAGCAAAAATTTTCTGGAACCGACTGCTCTAAAAAACATACCAAGTATGTCTAAACCCCACTGAGCGAATGGCCAAGGGCTTGTGATAGGAGAAAGTTTGGTTCCAAGAAGGTGGATAATGGGTGAATGCTCTTGGCACTTGTCGCACTTCTTCGCATAGGTTAAGGCATATTTTCGCATATAGGGCTACCAATAACTTTGGCTCCTTATTCTATGGGCCAAGGATCTTCCCCTTGTGTGACTTCTATAGCTGACTTCATATTACTGATGAAGTATATTTTTCACTTGTTTTGGATGCACGCATTTTAATAAGGGCTAGAGCATGATCTTCTATAGAGTTTGTTGTCAAGAGATAGCCAATATCGGCTAGCTTAGGCTCTTATTCGGTATGCCTCTGCGCTATCACTGGGTAGAGTTTCATTCTTAAGGTACTAAATAATTGGGTCCATCCATGAGACTCATAAATTGGCCTCAATTGCGAAAATAACATTATGTGTTGGCTCGGCCTTTGTACTCGGCCTCGGCAATAATTCCACTTTAATCACCCTTTTCATGTTTGAATCGATTACAGACACAAGTGTGGCCAATGCGTCAGCATGACTGTTGTTCGTCCTTGAGAATCTTTTGATGCATTTCGAATTAAAGTCCCTAAATAATTTTTGTGCTAATTTCATGTACGCTTCCATCCTTTGGTTTATGACAGCGTATTCCCCTATTAGGTGGTTTGCTACCAGCTATGAGTCGTAGTGGATATTCATGTTTTGTATGCCAAGTATCTTAGCCTTTATCGGTCCTATAATCAGAGCCTCGTATTCGACCTCATTGTTGGATGTTGAGAAATTAAGCCAAATCGCCTACTCTATGACCGTATTGTCGGGCGACTTAAGTACAATTCTAACCTCAGAGCCATATCTGGTTGACGATCTGTCTGTGAACAAGGTTAATGGAATTTTTTTTTAAGTGATGGCCTCATCGGCCGTTTGGTTTCGAGTTTCAATTTCTGGAGGATCAACATCCATTGTCTGTGATACCTTTTGCCCCCAGTTGAAGCAGGTGATAATAAGTTGGTGTAACTGTGGTATCAGGTGACCCCTCAGTTAGGCAGTCTGTGAACTCTGCTATGAAATTAGCTAAAACCTGACCCTTTATTACAGTGCGTGGTTCATACTTTATGTGAAATCTACCCAGTTTCATAGACCATTTTTCATTCGTCTCGACAAATCGGCCTGCCATAAAGATGCTTTCATTGGTGTGGACGTCAATACTTTGATTGGGTGAGCATCAAAGTAATGATGGATGCGTTTTAAAGCAGTGATAAGTGCCAGCACCAATTTTTTAATTGGGAGATAATTCATTTCGTCCGCTAGCAAGCTTTTGCTCACATAGTAAACTAGTTTTTGAATCCCCATATGTTCTCTAATCAATGCGGCACTAACTGCCTTTGAGGATGATGAAAGGTAGACAAATAATTGTTCATTGGGGTTTGGGATGGATATGAGGGGCTTGTTGCTAAGATAGGCCTTCAGATCTGCCAAAGCCTTCACATTCTTCATCCAATATAAAATGTTTTGCCTTCTTAAGGATTTTGAAAAATGACTGACACTTGTCTGAGTATTTTGAAATGAAATGATTTGGTTAAGCTATCATACAAGCCAGGATCTACATTTATTTGAGATTCTTCAGTAGCTTGATATTCTATATGGCTTGTATCTTTTTTGGGTTTGCATCAATTCCTCTGCTATTGACCATGAAACCCAAGAACTTTCTAGAGCTAACTCCATATGTGCATTTCGCCGCATTTAATTTTATCTTATAACGCCTCAGTATCTGGAATATTTTCTCTAAATCAGAGATGTGGCCAGCCGCTCTTTTACTCTTCACCAACATGTTGTCCACGTACACTTCCATGGATTTCCCAATCTCTGCTCTGAACATTTTGGTGACCAGCCTTTGGTAGGTGACTCCTACATTCTTAAGACCGAAAGGCATGACCTTGTAGTAATACAGGCTTATTGTGGATATAAACATTGTTGCTTCCTGATCTAAAACGAATAAAGAGATCTAATGATAACCAGAATATGCATCTAAGAAGCTCATTCTTTTATGTCCAGATGCTGAATCCACCAGTTGATCAATTTTCGAGAGTGAAAAATTGTCTTTGGGGCACACCTTGTTGAGATCTGTAAAGTCGACGTAAATGTGCCATTTCCCGTTTTTCTTCTTAATCACAATTGGGTTAAAAATCCATTCCGAGAACTCGACCTCTCTGATTTCCCCTACCCCCAATAATTTCTACACCTCTTCTTCTGTGGCTTTAGCTTTTTCAGGACCTACTCTCTTGGGTTTTTGCTTTTCTAGCTTGTAGTTTTTATCGATGTGTAGCTTGTGCCATATCACCTTGGCATCAATTCTAGGCATTTCTAAGGGTTTCTAAGTACACATGTCGATATTCGCTTTAAAAAATCTTGCCATTTGATCATTTTCTTTGCCCGTTAACAAACTACCAATGAGGAAAAACCTTTCCCCCATACTGGAACTTTTAATTGCGGGGACTTGAACCATCTCTTCAAACACCTTATCTTTTGCAGCCTTTATGTCCCACATTCAAAGGTCTGCCTTAACTGTAATTGTTAGTAGTTTTTGGAAGCATGTTCCCTCTCGTTAGAGGCTTCAGGCTGATCAGTTTCCTTCTTGTCTATCTACTTCCTATCGGCCTTTTTGGCCTCCATAGTTCTTAGTACTTCAACTATCTTTCCCCCAACCTGAACATTCTCAACCAGTTTGGCTGGGCATTTAGGGTTTGCGGCACCTTGCACTGCCAGCCCAAAACATAATATGGTATCATTTTGTTTCCCATGTAATCTCGTCACTCGTTGTAAACTTGAGTTTCTGATGAAGATGAGAAGCGGTAGCCTTCATTTGGGTTAGGTACCCTCTGCCGCGAATCGCATTGTAAGGGGAATCTATGTCAATGACGATGAATTCCACCGTTTTATGTTTTGGCCCCAAACGGTCCAGAACCTATGCTATAGCGATTGACCATACCGTTTCTCCCGTAAAAATAAAAATAGGTGAATTAATGCTTTTGACCTGAGAAGGAGGTAGGTTCAGCTTCTTGAACATGCTGTGATACATTATTTCATATGAACTCTCCGGATCAATCAACACTTTCTTAACGTCAAAAGTATTGATGTTTACGGTCAACACCAATGCGTCGTTATGTGGGGTATCCACCCCTCTCATGTCTTCCTCAGTGAACTTGATCTCGTATGACTGCCTATTTTTTTCTTCCTTATATTATTTACTAAACTAGTTTCATCACAACTAATTATTAAACAATGTTTACTGCCAACCAATATACATGTGACATATTATTGTATCTTCAGTACCAGCAAAGCTCATATGATTTTCTATTTCACAGCTAGGCATGGGCAGCGCGGTGGAAACCCTGTGCGGACAAGCCTATGGAGCCCAAAAATACGAAATGCTCGGCATTTATCTCCAAAGAGCAAGCATCCTCCTCTCCCTAACTGGCCTACTAATAACCCTAATCTACGCTTTCTCAAAACCTCTCTTAATCCTTATAGGCCAATCCCATCATCTCTCATCTTTAGCTGCACAATTCCTCTACGGCCTAATCCCCCAAATCTTCGCTTACGCGTTTAACTTTCCCATCCAAAAATTTCTCCAATCCCAATCCATCGTGCGCCCTACAGCCTACATATCAGCGGCTGCACTTGGCGTGCACATGATTCTTAGTTATTTGGTGGTATACAGGGCAGAACTGGGGTTATTGGGGGCAGCATTGGTGCTGAGTTTTTCTTGGTGGGTGGTGGTGGGGGGACAGTTTGTATATATAGTGAAGAGTGAGAAGTGTAAGGAGACCTGGACCGGGTTTAGAACCGAGGCGCTTAGCAGGATATGGGGTTTTTTTAAGCTGTCGAGTTCATCGGCGGTGATGTTATGCTTGGAGGTGTGGTACTTTCAAATTTTGGTGCTGTTAGCTGGGTTGCTAGATCATCCTGAGTTAGCTTTGGATTCTCTTACTATTTGGTAACGTCCTAAATTAATTTCTCAGCCCCTTTTAGTATTTGATGTTATTTGAATGCTTTTCCTTATATATAATTTAAAGTTTGTGATCAGTTCAAGTCCCAATAAATTATTATTTTTATTGAAGAAAACAAAGGTAAGGAAAAAATAAGTAACACCAAATTTGATGTCATAATTGAATGTGGGCGAGGCTTTTCCTTATAAAAATTGAGAAGTATATCCACCAATTAATAATCCTTTAAATATATTTACTTTTAAAATTAATTTCCTAATTAGAATATACTTCCTTGATAATCTATTTTATTAATTTGTAAAAAGGTTTATTGATACAAGTACTATAAATTCATTATTCAATAAAAATATACAATACTACAAAACTAGGCAGAATTAATTTATATTAGTACATCATAACACTAGAATAATTTTTTTTAACAAATGAGTTTACTATTTTCTTTTTTTTTTTCTATACAATGAGGGCTTTAAAAAATAAAAATAAAGTAGTATTTGAACTTAAGAAACTAATTAAGAATTTATGGAGGCAACAAACATCATTTCTTTTTATCTTAATCCTTTCAAGTCAAAGGAAGAATATTCAATAGGCTGCGTTTGACACACGGGATAAAAGAGTGGAATAGGATAACTTTATCCTATCCCATGTTTGGTGTTGTTGGGATTGGATATTGGGTGAATTATTTATCCCATTAAAGCTTCTTATCCCACCGGGGAAGGATTAACGAATTCCACCGAAGAGGTGGGATTGTTTTTTCCTGTCCGGATAGGATAAACTAATCTAATTCGACTATCTAATCCAGCCCGTTAAATACACCCCTATTGTATATGTTTTGTTTTTTTGTTTGCCATCATGAATATGTAATTAAAGTTATAATTTTAATTCGCTTCTAAGTAGGAGCTAAATTTTGTAGATGTATTACAAATGTTTCAAACTACATTTACTGTTTAATTACTATTCCAAATCTAATGTGAATTATTGTATAATCTCAATTATAAAACAAATGTGAATTACAAACTATAGTCTAATCTTATAGTATAATTTCAATTTCGAAAAGTAGATATAATTGACAGTAAACTATATATATTATAAATATTATTTTATTATTACAATTTATGTTTACTTTTTGATATATTATTGATAATGGATAGAAGTAAAAATTTGGTGGATAATTTACAATTAAATTAAAAAGAATCATTATTTTATAAAAATTATGCGAATATTGATTTTTATAAATTTATCCAACAACGTGGTTAAATTTAGTGGGCAATATAGATTAACTTAGTACAACCTAAAAAGAGGGATAGACTTACAAATTTCGCAGATAGAAATAAAATAACCATTGTTAATTACTAACCAAATTGATTAGGTTGTTTAATTTATTTTTCATTGTTGAAATTCAAATTTTGAATTATTTGATTTTATATATTTTAGTAATTGATTAAGTTGTTAGAAATTATTTGATAGTTTAAATTTGAATTTCGAATTTGATTCTATAGATATTAGTTTCTTGCAAGATATTAGGAGTTTAGATTAATTTAATAATCAATTAGATGACAGGGACATTATAGGAATAGAAATAATATAAATCAGTTTTGTGATTATATTAATTTAATTTTAATTCTTTATCCGCAAAAGTTTGTACTTTAAATAAAACTTTGGACCTTAAATAGATAGAGAAAGAAATATTCGTCCTTAAAACTAATTGCTCCTATTTTTATTTATTTAATTAAAGTGTATGTACTTATTAATCTATTTGAATATTTTATATTAAATTATTAATAAAATAATATATATAATATTAAATCAATAATATTTTTGGTCAGTCTATCCAAACTCATGAATTAACTTAATAGATAATGCGGATTAACTTAACAACACGAATTAACCGTAAGATATTGTGAATAGAAATAAAATCACCAATAAATAAATTGTTAATTTCTCCCTAGTATCAGATTTTGTCAGTGTTTGTGTGTTGCTTATATAAAAGATAATCTAAAATGTTGAAAAAAGGTAATCATTCGGTCCAAAATTATGGTCCAGTTCTGATTTATTATAGCGTCAAAAAGTATGTTACATTATTAGTTTGGTGCACACCTATAATTGTGACTACGTAATACTGATAATGATTAGTTTACTTTTATATTAGTCAAATTGGTAAATAGAATTATCAATTAAAGATCTTTTTCGAAGTAACATTTCAAAATAAATCGTCTTTCAAAAAATTATTATTTTTTTAATTTTTTCTCAAAAACTTTTATCATGAAAAGAAGAGTGCCCAATATCTAAGAAAAGAAATTAAAAAAGTGTGCTTAATTTTGTGATGGTCATTTCAAGCCCCGGTATATATTGTTAAGTATAATATTTATAGCGATTCCTTTTCCTAATAGCTTAAATTTTGAGAGAGATGATTCCTAACACGGTATCAGAACTCTTGAATCTTTCTATTCTGCATAATTCTATTCTTGTATGCTCTCCACGTGTAATTGGAGGTTACACATGAGAGAGGGTGTTAAGTATAATATCCATTACAGTTTCTTCTCTTAACAATTTAAAATTTTGAGAAAGATGGTTGTTAACAAATATAATCAACTAACATGTAAGTTTGTGATGGGTTGTAATTGCAGCAATTCAATCAATGGGTGGTTTTTCATGATTGCAGTTGGATTCAATGCTGCAGCAAGGTCAGCTACTATTTAACTGTCACGAGTTGCAACTGTATCCTTTATCCAACGTTATATCAGATCAAAATATAATACTTTTTTATTAATTTAATTGTGACACGAATTTTTTGTTGCTTGAAATAGTGTGAGAGTGGGGAACGAGCTCGGAGCTGGGCACCCAAAGTCAGCTTCGTTTTCTGTAGTAGTTGTAAACACAATATCTCTCATTATCTCTGTTATAGCGGCGATAATCGTGCTTTTATTGCGCCATGTTATCAGTTACGCCTTCACAAAAGGTGACACTGTCGCTAAAGCCGTCTCTGACCTTTGTCCATTTCTCGCCGTTACCCTTATTCTCAATGGAGTCCAACCTATCTTATCTGGTAAGCATCCATTAAAACATGAGAAAATAAATTTGAATATAATAATTATAATATGACCATATATATTAATCGTCAACAAATTTTGAATTTTTCTATTCCCATACAAGTACATTTAGTGGCTAAAACTCACCCTTAACTAAAGGGAGGTCTTGAGTTTGAATCTTGTATCGATTCACTAAAAAAAATAAAAAATACGAGTATATTTATACTCATACAACTACTTTTATGCACATTGTATATGCAATCATGATACACAATATTTTGTAACTGACTCATGGTCGATAAAATCTGATGTCCGACTTGTTTTAGTGACGGAGTGTGAATTTCATATGAAAAAATCAGTTGCAACGTACAGAATTTGGTTTTTCGTTGCTAATAGAAGTTCACTTATTATTATTTTTATTTTTTTGGTAAGACCTATATTTTCCTGTGTTGTTACTGAAATTTAATGTGGTATTTCAAAACTATGAAGGTGTGGCTGTTGGATGTGGATGGCAAAAATTTGTTGCGTACGTTAATATTTGCTGCTATTACATGGTGGGTATCCCACTTGGTGTTTTGCTCGGTTTTCACTACAAATTGGGTGTCAGGGTACGTACGGATTTCAAGTTTTGTTTATTTCCTTGGCACAAATTTTAATTTTGCTCTAAATTTTCTTTTGCAATTGCTATTATCGAAGGAAAAATGTCATGATTAGGATTTACATGGCAGTCATTTATAACATAATCAATGCTTCTAAAAATGTATTTAATATAATAGGTTCGGATCAATCTTGCAGACCCAAATATCCTTAAGTACCTTTAAATTGAAAAAGAATTACAATCCTAAAATTTGAAAAAAAAAAAAAATATTAGTTAAACAAAACATTTTAAACCCTAAAATTTCAAATTAAGGGACAAACCCCCATTTGAAGTTGTATTGACGAATTTATGACGAGTCTCACTATTTTCCATAGGCCATAGCTTGATTATACATTTTCAAATATATATATTTAAATTAATTTGTAAAATGAGTTATTGGATGCTAGAAATTGGTACACACATGAATCTAATTAAGTGAGGAATGGCAGGGAATATGGTCAGGATTAATTGGAGGCACAATGATGCAAACTATCATATTGATATGGATCACTTGTCGTACTGACTGGAATAAAGAGGTAATAAAATCTAATCTCTATAAAACAATTTTTTCTTTCTTTTGGTTTTGAATTTTTTCGCATTCATATTATAATTCCATCGCACTTTAAAATATGCTCATTGAGATATATCAAACAATATTCAGAGAATTTTTTGGAGTTTGTCAATTGATATAACAAATTCACATTTCAGTCTGGCAATTACTTATTGGTTGAAAGTTTTTTTTTTGATAAAAATGAAAGTCATATGGATCATACTTTCTAACTAAAACATGATGTCACACTGTATATGTCAGTTTTTATATTAAATATTTTTACCGGTAGTTAGAAAATCAAATGAGTTGTCCAAAACAAATTTCTCCTTTTGTTTTGAAAAAAGTCTTTTTAACAATAGTTGGCATTCAAAATGGACCGGTCACCAATATCCTAGAACAAACTTTGTTCTAACGACAATATTTGGGCCTTTTGAAAGTACGAGCGAATATTGGGTTTTCCCAAAAGTAAAATTAAATTTGATTTTGGGCGGGCCTTCACTTTAACTAATCAACCCACGCTGAAAAGCATAGAGCACCCAATCATGAAAGCCACTACATTTAGTCATTTAATATAAAAATAATCAATGTTTCAAATCGATAATTATTCTATTTTTTTATTTTTTTTAAATATAATATTTTAATGTAATTAATTAATGGTCAAAAGTACGTACAACTTATTTTTTGTTATTAATTTTGCTACAATAATTATGTATAAAAGGGACAAAATTTAATTAAGACTATCAAATTGTTTTGTCTCATCATTTTTCATAGACAATATTAGACAAAGATGATATATTGCTTAATTTCACATTAGCATCTTATGACAATATTAGAGCTATCTTCATTGAATTTATTTTAATATTGAATATTATACTCAGAAAGTATCTTTGAAGTTCATATTATCTGATTTAGTATAATTTACAATAAATTGGTGAAAATAAGTTAATGTCCAAAAATTATATTTCAGGTGGAAAAAGCTACGGAAAGGTTGGATAAATGGGAGGACAAGAAGCAACCACCTTTGGAAAACTAAAAGAAATATCTTATCGCACGCGCATATATATATATATATATATATGTGAAATGAAAAATGTTAATGTTAAAGCACTTTTAATTTCTTTTAGAATAAGTATATTGAATGGTTGTACGTCAAAGGAAGTTAAAAGTTTTGAATTATTATTTTCTTTAAAGTAATAGCTTGCTTAATGTGACTGGACATAATAAGCATTGGTCAACACCCATATGTAAACTCTTTTATTTTCACTATAATTGAGTGAATTATTAATCTTATTTTTCATGGTTAATATATAGAATATGTACAACTTCATTCTCAAGGTTTATTACACTTCAAAGGAAAAATTGTGTTGGTTACAGTTTTAAGGTTTCATTTCCACCTTAATTACCTACGCTAAACCAAAAAAGAAAAAGGAAAAGTACTAACTGGCAAGTTAATATGGATTTTTTTCCCAAAATAATATTTTCAAAAATCTTATATCCTAAAATAATACCCTCTCTATCTTTGTTCCTAATATAATGTGTTTTTAAAAGTGGTATTATTAATGCCAATTTTAAAATTGAAAATGGCATCACCAATACCAATTTCAACAGTGAAAACGGCATCAGTGATTCCAATTTTAGCATAAAAAAGGTACCATCGATGCCAATTTTAAAATTGATGGATTTTTATTTTTTGAAAAGGCATCAGTGATGCCAATTTTAGTGATAAAAATGGATAAATTCATTCCAATTTCATATTTAAAAATGGCATTATTGATGCCAATTTTAAAATTGATTTTTTTTAAACGAGATGCACACTGATGTAGATGAGAAGACGGCATCAACAATGCCAACTTCACCATCATATATCACACATCTCTTATCAAATATTGAAAAAACCTAGATTTATATCTCTCTTCCACTCTCTACCACTCTTCTCACCGCCAACGAGCACGGCTCTTTTCCACCGTCACACACTACCCCTCACGACACCACCCACTCTGCCACACCGCCTATCCGACCACCGTACCCTCTGCCACACAGCTGTTCAAGACACCACCCCTCTGCAAAACTTTGTATCGACAGCATTAGAACCCATGGGAGCTTGACCACGTAGACCCCTCACAGCAGTGCCACACTGTCGAGCTCAACCACCTGCACCACTCACCACAGCGCCACAGTTTGGTAAGCCCTAATTTTTGAGTTTTTGTTAGTTTAGTTGAGCTTGCTTTTGGGTTTTTCTTAGTTTGGTGTTTGAAATTGATAAGAACTGAGCTTGCTTTTGGGTTTTTCTTATTTTGGTGTTTGAAATTGAAGTATTGAAGAGTACGTTCAACATAAACAAGCGAGTAATTAGGAGGAATAAAGAAAATACATGCGAATTTTGGCAGCAACATAAACAAGATCGAGCACCTAGTTGTCCTAAGCAAAATACATGCACCAACAAAAAAGATGGTAACACTTTTGGCAACTTGTGGCCGAGTGAGCACTGGTGATCAAAAAAGTTGTTGGAAAACTTAAGGTTATGCAATTGAAACATGTTAAAAAAATATTAATGTTGAAAAATATTTATTCCTTAGTTCAAAGATTGAATAATAGTAAGAAATCAATCAATTATAACAATTTTTTACACTGGCCGGAGACTATTATACGTATAATTGAGCTTGAAAAAATTTAGTACGTATATGTAAATTAGAAATCATAAATAAAGAGAGAGTGAGAGAGGTGTAGTGTACACTAGCTAGGGGTAACCCCGTGCCTACGGCATTACAGATGTAAAGAGCTGGATTTGAATAAATTGTAGTGGATTTCATGAAAGCCTTTGACATGACAGCAACATAATGGATAGAGCTTTGCATACCAAATATAAATAAAAAAGTGTGAGCAACTAAATATTCAACCATGGAAAAAAAAAGTTCCATCTAATATTAAGATGAAGTGCTTAAAGTAGCACGAATGTTACTATTAAGAAATCTAAAAAGCTTGAAATATGTATTAGGCATGTATTGGGGAAAAAAATACTCCTCCAACTCAAATTAATAGTCGCATATTCTCTTTGATAAATGATAAATGAATCGAATTTCACAACGTAAATTATAATATTTAGAACCATTTATTATGTTAAAAGTAATGTTAAAAATACCTTTAATAAGTCAAAGTGAGAGTATTTAATTGAGAAATATGGAGTAACATAACTAATTCAATCTTATTAAAACCCAAAACAAATCCACCACTATATTTCTCTTCTAAGATGCTCTCAAAATCATTCAAAATTAATCATTGAAGTACTTCAAATTACCGAGGTCGACATTGAGTGCTAGTGTGCTACATTGAGCTATGAAACTTCTACTTGATTATTCATCTAAAACCTGCAAATGAAAATATAATGTAGAAACATAGTCACATAGATTTTTTTGGAATCTCGGCCTTCAACAGAATTTAGCTATGATAATCATCATATGACATATGTAAAAGCACATTACAAAATGCGTAAGATTAAAAGTTATAAAATTTGTACAATTAATACAACTATAAATATTATTAATCATGACTAAAGAGGAACTTATATATCCAAACAATGTAAGATAATAAGGTGACCATCGGGTTAACTACCTCTTACACCGTGAGCATATAAATGATAAATGTTATTATAACGTAATAGTGTTAAAAAAATAAAAGACATAAGAAAATCGGTAAAATGATCACCAACTCCCAAAACATGGGATTAAGTCATAAAATAACATCATTTATTGTGACAAGGCAATTACTAGAAATCATCAATAACACTGGGGATGTTTACGTGGTGAACTTACAGAAGCGTACGTGTATCTTATGTGAGGGCAAGTCTTTTCCTTACTACACCTTTTGGCTAGTACTAATAAACCACGTCTGAAGAAAATAAGCCATTTGACTACAAATAATCTTGCATGGATGTTTCAATTAGGGCTTGGATGGATGTTTCATTATCTATGTATCAATGTTTTATTTATGTTTCAACTACGTGTGTTTTATTATGTTTTCAATAAATAATATTTAAGTTTATGTTTTCGTTTTATTCTTAATATGTAATTGCATTGAATTAAGTAATTTTCAGTAAATGCTGGGACATGATGTTTTGACTCAATCGTTTTTACAAGTCTCGATGATTTTTTACAATAAATTAAACTGACAATTACTATTTTCAATTACTTGTCAAGCTTTAAAAATGTGACTTTCTTCATTGTATGGCCACCTCAAAAAACTGTACACCCATGTGTGATTTTACAACACATACATAAATTCGTAATTTACCTGTTGGACAACTTTTACAGAATTATCTGCAGTTCATCTTTAACAGTATTTTTGACTAAAAACTTCAATCATAAATCAACAAACACATAAATGCATGATTTTACAACACATGTGAAAATATAAGTGACAGGTCAAATCACTCATAATAGCTGCAACCCTAAGTCTTACCCTATTTATGCAGTTGTAACAGTGACTGGAAATATCAGTGACAAGTCATATCACAATTGCTTTGTAGTGTGTTGTCATATTGTCGAGCTGTAGCAATGCACGTATATGTAGACATTATATAAGCATAATCTCTAACTTGTTTTTTTAACTTACATATTTTTGCTATCAAGCATAACAACAATGATATCTTCGAGCTTAAATAACAATCCTGATGGCTTCTCATACTGTGATAAAATTAACCTGTGTTTTGCTCGGAAACAAGTGACCCGTGATGGTACCTGGTGTGAGCGGATAACCCTCAAACATGGAAGCGAATAACTGTAATTTTTAATGCATAACCTAAAAAAGAGAACTCTTTATATAAGAACATGGTTGTGACCCATGAAGAACTTGCTCAACTGTGGGTAAAGGTTGAACCAGCAGTTGCAAAATATGTAAACATCCCAATTCGTGACCCCCGCAAGAACCCTAAAGAACACTCGCTAGTACCATTGATTGAGTCTGTTACTCACCCAAAAGTACTAGAAACTGCTCCGGAAAGTTTGTAGTCCAACAAACCCATTTCCAGAGGGATTTGTCGTGCGACAAATCTACCTTTTTAGGTGTGTGTCGCGCGACAAACATAATTATCGCACAACAAACCTTCAGATGTCTCACGACAAACCCCTCTGACCCAGACCATCCACTCTCTGACACATCAGTCTGTCAGAGACATCAATTCAGCCGTTTGTCGTGCGACATCGTCTCATATGTCGCGCAACACTTGCCCTTTCTGGGAGAATGTCGTGCGACAATCTCCCCCAAGCAGTATAAATAGGCCAACACCCCAAGAGGAGAAGGATGGATTTTTCTGGGATTTAAGAAAAATAAGGATTATTATCTAAAGATCTGATTTTCTAAAGAAGTATTCAAGGAATCTCCGAGTTCCGACACTCGACGTCTCTAATATCAAAGTCGAATTCTCGACTATATCTGGAGAAGAAAAGTCTATATCCACCGGATTATCTTCAGTCATATTATATTTTCTCTCTTATATTCTTGTTTATCGTCGGGAAGGTAACTAAAATTCCTTCTAGTAATTAAGATTATATCTTTATACTGGTTTTATCGTTTTCATAGACTTGTTTAAATTCTTATTTAAGTTTATCATATATACGTATTTGTTATTTTTGGAAATACTATAAGTGAGTAGGGAGTTGGCTTACTTGGGCCAACATAAACCGAAAGCATTTACTTACATTTGAATTATTTTGCAGACTTGTTATATTTGTTATTATGTCCACTTTCTAGCTGGATAAACTTATTGTCAAAGTATAGTCCACTATCTTGCAAAATTCCACAGCGAAGTTGAGAAGGAAATGGTAAAAGATTTCTTTTTTAGATTACATATTTTATTAATATTTAGTTAACATTTATTTTTAATATGTTAACGCTTAATGACTTAACTTTTCGTTCCTGCAAGAAGAACACACCGATCTTATGTACTTGGTAGAAGAAGGCGTAAAGTTTTCCTACAAGATGTACTAACGATTCCTTAAGAGCATTATTAATTGATATTTTGTATCAATTATGTAATGTGTTTCTACTATGTAATGTTAAGTTGATGTCTACTTATGTTTTAGTTTTTTTCCTGTGTGTTGTTTTTAAATTATGAAACTTGTAACCACGGACACTTATATAGAAGTATTTGTGTCTAATTATGTATTAAGCTTTTAATTAATGAAAAAATATCTTATTGTGTCTAAATAATTAAATTAATAGTAACAGTGGATAGAATAATACAATCATACTTTAATAATAATCAAACAAATAAAGTAGGATAAGTCTTGAAATTAAAATACAAAAGAAAGCAATAATTCTGGAAAAATAATTTTTTTTATGAAATAAAGAAGAAAAAAAATGATATGGAAAAAAAAATTATAAGAAAAAAAGGATGACTATTTAAAAATAATATATATTAATAATAATACAATTTCTCTCATTATATGTATTATAGTAGTGATGATCGTGTTTTTATTGCATGACGATATCAGTTACGCCTTTATAAAAGGTGATTCCTGTCGTTAAAGCTATCTCTGAACTTTATTCATTTCTCACTGTTACTCTTATTCTTAATTGAATCCAACATGTCTTGTTTAGTAAGCATATATTAAAACATAATAAAATAAATATTGGATGCATGTAACAATTATAATATGACCATATTGTCTCAAATAAGAGGTTTTGTTATGATGTTTCCTATTTTATTTTGTTTTTGCTCTTTTGTTTTGGAAAAGGTCTTCTTGCCAATAGTCCAAATAATTGGAATCCCTAAATAGCGAAAATAATATTAAGAGCATCTCCAATGGTAATATAAAAATAGACTTATAAATCATATGCGTCAATCCACTTTTACAAAAAACTTGAACATTTAAAAAAATGCTCCAATGGTACTTTTGTAAGATTTTGTGTACATTCTGAAATAACATATAAGATTCCAACACTGGTTAATTATCAATTTAAGCAATTTTTTATTATTTTTTATTGAATTTTTCTATAAATAATTTTATAGTTACAATGAATCTTAATTTGTAGGTATTGATAAGTACATTTTAAATATGTATTTTTTATTAAAAATTTTATATTATAATTTAAGTTATTACATTTTCTAATTTAATTTAAAAAATAAAGAGGGAGAATGCTGATGTGGCATTGTAAAATAAGAGTATATTTTACACAAACTTTTATTTTAAAAAAGAGGCAATTAGGTATAAGGGCTCATTCTAATAATAATATAATTATAAAGGACACTTAAAAATTAGCCATGTAAATTAAGGACACTTTATAAAAAAGACACTAATACCCCTTCCTTATTCTCACGTCTCATTATGACACTAACAGCAACCAGGAGGTGCTAAATGCATTTAGCACCTTCTGAGCACCAACCAGAAGGTGCTAAATGCATTTAGCACCTTTTGAACAATAACCAGAAGGTGCTAAATGCATTTAGCACCTTTTGAACAATAACCAGAAGGTGCTAAATGCATTGCACAACCAGAAGGTGCTAAATGCACAACCAGAAGATGCTAAATGCATTTAGCACCACTTGGACAGCAACCAGAAGGTGCTAAATGCATTTAGCACCTTTTGAGCACCAACCAGAAGGTGCTAAATGCATTTAGCACCTTCTGAACAATAACCAGAAGGTGCTAAAACACCAACCAGAATGTGCTAAATGTACAACCGGAAGGTGTTAAATACATTTAGCAGCTTTTGAACACTAACTAGAAGGTGCTCAATGCATTTAGCACCTTCTAAACACTAACCAGAAGGTGCTAGCACCTTCTGAACAATAACAGAGCACCAACCAGAAGGTGCTAAATGCATTTAGCACCTTCTGAATAATTACCAGAATGTGCTAAATGCATTTAACACTACAATTAGATTTAGCACTATTGAATTTCATGCAATCTTTTGATAAGTTTTAGGTAAAACCTTTTGAATTAATAGATTTAGATTAAAAAACTGCCCATTATTTTTGTCTCGAACTAATTTAGGAATTTGGCAATGCTTATAAGAATCAAAAATTGCCAAGTTGTGAAAACTACCCATTGCCAAGTTACCCAGCATTCTAACAATCATTATAACAAATACCTGAAGTGCTTTTTCATCATACATATATAAATCCCACATTACAGCTTATTTATGCACATGACTATTAACTCAGAAAAGTAATAAAACTATAAAATAATACATAGCATTACATATATTTATGTTCTTAAAATTAAATGATGCGCATGAGAAAAAAAAGGTAAAAAAAATGCAGTCGTATAATCAACTCAATCTAGTGTGGAGTGTGTTTATGTTTAAATTTGAAGTAATAGGAGGGCGTGCGATTACCAGTGGGAGTGAGGGGTGCTTGAGAAAAAGAGATTTCACGGCATGATTTAATGGGATATACAAATATTGATTTCACTTTTGCTTCTGTTGTTTCTATTGTTGATGATGATGATCTTCCCTTTTCCATTCTCTTTCTCTCTCTAGCTCTCTGTTTTTCTCTATCTAACAGAGTCACTCAGTTATAAATTGTACGTGGCATTTTTTCATCTATAAAAATACCTTCTTTTCCCATGTACGCACCAGCACTTTTCACTCAACTTTTTAATTAGGGGTATTTTTGTCTATCAACATTTATCATTTTCCTTTAAATAAATTAATATTATGAAAAGTGTCCTTATTGTAAAACCAAATTATGAAATTAGTACTACTTCCCTTTATTAAACATGAATCTGTCCTTAGAGTTATAAAACATTACGAAACGAGACCTTATAACCCATTATCTCTTTAAAAAACCGTTGAAAATAAAAAAAAAGATTACAAATCATATAAATTTTACATAAAATAAAAATCAGTTAAAAATCGGTTAAAAATGCTCTAATGTATCTTATCAAATCACTCATTTCATGTTTTCAATTTCTTATTAAAATAATAGTTGGCATTAAAATCGACAGGTCACCAATATCCTAATACAAACTTTTCTGAAGACAATCTTTTGGGCCTTTGTGAAAGTACGAGTGAATATTGGCTTTTCCAAAAGTAAACTAAAATTTGACTTTGGGCTAGCCTTCACCTCAACCCATGCTAAAAATCATGGCCCGTTTAATCATGAATCATGTTATCATTTAATACAAAAATAACCAACGTTCCTTCTGATCTCACTCTGGTTTTAATATTTTTACAAAAAATAATATTCAATTTAATTAATAATCAAGAATACAACTTACTTTTTCTTATTAATTTTAGTATATTAATTATGTATAAAAAGGAAAAATTTAAGACTATAAATTTGAGACTTCTCGAAAAGAAAAATGAGATTATGAAATTAAAATAAAGGGTCTCATTATTTTTCATAGACAATATTAGTTCACAGATGATACAGTGCTTTCACATTAGGAGTTCATGATAATATTAGAGCTAGCTTCATTGAATTTATATTAATATAGGGTTTACATGAAAATAAAATATTATACACCCGAAGTATATTTAAAGTTCATATTATCTGATATACTATAATTTGCAAATAAATTGGTGAAAATAAGTCAATTTCCAAAAATTATATTTCAGGTGGAAAAAGTTGGATAAGTGGGAAGACAAGATGCAACCATTTTTGGAGAACTAAAAGAAATACTTTATGCTGCATATATATACAGAAAATTTCAAGTGCGAACTATTCTTTATGGACTGGACTGGACTTTTTGCGACGGTTTTTCGTCGCTAAAAACATGTCCCCAATATTATGGCGAAGAAAAACCGTCATTAAAAACCTAATTTAGATCGGTTTGTATCAAAAATACACTCATATATACATATATATATATATATATAATTTTTGATGCGGACTAGTTGATATACAAACCGAAGTTTGGCATTATCATTTCCTTATGAAATTAGTTTGATTAATGTGACCAGGCATAATAAGTAGCCTTTATCAACTCTACGGGTTTTTTTTTCCTATTTTTTTCATGTGTGTCACTAGAATTGAGTGAATTAATAATCATATTTTTGATGGTTAATATATAGGAGAGTAAAGTACCTTATGGTTCGTAAACTATAAGCACAGTTTTACTTTGACTTTTAAACAAAAATTTGTTTAACTTAAGCACTTAAATTATTGTGCGAGTCTCACTTTAACAATCCCATCTAATTTCTCCGTTAAGTTGGACGAAATCAGGGGCATATTTTTCATTTTAATTTAATTAGATAATTTTTAAGTTGGTTAAACATAAAACCGGTTTGGCTTTTTTTTAACCTCGGTTCAAAATTTTTCTATTACTAATATGGATAAAAAAGTTTGGTTTTTTTAAATCGGGTGCTTCAGACTTTGGCAACCATTTGTTCTTTATATTTAGATCTTGGCATTCATTTGTTCTTGTATTTAGTGTACGGGTGCTAATTTGGATAAAACCCGTTATTGAGTTGATCAAATCATTAAATTGCTCTATTTGATACATGAACTAACCAAAATACCCTTATTTATTAAAAAAAAAAGGTTAATAGAGTTCGGCCGCAGCACTAACACAATCCATAATAAAATATCAAACAACACAAAAGTACATGCATATATAGCTCGTAGATCATTAAAAACCGAAGGGGGCCTATCTAATTATTCATAATGCCCAGTTAGTTAACCAAAATATTTGTTCATTTCTTAGAATATTCCCAGAAACACAAGTTCAGTTCACAAAGTTGGCCTTGATGGTGGTTTGAATTTTGTTTTCTTTTTTGAAGTACCCTTAATTACCTGCTTTCTTCCTTCCTCTTTAATTGGCTCATAATCTTCAATACAATTGCAGAGGGTATGATCAAAGGTGGCCTAGAAGTTGAGCCTTGATATATGCTCCATGCCTGGTCCTTCAGCTTCAATCATTCTTTTCACTAATTAAACAAACAAGAAAGAAGCAAGTTCATTCAATAAGCATTCTTGAGTGTCAATTATGAATTGAAGTAGGGCAAGTGTGTTACCTCTCTTTCCATTAGTGTCTATTGCTAGTGCACCTTTACAAGTCTTTTTATTATGACCTATTTCCCCATATTTGCTACACCTCTTTTTAGTTCTTTTTGGTCCAATTACTTCATCTCTTCCTTTAAATCTTTTATTCCTTGGCCTTACAGGTGGCCTACGCAATTGAGGAGGGTTCACAATATCATGTTGCGCGCTAGCTGTTACAAACAAAATTTATATTAGGAGTTGAAAGTAAAAGTAATCATATATAAGAGAACTAAAAATAAAACCTACAGCAGTCTAGTAAGCTGAGTCTTCAATTGGATGAACATAGCTGTCATATGCAGTCACATGTGATTCCCATGTGAAATAAGGGCTGCAATACCTGAATATACAAGCGAAGTGTATTAAATTAAAGCCAAAATACTTGAAAATGCAAGAACTGAAACTTCAAAGTAACAAACTAGCAAAGCAACTTTACCCATGGCTATCTCCTTGGCATGATTACGGAGATGGCATGTATGCACGGAATGCCTGATATTTGCCACTCACAGCATGAATATCCAAGTCTGTTCATTTAGATTGACAGTCCAATTTGCTCCCCACGTGTCCATGGCCACATGTAGAAGTTCTGTGCTTCCCTTAGTAGTGAAGTTATTGTAATTTTTCTTTAGCTTCTCTATGGTTTGTTTAACCCTAGGTACAAGCTCTTCTGGATCCATTCCCAATGCATTTATCTTCCCATTATAATTAATCCCATAACGAATAACTGGTATTGTTCAATAAGCTTTAACAGGGGCATATCTCTCATACTCGATCCATATCATTTTGTTGAAAGACTTGGAGAAATTATTAGTTATGTGCTCACACTTTAATGTTGTATTAGATTAATGTGAACTTGCCCAATATTCAAAAGGTTCTAATTTCAACCACTTACGTGCCTCCTTATCATAATTTTCTAACTGCGTCATCCACTTTTCAAGTTGTTCCTTGTTGCAGGCCTGTGCAGCACCACAACTTAAATGTTCCAAGTGCGGCCCTTTGAACCCACCTTTAAAATTTGGGGCAATTAGTTTTACCTCCCTGTAATCATACTTAATTAGGCTTAAGGACACGTTAGATCTATATATTAGTAACACGTCCTTCTTGCCCTAAATAATTATATCGCAATAATTAGGACATTTCTTATAGACTATATTACCCCTATGTCACTAATAAGGAAACTATATGTAAATATTCTTTCCATAATTGTGTAGTTTTCCAGTTAACATACTATAATTATATTTTTTTATTTAACATGCGTAAATTTTTCATCCACACTATATAAGTAAATTTCGAAGCATACCCATACAGATATTTATACATAATTTGAAAAGATGTAATTATCAAATAAGATCTACCATGAAAATTTCGTACCTGTTGGATTAGAGTCAAAACAGATATATGAAAATTTCGATGCATACATATACAGATATTTATACATAATTTGAATATATGAAATTATTAAATTTCGATGAATAAATAGACAGATATTTGATCATAATTTGAAAATATGTAATCATCGTATAATACTTATAAAATATCAAAAAGTATACTATAATTTTTTTAAAAAAATATTTGTATAAAATTTAATATTTGGTGATTTTTTAAGTGTTGTGTATAATATTTGTATTATAAAAGTTGTTGCATATAATTTAAATTTTATAAAAATTTGTATATGATATTGACTAAAACAATTGCTGCTTATATACTAAATAACAGTTAATATATTAATATCACTTGTATTGGAAACCGTAACGTACCTGTTTGAAACGCGGCAAAATAGATATTCGAATGCTTGTAAATCGAATTGTGTTATACACTGGAATCATCAACAGACACGTCCCCTCGCATTCCGATACTTGCATTAATGAATATGCGTCTCTTCCTATGGACATGAGGCCATCGGTTACGATATATGGTTATACAAAACAGATATATCATTTGTAACTGTTCGTATCAAACGGTTGTACCAATGAGGAGAGTCCAGATAGAATATTAAAGCGTACAACCTCTTCACCAGCAATTTTAGAACCAAATAAAAGACAACGAACGTTGGTGAATTCATCTGAATCATCACCGGACCCAAACTTAAAGAATCCCGGTGTTGGTGAAGATAAACCCAAAAACCAAAGTCTGTGTCGAGATGATACATCCAATGAACCATCATTGGATAAAACGAATGATCCTGGTAGCAGATGATGAAGACTATACGGGAGAAAAGGAAGATGACGAAGACGTGGTGGTGAGGGAGAACGAGAATGGTGATTCAGATGACGACAACGAAGGTGAGAAGAGTCCAGTCATGGTGAACAATTCGACGATCAGCCATGGCTCGAGGATATGGAAGATATAGAGCGTGAGGAAAATGAGGATCTGACTACATCTGATTCTTCGTCTTCTGGGTCGGACTTTGATGTGAATGAGATTGGACGAGAATACAGTGAAGATGACGATGATCGATATGCCCACTCCTCTTCAACAGACAATCCGTACCCTGGCGATTGAACGATGATGGATAACAATGGTTTTTTTTTTTTGGATGGTATGTTTTTTTTTTTTTTTTTATGGTTTTATGATTTTTGCTATGAACGAATCATAATTTTGTTAAATTTGGTAATATTGCAGACATGTTAACAGTTTTTTATAACTAGTAATTAATTATAATTTGGAAGGTTATATTAATGAATTTTATCTACGATTGGGAGTCTTAATTTGCGTGATTATCTGCTTGTATTACACAATCTATATAATGAAACTCGAATTATGTTTTAACTGTATATGATTGGATGTTTTCAAAGTATACTTACTTATAAATAGAAATTCAAATACATAAACGGCTTTTGATTATATTATGCATATAACAGATATAATTAAAAACGTTACTTATTTTATTACATATATAAAAATATCAGGTTTTTCGGTTTTCATATGTAGACATCGTCCATATAATGTAAAAACATATAAACAATAAACCCACAAAAATTCTCCGTCTTGCAAACGTTGGCTGTTATGAATCCAAATAGCGACGTCCTCCATAGAAAAAATCCACATGATGAGCTCTGTTTAGAAAAATTTTGTGAGTTGTATATCATGAATGTTGACTGAATATAGGAATATCTGTAAAATTTAAACTAAACGATGGTTTGTGACATGTGAGAATCGACGACCTGGGTTTTGGGGTGTTGTCGAAGTCCTAGTAACTGTTTGAAACCCGCAGTAGCAAACGAAACCCATTGCCATTTACTATTCCAGTTTGGTGAAGTTCTTTGGTTTTGTTGCTCTGTTGCATCTTGCTGTGAATGTTAATATATATACAGTACTATTGGCGGGAGTTTTTAATAATTAGGTTGCTCATTTTTGGAGGGAGTTATTTCATTTTCCCATAATTTAGAAAACATACAAGTATTTTGTAGTAGTATCATTATTTTAGTTAATTGTGCAATCCATAATTATTCGTACAATTCTAATTAAATTATACAATTAGTTATTTAAATATAATTGGGAGAGTACTTAAAAAATTTAATCCATGTGCATAAAATGATTTAACAGATATATTTACATATATTTTGTGATAATTGTTTATACGTATATTTATAAACATATATCTTTACTTGCAATGTATATATTATAGTGTTTGTATTTTTTTACTTATACAAATATGAAATATTAGACACCGTGTTATTTAAAAACATATTATATAAGATTTAATTAATATTTATAATAATCAGTTGACAACTACGTGTAACATTAAACTTATATGTATGAAGTTGGAATTTCATAAACAAATTATAATATTTGGTGATAATATAATTGTTTATATTCAAATTACTGATAATTAAAATTATTATAATCATACAAAGTTTATTCAATTATTTATTTAAAATATTTATATGAACATGCTAATATATATAAAAAAAAAAAATTCAATGTACGAATGATATGTTACATGAAAGTTGTAATCTACTTGTAACATAAAAACATGTACAATGATAATATATTTTATAATACTTTATATTAACCATAAACAATATTCAATATCTTGATAAATCTATGTATCGATGTCATTATAATTAAAAACTATTGTTACAATTAATGTCAAAACAAATTCATGTATGTTTCTGGTAATCTCACATGGACTTGTGCGATGATGAAAATAAAATAGATGAATATAATTGAACGTTACTATGTTTTATCGAACATGGAACCATTCCAAGACGATTACCTGGATTTAACATTCAGTTGAATGTTGCATCATGAAAAATTTGAAGAAAAAATTATAGGTTTAATCATTGTTATATCAAATCTATAATATTCAATAATCAATAAGCCTTCGTGTATGTTACATCATGAAAATTTTGAAAAATTAACATTACGTGAAATTTGTAAGTGCATTCGTGCAAAACCAACATATCAATTTGATTGATTGTATAATGTATGGTTCACAATATACCATAAGAAATTTAGTACATTCAATTAATACTGTATCGTACATGAAAATATATAATTGGATTAAGTATATATATTTTTGACATGCATATGAATTTTTTTTTATTCTTTAAGTAAATTGATTTGTTGAAACTAAATTTATGTTGTTGTCAACCAATAATTATTTAATTTGCATCAATATAACCTTATTGGGTTTATATATGTTTATGCAATACACTCTATTATTGCAATACGTTAATTATAGTATATCTATCATACAAACAACTTTATCAAATAAAAATAAATTTCTAATTGACATGTATGAAAATGTATGATATGATATATATTATATTCGATTATTCCAGATTGTTAATGTACATGTACTTCTAATGGTTGTAATTCGACTATCTTATATAACTTTTTTTAAAAAAATACCATCTACCTAAATTAATGTTTAAATACCTTATGTGGATATATCTGTGAACCACCATCGTGTTTGTTACCGCGTATTACAAACATGTAAATAGATCGATATAACTTTACTGTGTTTAAATCCGTGGAAGCATTGAACGCTACTGTAAATTAAACAGTAATAGAGATGAGGAATATACTTCTAAGATCCTGTACATAAAGGTTAACGTTTGTATTAATGTATACAATCGAGGTATTATATATATGTATAGAAATATATTTAATATTGAACGGTTAGTGTATCTTAATTTATTGAATTTTGATGCGAATATATCCGATTTTATTCAATTACAACGAATATATTCTTTGCATGATATACAGTGCAATGTACTACTTGCATAACACTAAAAATCATATACATATTCAGTATATGTCTTTATGAATATATTGTGTAGTCAAATCAATACGATTGTCTTATAACCATATATTGTTTTTCTTGTTACGAATCATTTCTAATTTATGTTTTGTATATTTAATGTATAATACGTTGTTCGTTAGTAATCTTATAATGTTTGCTCAACAAACTACAATATGTTTCTAAATAACACATTACTCCAATGTTAGTTCGGTGCATTTACAATTTTTTTTTTTTGAATTTAACGTAAATGTTCAATATATTGATTATCATTGTTAATGTTAAAACTTTATATGTTTGGTGTGAAATTAATAAATTAATTAAGTTTATAGTGTTACAAATGTCTTGAGTCAAAAATATTTAGATGGAAAAAAATTATGGATATTTAAAATACAAATGCAAATCTAAACGTGTATAATAAACATGAGGATTAATAATTAAAAGGATACATCACCCGGATAAAGTGGGCCTTAGAATAAACCCGGTACGGATTCAATTTTGTAAATTATATTGTTTCCACAATTATCTAAAATGTAATATTGGATTCAGATATTTGAATCGTAAAACATGTATATAGGATATATCATTAATATCGGGAATCCAAAATACACAGATAAACAATAGCTAATATATCAAAAACAGCGGGACGACTGAAATCTTGCTGCAAATTAGCGCTAAAACAGATACGGTATCATATATTCGTCGGATTGAAATCACAGACTGATTTCTTACTCATTTACTCCGTGATTGCTACAATATAAATATAGAATCTTGATAAACGTTGTACAAGCTCAGTGTAAGAAAATCGACAAGGGTAAACCATCCGGCGATATGGACAACGATAGACAACAGGTACAATATCATCCTTTCGAACTACGTATTGAAGTTAAAATACATTAACCGTTGTTTTCATATGTGCGCCCCCGTTAGAAGCCCTAATTTTTGGGGATATGTTGTTATTTATATGTTACCAAATGCATCAAACGATAAATGCAATACAGATAGTATCATGTGAGTATATGCAATGAACGAAGTTTAATACTTTTAGTGAAAGCTGAAGTGTATAACACCGTTCGTAAAATGATTATAATGAGTCACAAATAAGTATCCTATGCTAAAAACTCATTTGTTGCTATATACAACGATTTCACCTATTTATTATATATAACGATTTAAGATTATAGTCAACGTATTAGCCGTATATATTTCATGATTGTCCATTTCAAAGCATTCTATGTCCACGTGGATGATTTACTCGCTAATATTTCAGAAATGATCTTGCGGTATCTGTATAATATTTAATTATATGAAAATGTGCTGTTGCATGTATTGATTAGGATTAGAGGCAAATCGACTGTGCACTATACCTACAACAGATATAACTCAATTGCATATTTGCATCTGTTTACCGCTTTATATATTGATCGTTAACCGATTACATGTTTTGAATAGGTTCACATGAAAAATGTATGATGATGATGTTATTTTATTCAATTTGATGACTGGTTGAACAGTAAAAATGAATACTGTATTTTTGCTAATGACGTTAAATGCGAATGTGTATGTACCTGTTTGATTATGAAATATCTTATCTTTACCGTTACATTCGATATCCTAAATTTACTGTAGTAGATATATTATTCGATTTAAAAATTTAATTACCAGATATTTTTATATGCTAATTAGTATATTATGTTTAATTTAGCGATCCATGTTTATTCTTAGTTTTCTTTAAATATTAATCTATTAAAACTGCTATCTTGTATCACATCGAATATTTTATTCAGTCTTCATTATATTGCACGATACAGGAGATGCAACAGGAATTACTAAACAGACGAAGAAGTCCACGTCTGAGTATTCGAAAGCATGGTAATTTAAGACTGATTATGAATATGTAAACATTTATGTATTAATACATTAATTTGTTCGGGGGTACGGAACTAAGATATCAATTGATAAACAGGTGGAACCCGTAGTGGTAGATAACGTCCAACGCACTGGAAAACGTATTGAGGAAACAATGAATTATACCAAGGGTACTAAGAGATCTAGACCTGTTGCCAAAGTTACCAGCCGTACTGCCACAATGGTATGCATTCACGTTAGGGGAACAAACTAATTCAAGTTGTATCATTTATTGTTCAAATTATTCCATTAAATAACCAGAATTACCTTGTTTTGAAATAGGTACAAATTGATGGAGAAGCTGCCATCGTCACGACCGATCAGTTCCGGTCTAAATGGATTTCTTTGGTCGTTCAGTGGAGTTGTTCAAAGCAGGCGGCCTTAATAATATGCACGCTATCTCAATGATGAATACACCTTTTACGCGATGTTTGATATGTACAATCAGGGTCTTGTTTCAACTACCAAACATCGGAAGTCTGATTTGGACATCATTCGAATCATTCGGTGCTATCACGCTCCTACCGATACATTCGTATTTGGTGGAAAACATGTTAAATTGACTATACCTGGGTAAAAGATCTTTGGAGTACCGAGTTCGGGTGAGAGGATAGATATATCTGGAAACCAACAGGTAGATGCGGGATTACTAAAAACTTGTAGTCTGAGCAGGGGACAGCTCCAAAAAACCCAAGTAGAACGCGAGATCGTCAGCCGTTTGAAGTTGGTTAACGCTGCAGATGTGGATAAGGTTACCCAATTAATGTGTATTCTAGTTGTAACTCTGTTTTTTTCCCGAATACTGGGACATCTATTCCGTGGTTCCTTGCAAAGCTAATGTCCAGCATTGATGAAATGAACAAATACATTGGGCATTGGCTATCTATGAATGGCTAATGGAGTCAATTATAGCTAAGGCGAGCAGACCATCCACGGTGACAGGCTGTGTTCCTTGTTGATGGTAATTAACGAACAAGCGTTATCGTGCTAGTTATTATTCGCATTTTTTCCGTATATTAAATATAATACAATCTTTCTGTGCTTCAGTATTGGTTCTGTGAAGTTACGTCGTTTATAGAGCCGGATGAGCCAGAAGAAGAAGACAAACATTATTTGTACGGTGGGACATACGAAAGCTAAAGAAGGCGTTCCAGCAAGCAGATATGCAACCTGTTAAGGTATAATTCATCCAAAGTAACTGATATAAAGTGTATACGTTAAACTAACAACTAATGTGGAGTTTCTTTGTGTATAATTGTATTAATGTAGGTAATCGACAAGTATGTGATTGATGTTGAAACAATTGGCTCACGATCTGACGCATCTAAAATGGACATTGAACTAAGAAAACGATCAAGAGCTGAGGACTGTGACGTCTATGCCTGTTATATCAGATGTAACCAAGATAAAGGAAAGGGATCGACATCTACGCGGTGCGGATCATCAATCTTAAAAAAGGAAGTTTGTGAGGGACGGGACAACGTGGGCAGTAAGATTAACAAACCTGCCAAGGATATTCCTGCAGGGGGATTGTTTGATGTTGATTTCACGAAATACAGCGTTGGTGCATCAGAGTCCGCTAAAAAACAGCAATGATGAATAACGTGGATCGTTCAAAGGCAACTGTGGTGGAACCTTCGGTTCAGGTTGATATCTCATCAGTATGCACCGCAGACAGTAAAGGAGAGTACATCAGAGCAGTATAGCAAATTGTCCTTCCAAAACAACAATCTACCAAAAGATACCTCTGGCAATGCAGACATCAATCAGATGAGGGATGACACATCTGGTCTATAACACGAGGCTGCAGATCCTTCAAAAAGAATTTCAGGTCGTCGTACAGTGCAGGGTGTCATGTGTTTGTGCCATCCATCCCACCAAGGTTGGCAGTCATTCGTGAAATCATAGACCAGTTAAGGATTGGTGCAACTGACAATGCTGCGACCGAATTGAAAAAATTGATGGTTGCACATGAGCAGTTAACTGAGAATTATATGAAGTCAATTGAGGAAATAAAACGCAAGGACTCTGAGATAAACGATCTTAAAAACAGGTGCATCACTGGAAGATACTGCAAATGAGATGGCAGTACGATTGAAGAATAACGAGGGGCATCTAGAGAGGAGCGAGACGCGTGTTGGAATGCTTCTTTGCTTGCTTGATGAGTCTCGTGCAAATGCTTCTGAGCTTGAAAAGAGGTGCTCGGCGGTTGATGTTGCGGACTGTCCACAGCATTATCAAGACAAGAAGCATGGGAAAAACAGAGTCGGATCTCTTGAAAACAGTGGCATGCCCTCGTTTGATATACATGTAACACAAATGTCATCCAAAAAACATAACATGGCAAGATCCAGCTCGGGGGTTGAAACAGATGAAAGGGTACTTGAGCTAGAGGTTGACAACGAAAAGCTGAAAGTTGCCATCGAGGTCTACAACACACGAACTACGACATGATGACACAAAAGGACCAGGAAATCCAAGTTTTGATTGAAAACAACAAACAGGCTCGAAGAAGAAGCTGAGAGGTGGAGGAGGGGAATGGAAACGCAAAAGGTGAAGCAGATCACGTGCGTTCAGTCCTTGATCGGAAGAAGAAAGACTTCAGTGATTTGTCTAACTTTAGTAGGAAGCTCATGGATGAATTGGTACAGATACAGTCCGTGAATGACGAACTTACGATAATAAACCGCACATTTCAATCCGAGATGAAGGAAAACGACCAAGTGTACCCATTCCAAAATTGGAACCAGAACAAGGTTCAATAGCCGGGGTGTCGTGGAGAGAGGAGCAGGGGTAGGGTTGCAAAACAGGACGAGCTTAGGGAGGGCAATGATAAAAAACGCAAGGATATAGGCGTGGCGGATTACGCATCACTTAATGAACATCATACTAGAAGGACTCGGAGGTCTGTTTCGTCTATTACACAAAATAGGACCGGGCCAGTTGACGGAAACAAACTTAATCCTGTTGATATTGATGAAATTGACGATGGCTTGGATGTAGCTAGGAAGTGAAACCTCGAAAGCAGTTTAATATCAATAAAACATCAATTGCAAAGCACCTCGATGATGGAACAAAGATGAAGCTACAGAATATATTGACTGACAAATCACCAGGGTATGTATAAGCTCCATATTTACTTATATGAAAGCATTGCATATTATTGATAATACATTATTATACAATTATTATTTTGTTTAACACATATAGTATTGTGTAGGTACGAGCTAATTTTGCTTGACATCGTGTTCTATCTGTTAAGGACATGGTGGATTTACTTGACAACAAATCCCTATCAAGCAATGTAAACTTCGCTATCTATATAATCAAGATCAAAATATCGAAGGTTCAAACTATAGTTTGTTGCATTGGCTAATTATAAGTTTATAAATGATGCAGGTAATTGATACATATGCAAAGCTCCTTAAAACAGGTGTATCTGTCGAAAGAGGTCATGGTGTTAATGCAACTATTCTGACGACTTTCGCTTGGGTATTTTGTTATATGAATGAATATGTGAAAATTTCTTACTTATAGCGATCTGTTATAATACTAACTAATATTCGCACGCTAACTCGGCAATCCGTGTTGTAAAATGCAGCAATATGTGCTATTGGGACGTGAGATTGGGATCAACAAGTCTTGCTTAATCCCATATTGGATAACATCCACACTACAACTCATGTGATCATCCCATTGCACCATGATGAAAAGTATCATTTCACGATGATGTACCTGGATAAATCGAAGGGAGTGTGGTACATGTTAATCCTATGAAGCCTCGGAAGAAGGGGGATGAGTATAATAAGTGTTACAGAGATGCATCACGAATGGTAACAAAAATCTACATTGAATATCTTTCAGTATTGAAATTAAATGATGCAATATACTTTGTCAATAACACTGTTTGTTAAACTTAATACGTAGCATTCGGAGATAGGCGGTTCCTAATACAAATGAAGCAAGATGCGCCCGCATGCTGGTTGAAGGTAACGGGGACCATTTCAGCACAAAGGACGATGGGAAATCAAACACAAGCAGGTTCTGAGTGATAATGAACGTAGTGCCATTGAGTGGTTGGTTGGTTCATATGTGGATTACCCACTGGAAGCGAAAACAGACTGTCCCATCAATCTAACGATAGGTACGTGATGTGTAATTACAAGTCCTACTTAAACTACGAATATTTTATATCTTATTACTTTTTTTTTTCAGTGTTGATGCGCAGTTGCTGTGTATGTATTACATGACCGAGATATTTGCCGGGCGAGAGTTGGATGGTACTTTGCGGAGCAGTGTAATACGAGACATGCGCGTAAGGGTGGCTGAGGTGTTCACAGAATGCATGTTGGAGTTGCTGAATACCGAACAAACCCCCGGGGGATCGTGAGCAGATGTTGCTTTTGAAAGAAAGTGTGCCCTTTTGAGATACGAATTGGACGAATTTTATGTTATGTGAACAATGATATCATGTTTTTTTATATATAGGGAAACATATGATCCAATCGTATTCCAAATTAGATATAATAATTTAGTTATGGTTTATGTTATATATTGAAATCATTTACTTTTTGGCTGTTTTGTTAAATGGAAAAAATTTGTTATAAGTTTCGACTGATTTAATGATATTTTGACCAGTCTTTAATAGTCCGTATTCAGATATGCACTTTTGTTATCCAACTAAAGATTATTTGAAATATTCAGTATTGAGATTCAATAACAATATCACATATTTTCGTATACTATACATCCAATAACACAGAAATTATTACATGTGATTTGTCTTTACTAGTACTCAGATGTAATTCATTATTAATGTGAGTTACCTGAACAAGAGATGTATCCATATTGAATAATGTAAACTATAATATATTGAAACTAATTCATAATGTAATGATACATAGTTTGCATTATGATAAATACTTGTTTAAAATTCACCAACAATATTCCATATTTTCGTTTGAAATGAAAAACACTGCCACATAATTTAATGTACTTATAAATTAAACAATTTCCACCATCATCTGTAACTGTTATTCGTGCACCAACCGATATAAAACACTTAGTAAATTGAGTTGTTTCCTTAACGAACTATGTTCTGCAGTGCGACTCTGTAAAGTCGTTAATAAATGAGAACAGGTACACATTCGTATGTAATTGTTTTAGGAAACTTTGTATATATAATATCCGGTAAAATGTGTGTGATAATACAATACTCTAAATTTTGTATATATATTATTATAATACAATATATACAATGAATGTAATGTGCTTATAAAATATATGTTATCCATAGACCAAAGTGTACAAACACCTAATAAATCGAGTTATTTGTCGGACATGACACGAAAAACAGATACACCGACAATATTCCATATTGTCGTATTATATAAAAAACAATAACACTGAATGTAAGGTGCCTATAATATAAACGATTTTCACCATGACATGTACCTGTTATATATATCCCCATGAGATGAAACACATGTAGAATCAGTTTGTTAACTAAAACATATACATCATGGGGACATACTTGTTTATAGAATTCACCAACTATATTCCATATTACCGTGTGAAATAAAAAAACACTAACAGACTATAATTAGCATACGTATAAACGATTATCACCATATTATGTGCTGTTATTCATGCACCAAACGATATAAAACACGTAGTAAATTGAGTTGTTTCCTTATCAAACACTGTTTTACAGTGCGACACTATATATGTGTTAATAACCGAAAACAGATACACAATCGTATATAATTGTTTTATGACTTCCAATAACAATACTCCCTATTTTCGTATACTATTACGTAGAATAACACTGAAATTAAATTGCTTATATATATATCACATATTATAGATACACTATAAATTGTTAATATTAATTAGTATGTTGCACGAAATTATTACTCTTGCGTTATACATGTTAATTAACAATATTATTATGAACTCCTAATGTGTAATTGTTATTTTGGGTGAAATAAAAAAATATATTACCAGAATAATAACAATATTCGGTAAAATGTGTGTGATAATACCATGTACTAAATTTTGTATATAATATAAATACACTACTTGTTTATAAAAATTCAGTTGTTAACTAAAATATATACATAGTAGAATCAGTTGTTAACTAGACCATATACATCATGGGACATACTTGTTGATAAAATTCACCAACAATATTCCATATTACCGTATGAAATAAAAACACTAACACTGACTCTACTCTGCTTATAGTATAAACGATTATCACCATATTATGTACCTATTATTCATGCACCAAACGATATAAAACAGCAGTAGATTGAGTTGTTTCCTTGTCGAACACTATTTTGAAGCGCGACGCTAGATAGTTGTTAAAAATCGAAAACAGATACACAATCGTATATAATTGTTTTATGACTTCCAATAAACAATACTCCTATTTTCGTATACTATACGTAGAATAACACTGAAATTACATTGCTTATAATATAATCACATATTATAGATACATTTAAATTGTTAATATTAATTAGTATGTTGCACGAAATTATTACTCCTTTCGTTATACATGTTAATTATCAATATTATTATGAACTCCTAATGTGTAATTGTTATTTTGGTGAAATAGAAAAATATATTACCAGAATAATAACAATATTCGGTAAAATGTGTGTAATAATATCATATACTAAATTTTGTATAAATATAAATTACTACCAATGAATTTAATGTGCTTGTAAAATCAATGTTATCCATACACCAAAGTATACAAACACCTAATAACTGAGTTATTTGTCAGACGTCAATCGAAAAAACATGTACACGTCCCTATATAATTGATTATAAATTCAATAGCAATATTCCATAATATAGTATAATATAAAACAATAGCATTTCATTTTGTATTCTTATAATCTAAACAATAAATAATTCTAGGAATTGTCGGTTTATTTATACTTGAAAGTACTAATAAGGACTCTTTTTTAAATATAAACTATATTCTCTCAGAACAGGTACGTCTATTGTGACCACCCAATTGTCCGCATCTTCCACATTTTATCTTTCCAGTTTCCCCACTTGACTTGAACCTCTTTGTGCGTGGCCTGCCGGGTTGATTCTTAGTGTTCGGAGGAAGTAATAAAGGAACTTCGTCCTCATCAGGCATTTCATCGGGGTTTTGAACAATGGGCAATATACTGTGCGAATAACATTCCCTAAATGTATCGCCTTGAAGTAGTAGTCAACATACTGATATGGTTCAACATCAATGACTTCATAACAGTCACAGCGTGCACACATGGGAAACCAGTAAACTTCCAATTATTACAGCTAACGATCGCGCCGCAAGGTCGACTGTGCAAGTGAATTTTGAAAGAACTTCATATACATCTTCATTTGAACGATTAACTATCCAATTTTCTCCTGCTTTAACGTGATTTGACAACAGCTTTTCATATCTAGGGCAAAGAACATTGCTCCACTTGCTTGATTCGTGTGATCGTTCGCCAATAAGACGCATCATTCTGGATCTTATACCATAACTAATGTGTAATAGGCAGTGCCCTTTCTTTAAGCACCATTGAATTGAATGTCAACAATGTTCGAGCACATTTCACCGTAACGTTCTCCGGAAAGTATGAATTTGCCCAGTTCTCAAATGGTAGACACTTAAAAAGGATTTTATTACATCACCGCCTTCCTTTTTAAGCTCGTCTAGCTTCTTGTGAAAACGTTTCTTTGAAAACGTGTACGCACAACTGGTAAATAGCTTAATAACAGAATCACGAGTTTCCCTGTTGTTTGAACCAGGGTATTTAGCTCAATATTGTGCTTTAAATGATGGTAAACAAAATGCATGCGGATGCCCGGGAAACCATTCTCTGATCGCATTAATAAGACCATGTTTCGGTCTGACATGAATGTGATTTTCCTGCTATCACCTGAAGAATCTGCTGTAAGTGTTCTGCAAACCAACCCCAACTTTCATCGCTTCATTGTCGACGATAGCAAACGCGATCGGGTATAGCCCTGATACACAAAAAAATTAATAAATGTTTTGATAATGACTGTTAAATAATTTGTAATCGAAACAAAAATTAACAAATACGCGAGATATATTTGTCGATCACTTGGTCACCATTCTTTGCTGTTGCGGCTAGTAGTGTACCTTTGTGTTTACTCTTCAAGTGTGTCCCGTCCAAACAAAGATATGGCCGACAATATTTAAACCGCTTATGCATGCACCAAATGATACAAACACCTAGTAAATCGAGTTGTCTCTTATCGAACTCTATCCTGCAGTGCGATCCTGGATTGGTGTTAATAACTGAAAACAGGTACACAACGAGCTGTTGGTATGACTCGTCATCGTCGCCGTGAAGTCCCTTTCTTGCCAATCCCGACCGTACCATGCATTCCAATATGGCACGTCGAGACCAAGTTGGATTTTTAAATCACGTATAATATCAGTAGGACTGTACAATGGGTTTTCACGAATCATTTGTCATGATTAATGAAACCATCTAGATGTTACCATTGCACTCCTACTGGCCGTGATATTACCACCACATTTGTGCACATTATTGAACGTCCTCACGTAGAAATTGCCGTTCAGTTTGCAGATAGAAGCATGTATACGCCATGGGCACCCGCACGTAACACGTTTAGCGCACACTGCGGTAACCTGGACTTGTCATTTTTAATGAACTTTATTTTAAAACCAACAGCAATCGTATATTTGATCAATTGTTGCCTAAACTCCTTTGCTCCTCATAGAAAAATGCTTAACCTGTGTTATGTATGTCTTCCACACATCTTTCATAGATACATTGTTTTCGTTCTCTTCGTATCCATTAATACACGATCGACATTGCTTATAGGGTCACAAAGCTCCATACCCATATCATTGTCAACGCGACGTGTTGTTAACTTTTTAATAGGTAGTTCGGAAACTTCGATGTCGATAAAGTCTGCATTTGCAAGTCGTTGGCTTACAAACATCATATGGATGTCGCGATCCGATTTAAGTTGCATTTAGTACCTCCATTCAGATAATATAGTAGTATTGTTGCCTCTAATTCTGCGCAGGAAATAACGAATTGATCTCGTGTCTTAGCTGTTTGAACGACGATTTTTTCATCTACGTAGATTGCAATGGTGGACTCCCTAAACGTACATCTAGCAACTGAAGTAGTCCATGAGTCCATTGTCCTGCATATTGAAACAATATAACGAGTATAAATACATCATATATTGAGTTACAAAACTTAAAAATATTGTATATTAATATTAGAATATCATAACACCATCAAAATAATAAAAAGACGCATCAATCTGTTTCAACATTTGTATTCACCTTTTTGTTCGATTGCAAAAAAAAAAGTGGTTTACGTTTCCACTAAGTGGTATGTTGTGGCGCAAACAGATGTATATGATGCGAAACGTGAATATATAACAGATGTAGTTTTTTCGATAATATTAAGGACAAAAGGACGGTGGTATATATAACGTAAGTCTTTACGGATGAATTTTGAAAAACGGGTTAAATTTGATAACTTTTTCAAAATTCAAAAAGGTTGTCTTTTTTGTGTTGTATGAGTTTGATTCATATATTAGGTGTATCTTTAATGTTACAAGCGATTATTTACAAATAATAATACATAATAGTTTTAGAAACTATAACTTGATTGTTAAATATAATAAAAAAAAATATTTTATCAAATACCTATGATATTTTAATTTTAATAAGTGATATTTATGAATATATCAATAGTTTATGAATCATTAACAAATTTAAATATTAAACTTTATAAATCATCAAATACTGATTGTACCATCATTGATATATATACGTTTCAAACGATCAATTATCGCTATAAATGCTCAGTAATTTACGGACACTACCATATATCACTTCCGTTCAACGACAACTAATATAATACGTTTATAATAAATCAAATTAATTAATAATTATTACCCATATTAATTACCCTTTATTTTGTACATCATGTGACTACCTACCGAAATTATATGGTAACTACAAGACCATAAATGTTCAGAAATCTACCATATTATATTTAAATTCAAAATAGTCATTAAAATTAAATTTTTGAACTTAATGATTGAATTTTATAAACAAGTATGTACGCAGAATCATCACCGGACGCACTCATTAAACAACCGTATACTGACAATGTCAATATACAGATACATGCATTATTTTGTAAAGTTATAAGTGTCATTCAGTCACTAGTAAAAATAAAATAGAATAAAAATGTATTCAAACAGATACATTCACCTTATTGACACAATTATGTAATAAAAATATATATAAAAGATCTTGCTATATTACAGATACGTAACAATTTTAATAAATAAGGGTACATATGCATATGAAATTTTATAACATATATATATATTTTAAGGCAAGTATATTTTAAACAGATATAGTTTACACAATGACGAAAATATATTTTAAAAACATACACCTAATTAATATATGTATATATATATTATTGAAAAAATTATAAATTGTAAACAGATGAAAGATTAGATTTTAAAACAGTTAAAATAAAATACAAGTGTAGATAAATGCAAATGTATTTTAATCAGATATAATTTACATCATAAAATATTGAAATATGTTTTAAAAACATATACATATATATATATATATTATATATATATATTATTGAAAAAATTATATATTGTAAACAGATCCAACTAATATTTACAGTTTTACAGATACACAAATGTGTAAAGATACATATGTATTTTAAATATATAAAACAAAAATATATACTCTATATGTATCATTCAAAAATTTATATATTGTAAACAGATAAAAATACTATTTAAAGTATTACAGATATACAAATGTGATAAAATACATATGTATTTTAAACATATAAAAACATATACATCTATTATATATATCATTTGAAAAAATTATATATTTGTAAACAGATGAAAGATTAGATTTTAAACAGTAAAAAATAAAACTACAAGTGTAGATAAATGCAAATGTATTTTAAATCGGATATAATTTCATCTAAAATATTGAAAATATGTTTTAAAAACATATGCATCTATATATATTATTGACAAAATTATATATTGTAAACAGATCCAACTATATTTACAGTTTTATAGATACACAAATGTGTAAAGATACATATGTTTTTTAAATATATAGAACAAAATATATACATCTATATGTATCATTCAAAAATTTATATATTGTAAACAGTTAAAAATACTATTTAAAGTATTACAAATACACAAATGTGATAAAATACATATGTATTTTAAACATATAAAAACATATACATCTAATTATTATATATCATTTGAAAAATTATATATTTGTAAACAGATACAATACTATTTACATTTTTACATATGCACAGAATATGTAAAAATACATACGTAATTTTTATTTTTTACACATTTTTACAGATACACAAATGTGTAAAATACATATGTATTTTTAAATAATATAAAAAATATATACATCCTTATGATCTCATTCAAAAATTTATATATTGTAAACAGATATAAATAAATACTATTTAAAGTTTTACAGATACAAAATGTTTAAAATACATATGTATTTTAAACATATAAAAACATATACATCTATATATATATATATCATTTGAAAATTATTATTTATTAAACAGATACAAATACTATTACATTTTTACATATACACAAAATATGTAAAAACACATACGTATTTTAAACAGATAAAATTTACATCATAAAATGTAACAGATAAAGATTATATTGTATGTCTGTATAAATTCAAATGAATTTTAAAACAGATAGAGTTCACTTCATAATAAAATGAAAATACATTTTAAACATATTTACATATATTATATATATATATTTATATATTATTGAAAGAATTATTTATTGTAACGTACACAAATACTATTTACAGAATTAACAGATAAACACTTGTGTGAAAAAAGTAAAATGTATTTTAAACATTCAAAATTTACATTGTGGAGTTTAGAACAGATAAAAGTTAAGTTATAAATGTATAAATATGTAACTATATTTTAAACATATACACTTTTGCAAAATATATAAAATATTAAACAGTAATATATTACATACATACAAAATTATTATTTTGTATAATAGTTACAAAACATTCGGATTTTTAGCGAACTGTGACATTATAAATTATATGAAAATTATTAGCAGGTACAACTTAATTTATATATATGGTTAAAAAATAATTATTATTTCATATAGTTAAAAAATAATAAGTGACAATGATAATATTTGGCAACTGTAGCGTGATTGATTAATAAATAATTTCTAAACATAGTTTCACATAATTTGTAATGTTCCGTGATTTTAGTATATTTACGTATTATATATCCAAAATGAATAAAATTAAAAAAACAAAAAAAAAAATAGATTGATTTCTCAACAAAATATTGTTTCCTTATACTGTACTCATGGGCAAAATCGTCTTCTTTCATGTAACACATAAATCTATGAGTTAATGACACAAACCCTATTTTAAGAAACTATTTAAAAAGAGGGATGTGATACTAATAATACAAAAGGGGTTGTCCTAACCCCTAATATGTTTCAAAAGAAGGGATGAAATCCTAGTTTCCTATTAAAATTTTTGTACATTTGCCTGAAACAAAATCTGTTGCGGCTGTTTGGAAACACTTACTCAACTACAGGAATTAAACACTTTGCTTTATCTGGAATAAATATGAGTGGATCCTAATGTTTTTTTACATGAGGTGCAAGAAAGCTGAGGAACTTACTCCAAGAAAGCTTCAAGACGATTCTTTAGAGTGTCTTGTATCTACCCATTGGCCAACTCGCAAAGATGACCCTTATCAATTTACTAATACTTCGTTTGTTGGAAAATCTCAAATTCTACCAGCGCTTTGATCAATGGTGACGACAGTGCTCCGATCTATCAAAGAGTTTGCGATTTTATAATGTTATATGTCAGTAGTGAGGAAGGATTAAGGCGATTAGAACTTTGTTATGTATATATAGATGTGTTACTAGTATATATTATATATGTGTGTGTGTGTGTGTAGATAAATAAGTAGAAAGATATATAGATTTGGTGTACAAATGTTTTTATGTTTGTGTTTGAATTGTGCCTGTTGTAATTTAAGTCCATTACTTTACATCTAAAGTTGTATATGATAGATATCTATGTAAGTAGTTTTGCTCAAAGCAAAAATCTAGATTTCACTATAGCTTAAGAACTATTTCACATTTTAGATGCCAAGAATCTAGAGTATCATACTACTAGTTCTTAACTAAACCAAGAATTAAACTTTTTAAAGGTGGTTGTATATATCTTTTAAAGTTACGATACAACTCATTTTCTGATTAGTAATATTCTGATTGATGTTTTTTGAATATTTTTAGTCCTCTACTTTGAATTGAAGGTGTGAACGGAGGCATGAATTGGCAAGGGACAGCCTATGTATTTAGGACATGATAAGGTGTTCGTTTGTTAATGCATAACTTACTCTTTTGAAACTTTGATCATTTTCGTTGTGTTGCTGGCCATTTAATTAGATGGACTTCCACGTGAGATATTTTGTTATGCACTTTATTTTTTCATTAGCAATGTTTTTACTTCTTTGATAAATTGATAGCTTCTCTACTTGAAGGTTATGATGGTTTTTTTTTTTTAATACATGATGTTTTATAATTGCAGTGATGCATCGTTTGGCTATGATGGGGGTCTAATATTGTTTAAGAACTTGAATTTTTGGTTGGAACGAGATAGCAACTCAACAACTAACTGTCTGTTTGATAACAATACAAAAAAGGAAAATAAAAATAGTTGATTTTTGTGAAAAGTTGGAAAATAAGTTTGAGACATGTGGTGAGATCTTTTCTTACTTTGTGGCTTTTCCCATGGAGAAATTTTTCTTTGGTAGTTGAAGAAAAAAAAAATTTACAAAAAATTATGAAGGATGGAGGACACCTACTTATAAAATGAGCATGAAATGGAGAGCATCTTATCACATACCTCAACTTATTTTTCAACTAGTTACTAAATCAAGTGTTTTTATTTTCCTTTTCCATGTTATCAAACAGAGCCTAAGAGTTATTTTTCTTAAATCTATAATTGCTACTCTTTTAGTTTTCCTAATTATGTTACGCTTTGCTATTTAATTATTCATTTTTCCAGCTTGCAGGGGAGCTTCAACCAGCTGGGGATAAATTTTCACTCTTCTAAGGTATGTATTATTTGCCTCTTTTGGATAATAATACATTAATTATTATTGGTACTTTATATATTAAGTAGCCTTGTTTAGGCAGAATTGGGAAACTCAAGCCTTTTAGTTTTGTAATGATATAGCCAAATTTCCCCCTTATTTCGTTTATAAATATTTTAACTAATAACAAAAAATGTAATTAGTTCAAACTCTTTTTTTTAGAGTAGTTTACATTATCAGTCCGTTTGAATTGAGGAAATGGGAAGGAAGGGAAAGGAAAAGAGGTGAAGGAATTACATTTCACTCGTTTGGATAGATTTATAAGAGGGAGTGGAGAGGAAATGGAGGGATTGGAAGGGAATGCAAATCCCCTCTATTCCTTTATTTTGTTTCCTTCCAATACTGGGAGGATTGGGAGGGAAAGGAAAAAAAATTAATGATTTTTTCACGTTATTCCAAATTTAACCTTAATTTGTTAATAATATATTATATCACATTCCTTTCATTTCCTTTTTTCTTTCTATCCAAACAAGATTTATTTTCATTCCATTATTTTTCATCTTTAGCTATCCAAACAATAATAAAATTAAACTCATTTCTTTTCATTCTATTCCATTCCTTTCCCTCCTAATTAACTATTTTCTTTCTATCCCTCCCCTTCAATCCAAACGGATGGTAAATGTATGGAATATGATCAATGTGCTTTTATTAAGCCTTGCTTTTGTTGGAAATTGGAACCCCTAGTTACTGCTAATGTCACCATTTTTACCATTATATGCTAGATCTAACTGGTTAATTTTGTCTTTGGTGGGCCAGCTACTCTTTCTTAAACTCGTCAAGGTTTGGTAATATGCCTCAGGGGGGGGGGGGGGGGGGGGGGGGTGGGGGGGCAACTAGAATTGACTTTTTTTTTTTGTTTTTTTAAAAATACTAACTACAA